>JAWQUT010000007.1:3297845-3337143 GCA_033807755.1 Ellobium chinense | reverse complement strand
GTAGGTGTTGACATGGTATGTGGAAAAAGCGCCATTCATTTTCATGCTTCAAACAGAAAACTGAGATCATGAGGGGAAAAAGATAGGTGGGTGGGAGGAGAGGGACATGGATTCAACAAAGTAATGATGTAATCATATAAGTCTATACATAACGGAGTAGACTAGACTTATCTCAAGAAAATTTACAGATCAAAACAACACACACACAACGAATGATACACAAATCCCAGTGTCTTCCACTCCGAACCAAAAGGTAAACAAAGCAAGCCAGGCGTAGCTGTGGACTTATGACGTCACCGAGAGAGAGCGAGCGAGGAAAACAGGGGGGATGCAGTCACAGCCGGTCAAGGAATGGGCACGAGATTTGACTCGCGTAAAAGCGATTAGCACGCGTGTAGTCTTATTAGGGTGGCCTGTGGGGATTGCAATAAGTAATTGAATAGGTACAGAAGAGACCTGGTTGCACAGATATTGTAGTTGGTCTTATCATCAGAGAAACAACGGACAGCTTTAAGCGGGTTCCACTGTACCTGGTTCAGGGTACTAAAAGTAAAACTAAATCTGGATGTTAACTGGCAGGGGTATAGTCTGCCCCAAAAGGAGTTTAAACATGTGACAGTTTGAAGGAACATATGAGCACTTTACCTGGGATTAAGATTACCCACATTTTTAACATTGTTAAATAAAAATAAATTTCAATTTGTCCTTTCAGCAAAAATACTTTGATTCTGGAGATTATGCCATGGCCAAGGCCAAGCTGAGTGCCAAATCCAAACCACCTCCGCCCCCAGAGAAGATTATCAAAGCTGAGGCTGTAGGGGAGACAATTCCAACACCTGAGAACATTCAGGCCCGCAAGCCATCATTGGTCACCAGTAAGTTGGCCTCAGGGGAGTTGATATGATTCCCATTCATGCAAGGCAAAAAGTTACTTTTCCGTTCACAGACTGTGTGTGAGTTAAGGCTCTGTTCAGTGCTCTGTGTCCTTATCTCATGAATAACATCAAGACTGTGGCTGGAATGGTGAGAAGCAGGAGAGGCGTTTCGATCAGCACAGAGGTGACCATACCATGGTTAAATACTGCAACATTCACATCTTCACTGGGACTTTCAGCAGGGATCAGGGAACTCACTTTCTTTTCATTGACTTCATCCATCCACAGGCAAGCAGCGGTTGAAGCCTCTATGACTTATTTCATATTCAGAGCTATTTATAGCTAGGATGCTGGGATAGGGAACACATGAACAGCGCCATAGGAAATATACTGCAGTTAATCTCAGTGTCATTCACCAGCAGAGTTGTCCTTATTATAATCTGATGGGAGAGATGTCCACTAGTGAGGAGAAAGGAGAGGGAGATGCTGTTGCAGTCACAGAAATGTTGCTCATCTTAGTTTAACACTTGGGAGGCGGCACTAAAAATAATGGTGCAACTTCAACATGCTCAACAGGCACGCAGTAGGATGTGGCAGGCTTTCTTATGCTATGGTATTTAGTGGTTATTTTTTATTTCAAATCTGAGTGTTAGAATGAATCCATGAAACCTCCAAAGAAAGCTGGTGGCTTGGATATCAGATCTTAGATGGGAAGTTTGCCAGTGACTATGACTGTATAGAAAGATAATATCACAGCATTTCTTGTGAACAGTACTTATGCAGTTTGACCCGGACCGTCAAATGGAACACAAGCTGATGATAATGCATAGAACAAATTTATGCCCTTTTGGAAAATGTGAGACGTTATGAATGTGCAAGCATCATTGTACCCTTGGTTTGTACCGTGACATTATATAAATTATTATGAACTTACAACTTGCTGTGTTAGGCTGTATTTAGGGGCAGTCTGCAACTAAGTAAGAAATATCTTCATGTTAAGAAAAGCAGCAAGTTGATAGATTTAGAGCCTGACAACTTGTAACTGCAGTGATCCTCTCCTTTCTCTTAAGTATAGAAGGCAGTGAATAATTTTGATGGTAAGGGATGTGAAGTTTATCAAGAAAACAAAGAATACAGCGATAGATAGTTGACCGCTGGCTATTTCAGGCAACTCAGGACTAGACTCTGTATTGGATACTCTTTTCTTTGATATGGTGCTAATAATAATCTCTCCCTGTTTGATGTTGCTGGCCTGCCTTCTTATCATCCAGAATGTTTGTTGTACTCACAGAAAATGCAGTTGGACCATCATTGATAATTGTTCTTGCTGCTTTAACTCATGCATTCTGCTAAGCCCAGTACTGTATTCAGTTCTGAGGTTGTTAAGCACCATTGTGAAGCAGAATATTTAACTCTTATGTGTGTCTCTTAAGATTTCACTAAATTCAGTAATTTCAATCAGAATCCAACTGGATGCCATTCAGTCTTTATCTTTTGAAAATGTAAAAGTACAGGGTCTTGAGAAGAAAGAAAAATGTAAAGAGAACAAAAAAAAAAACCAAACAAAACAGAGTGAATGAATTAATTTTTGTGAAATTATTAACTGTCACCGAAGGGCATAGTTCTTGTCCTGTGATTTCATATTTCATTCGCACATAGATGTGTCAGATAAAAGATGAGATCCAAAAGTCCGTTCACTGAGTTTATAAAAGCTCACATACTTATTCTCGGTGTTACATCCCACCATCATCTCAAAGTTTATCTAGTTCAGCGATTCAAGTGGTGTTGCCATGCCTTGAGACATCCCTGGAAGCTTTATGTTTCAATCTCTCAAGCACCATCTACAATTTAGCCTTTACTTCCTCAGTCATCTCAAATTTCATTCCCTTCAGCTGAATCTTCATCCTTCAGGAGAGGGAAGAAGTCATTTGGTGCTGTCTGCAAGTCAGACAATCAATGCAGATTTCACTGTGGGGGCAGCGAGGCAAGACTGGAGCAACCTGCAAAGTGGCAATACAGCATCTGACTCCGGTACCATGACAATACACCAGCGCACTCTACCCCTGGAGTTTAGCAGTTCGAGGCTTCTAACATCCTCATTGTCCACCATTCTCTGTAGGCCTATTTGTCAGATGTTGCTCAGTGACGTATTGCACTTCCCAAACTTCACAGTTCAACCAGATGAAAGAAGTTTTAGATTACAGAAGAAATAAGGGCGGAATTGCAAATGGTGCTTTAAAAGGCTGACATATAGGGTGCTTCTAGGCTTGGTAGTGGCAGTGGAATCATTGTGCTGACCCCTAACTGGGCTACTTAGATACTAATAAAGGAGTGTGCACCCAGAGCAAGTCAACAAGTGTTTGTAAGCTCAGTCCATGGACTTAAGATTACATCTCATAGCTCAGCTAGTGAGATATGTTGTTTTGACTATAGCTCAGATAGTGATGAGAGGCTAATGACCATATGTCTTGCAGCTAGTCAAAATGAGGCTTGTGTCGCTAGGCCAGGAACTGAGATATCAAGACTCTGAAGGTGATTTGGTCAGTCTGTATGGAGTTTTTGCCTGTTGTGGAAATAGTAAAATGATTACTTTCATTGTAGATAAATTAGAGTTTCTGTAAGGTAAAAAGGATGACCTCTGTAATGAAAAAACTGTTCCTCAGTCAGTTTTCTCAGCATTTTTTCCCAGCGCATGAGTGCGACCCACTGCCATTTCTGTTTATTTTTTCTCAGGCAGGAATAGTATTAGGTCAAAACATTTTCTCAGTGAATAATGTATAATGAAATTCAGGTAATGTGTACATGAACACAACAGGACAGATCAGAAGCATACATACTTATAAACTGAAGTACCTATTAACCATACACAGACCTTAGTTAAGTATGAAGATGCCAAGTGAAATTAATAGAAGGAGCAAAATCAGCAAGAGCCAGTGGCAAGAAAGGAGCATTTTGCAATTTGAGTCAGGGTGGGGTATAGTTTCACTCTCTTTTGGTCCTTTTTTTTATATTTTTATTTTTTTTTCTCTCTTTGTTTCCTGTTTTCTTCTCCTATTACTACATCCTCTGGTTCTCATGTTTCTTGTTTCCTTTTTCTTTTTGCTCTTACAGAGAGTAATTTATTGAAATGAAGAAAGCATATTTACTAACTTTCCTACATATTAGTGAGTACATATCACAGAAATAATTACTAGAAACAAAAGAGAAGAGGAATTGGACCGAAAATAATGTACTCCATATCTGTGCACACATTCTTTAAAGCGCGTACATATTATTAAGTGTGTTCCACTGCAGACACATTAGACTCCAAATCATATCAAGAATTGGATATAGTCAAACAGGGACTTGGGATTTCATTTTGACTGGAACCAGATATATACTAGGAAGCCATGATTTAGACACTGGATCAGAGTACTGACTTAGTGACAATATTGGTTAGTTTGATGATGGCATTTTCTTATGTATTGAAGTGTTGAATGTAAAATAAGGAAATGGGCATTGACAACATGACTATTCTCCTAGGCGCCCATTTTTTTGGCTGCAAGAGTTATTTCTGGAATCAGATGACTGCGTAGTTTATCTTGGGAACTAGTGTCAGCTTATAATAGCCATTTTCTTTTAAGTTTTATTGGTTAGACTGATGTGGAACTGGTCAGTTCATCAAGAATGGCTAGTCCTGAGGACCTTTGGTGAAGATGACATAAAGCTGTAGGAGTTTCATGTCACTGTCTTGTTTCTAGATTTCTCCACAAGGATACAGGAGATCATGTTTGTTTATGTATGAAGTTTTGACCAGCTTCTCTCTGTATTCACTTATAAGAACTGATGACAATAAACATTACAGAGAACAAGTGAAAAGAAGTGTCACCAACTGCTTGAACTCGGAGATGATTGGCATTTATGATTATATACATGTTTATGAAATATGAATTTACTGAAGTACTTCTTCATTTGATGGTTTTTTTTTTGTGTTGTGCCATGTTCTGTGTTTGTGTTGGTCACTGTAGCTGCCACTAGTAGACAATATGGACAGGCCTGTGACAGATTACACAATATCATCAAACCTTGCAGAAACTTAACCTTATTGCCTACAGTGCAGACATATAAACTTGGTAAAAACTAATGTCATTTACCTTCGTTGGTGATGTAACATTCAGTTACATGCTTGCCTAGCAAACAGTCCACCTGGAAGAGCAGAGCAGTATGTTGCAATACCTTGTTCATGCCTTCTAAGATTGTAGTGTTCGTAGGAGAAAAAGCCAAGCAAGCTTTGATTACTTCTATAAATTTATGCTAACTTTACTTAACTTTCCCACTTCAGTGGCCACTTGAACCAGGTCTTTTGTAGTTGTACACCACCAACATGCAAAGTGCTCCCAATGTTATTATATCTGGCCCCTCCAGGAGGTAGATTATGAAAGCTGAAAAATGTAGAAGTATGGTGCATTCCTTCAGTATTGCCATTGGGGGATGGTGTTTTTAGTTCAGACACGAAGTAGGATTAACTGAGAAGGTAGCTGTGCAGTGCCTTGTTTTCAATAACATGAAAATAATTGTGGTGGGGAGTGCTGGTCATCAATTGGTGTCATGGGGCAATGATGGATATCATCTTTGTGACTGAACAAACCCCGTGCAACATGTAGTTCAGTCTACCACTGCTTTGATCTCTGGTACATGTCATGCTGACACTTTCTGTGCAGTGATGTGATCACTGATCTTCTCAGGAGGTCTGAAAGAAGTGGCACAACAATCGCTTTAAGAGGTGGGACAAATAGTCAGCACTTGAAGAGGTCTGCTATAATAAACTTTTCAACACTACAAAGCATTTTTCAGAATTAGCTCAGCTTCCATCAGGCAGTATTAGTTCCTTAGCATTCTGTCATTCTTTACTTGGTCAAACTTTGATAATAACTACACCTCAGTGATAAGAACAGGTCAAATTTTTCCTTGCACTAAGAGCATTTATTATTTATTATTGAGATGCCACTATATAATGTAATTATATAGCTAAAGTGCCTATTTGGATTCATTCTGTGAAATTTGGCAGCACACTGGGTTGTCAGGCTGTTTTCATCAGTGTAATCAATCAGGGGTAGCAGATATTCTGGTCCTATCCAAGTGTCCTGTTAATGGTGGATTTTGATGTCATGGTCATTATATTTGTAATAGTAACTGTGGCACTGAATTTGCTGGATATTAATATTGAATTACATTTTGGAAATTTACTAACATTAGGGATAAAGATGCTTTAAGATTTATGGATTCCATTTTGGTTGGGGGGGGGGNGGGGGGGGGGTATTTTATCGTTATTTCTTATCTTCCCTTAGATCTTTGCATATATCACCAAATATGTCTAACATTTAGATAGCGAGGCCACTATTCATAAATTACATAGGTGTCCAAAGTAATGTACATATCTTAGTTATCTTAGTTAAAAGCAAACTCCTTGTAATTTGACTTTTTTAAATAACACCTTGCAAGATTTGTTACTGCTTTTGCCAATATTATCGAACATGAGAAAAACATTTTTTTTCTTCTTCCTTGAAATCTCCATCCCTAAAATATAAGCATGTATGCCATTATATATAGATTAAGTCATTGTTTCTGTAAGTAAAGCAGCATCATATTTGCCAGCTTTGTAATGAACTTCACATTTGGCAACTCTAATGTCCAAAACCCTGTACATCTCCAGAGTTGGAAAGGGATGAGGGAGATCTCGGGGAATCCTCCATTTTTCTTTTCTGTCATTGTGATGCTGCATCCTATCAGAGAAAGTGAATTCATATATATGAATCAAAGAAACCAACATCTTGTCTCTGACAAATGAGCATTTGGGGCCCAGCTATCGGCATTTTCTTTTTATTAATGGAAAGCATATCAGAATATGAACAAGAATATGAATAAGCACCAGATTTTTCTTTTCTCTGTTTGATGTTGCATATTTTCATTTCTCTGTGTCAGATTGTTTCTCACATTTGATGTTGACCAGAGGCTGTGGTAGATTTCTTACAGAGGAATGATTGGGGGGAAGGGGAGGGCTGATAAAAATACATGAAAGAACTGTTCCAAAAATTTGGAGTCCTGTCCTCTGGAAACTGCCACAGACATCTTGGAATTGAATGTTCTATCTATCCTTCTAATACTGATCATGTCTTTTCAGTTGCTTTATGTCCCTTTTGTGTCATTATTAGTTCACAAATATTTTACACCAAACGGTTCCTGATATTGTGCTACTGTCTGACACTGACCTCACTTTACTACAGAGAATCACCAGTTGTTCAGTGAAGGACTCTTGCTCACCAGCAATATATGGTCTACTTTAGTTTGTACCTACATACAGAGATGTTCAACTTGCCCAACCTGCAGACTGAATAGGCATTATGTCAGTGATGTTGTGACAGTTAAAGCCACCATTATTAACTTTAAGGAAGAGCTGGCAGAGAAACAAAATAAAATTTGACGTTAAACATTATGTAAATTCTGGGGCATATTTCATACACAGAAGTCCCATGAATTAACAATATGCCCTCATACATTTAGACAGATCACATGCATTGAATCTGAATCAATCCCAAGCACTGATGCTAAATTATGTTGATGATATTTGCCGACTCATTTTCACCATCAGCTCAGTCGGGCCAGAATGAAAGCATATGGTTATAGTAACTGAAAAGTGAAAGTGATGTTTGCCCATGATATCATACCAGATATCTCGACTTTAATGAGATTTAATGACTTCAACCAGTGCAAGTTTTGTTTTGATAGCTGTTGGTTGTTATACTGCAGGTTTCTAGAAATAAGGAAATTTTGGGTTTTTTGGTTGGTTTTTTTTTTTGCATTGTTGGGTTTCATCACAGAGTTCTATTATTGACTAGAGGGCTTACTTCCTCTTACGCGAGGCTGGCTCAGCGTGCCACATAGAGCAACCGTAATGGCCGACATTTGGGGGCAGTCTGCTTCTCTCACTCGCATTTCTATTGTTAAGATACAATGGACCGTTGGGGTATTAACAGGGGTTATCGTAATGGGAGGACTGTGTATCATGTATGTGATGAAAAACAGAGGGAGGAGGGGGTCAAAATAAATAATAAGATGAAATTTAATAAATAAATTAATAAGGAAAATGAATTGATGAAAACTGATAAGTAAAAGTAATAAAGAAATGTAACATAGATAGTTAGCATGAGGGAAGAGAACAAAATAAACATTGCGCATACAAAAAAATAAATAGCCATTTTAGCTATTTATCAAGGATTCTTACCTTTAGATGACATCAGGTCCAGGTCATTGCTATATTATAACTCATCACATGCCTAAGAACTGGATTGAGGTGGCAGTTTCATCAGTTACTCAGTGACATTACAGATAGACAATGATGATAAAATTAAGAAACACATGACCATTAGATCAAATAATCATTCATTAATTTCTGGCACTACATCTGATCTTGGCCTGTCCTTGTGAAGAGTAGCTAGAGCCTGGACTGAGCCCGATACTATTAAACCAAACTATTAAAACAGTAGATTAATGAACTATATAAGTGCTACCATACAGTTATCATACTATTTCTTCAAAAGCAAAGCCTGTTTAACAGTTGACAGATGATGAACAAGAATGCTAATATTTCTGTGATAAATGCTAACAAAATTTTCACCAGTGAAAAAAAGGTAAGATTCATACTTTTTATTATTCACATCCATAGTTCAATAACAATAATTCCAGCGTCTAAAGAAAAGAATAAGATTTTGAAAACAAGAGGAGCAAAGGAGCCACGTGTTGTGAAAAGGTTGCAAATTAATAAAGCTAAAGAGACAATAATACACTCCATTAATTTATTATCATGTTCTTAATAAAAGAAACCAATACAGGTTAAATGGGTGGACTTGAGAAAATTTTGTGCCATGGAGGGGGCAGTAGCTCAAAACAAAAAACAATAAACATCTCAAATTAAAAGCGTGTAAACAAAGGCTCTCTTCAGCGAGCCTGTTTGCCCCCAAATCCTGGACCCAGCGATGTTCTACACGGCACGTGGCAAATGGCCCAGTAGGCCCTCTAGTCAAAAATAGAACTCTGTGGGTTTCATGAATACAGAGTTATCTCCCACCTTCTGGGTAATGGAAAATGGCATTCTGATTGTCAGTTTGTGCAGTATTGGATGAAACAGTACTAGTCGTTATGGTAGGCAATGTTTTTGATGATAATAAAACTAATTGCTGTTTTATATACTGTATTGGAGTGGAAGGTGGATAAACTGAATCTAGTTAACCTGAAAAATTATCTGAAAGATATTTGAAGTCTTGCTGAGTTTCCTGAAATCTTCATGTATTACAGAGCCAGAGCTGGTATTTTGACTCTTTCTTCTCAGTACAATAAAATTTTAGATGCAAAGGAACATTTTGTCCAGCATAGCACTGATCACATAGGGCATCTGCAAAGCACTACTTTTTCCTGTCGTCTGCCATGCCACCTTGTTTATAACAAATACTCCATTTAATCTGAAATATGGTTAATTTGAAATGATTTGGCCTGTCTCTTAAAATTTTGATTTAACAAATGTTGGCTGTATTTGTGTGTGTGGAGGAGGATGAGGTGTTGGAAGGTAGAAAGAGCTGACTTAGATTGAGGGTGGGTGAGGACGCATTTTCTGTAGGAGCTTGGAATGTTTTTCTCTTTCCAAAGTTCATGGAAAATGCTGATTGAATTTTGGCATTTTCTTACAGCCTGCTGTATCATCTTGGACTGTTTGTCATCATAAGTATCATAGAAAATTCATCATCACTTGAGTGTACTGAATGCTTTGAAGTTGATGGCTGTATGAGTGTTATGTTATGTGAAACAAATCAGGTTGCAAAACATGGTATATCTACGTAATTCTGTGAAATAGGTGATAACAAGACACATGGCTTGAAAAACAAACATTCTGCACCAACCAGTTTCATCCGATTAATTGGTGTCGTAAACTAGGTAGACCTTCTTGGTGGGTAAGTTGGGGGGATTGAGGAAGGACTGGTTTTTGGGTTTGATTTTTTTTCACTTTCTCTGTTGTTGTTGTGGACAATTCATATTACATACTTTCCACTTTGCATTGCTTCACCAGTTGTAAATATTTTGCTGTCAGTGTGTTGGACAGTAATGTCACTTTTACTTGAGATAGTCTCAGGTTGAAAGGAAAGTTAAACATGAAGAAACTGTACAATTAAACATGTTCGTTTTGCGATTACTTGAAACGACCGCAAAATCTGATTTTACAAGTGCTGGTGGGGAAGCTAATCTATAAGACAAAGCATGCCTGGTTGAGAATTTGGTGTAGAATTGTCATCATATCTCATGTGAATAGAATGATAGAAGGACTTCGGCAAAGTGATGTGCCGAAGTTGACTTTTACATTGGCATTGGTGGAGTCATACATCACTTGATCAGATCCTGAATAATCTGCATCTATGTCAGTAGAAGCCCTGGTCCTATCATACATGTGTGAATATGTAAGGTCATTTAGAATTCATAAAGAGCAGTGCAGCTTGACAGATGATAGGCCTTGAGCACAGTGGTTCTGATTTTCATTCATTTTAGTCACCAGCAACAAAAAACCCTTGTCCGTGCCCATCCTCTCATCTCAACAACCTGGCAATGAGGGTACAGCCGTATCCAAACCCCACTACTTGTTGATTAATTTTTGTCTTTCTTTCAGCTTACTACTTTTACCAACATCTAATGAATATGACAAAAAAAATCATTCATGCTGAGACAACAATAAATGTGATTAGATGGTACATTTATGTTCATTTTACATCCATTTCATGTTCCTCTCATATTCCTCTTTTACAACTGTCAGGTTCCTCTTATACAACAAGGAAGTGAAACAAGGAGAAATTGGAACCCTTGTGCTTGAGTATGATATTTTCCTCTGTTTCCCACAGGACATGGGTTATGGATTTAGTGACAAATCTAGAGAATTCAGGAGCTGAGAAACAAGTGACTCTGGTTGACTTTCTTCCTGCAATTGCTTTAGCACTTTAAGATGGAGAATCTTTCAGTTTCGTTCCACATCTGTTGACATTATACACTAAGACTTGAGCAGGAGTCATTGGATGCACTGTAAGGGGTGAACATGGCCCTCCAGTTGTGAAGTGTCAAATTTTTCAAGGGCATACAGATGGACTCAAGTTTTCTCATTCCCATATGTATTGGCTAATAATGTGAAAATAATATCAGAACCATATGAGGGAAGCTGGTGAATGGAGGTCATGGTAAAGAGTTGGGTCTTCAGACACGGGAAGTAGTTTTCTCACAGATGGCCACTTGCCTATGTAATAAGTGGTATAGCTAGTTGTTTTATCTACACATACAGTAAGGTCCCCTCTTGCATTTTCCTCCAGCATCCTGATTTAGTGACTGGTGTTTTCACCAAGGATGGCAAGTACTTGGGGTGACATCCTTTGAGTCGGTGCAGTGTCTAGAACTACATACTAGAATAGCACACAATCAACAGTTTTAGCATGATGTCGTACTGATACTGATAGTCTGGGAGCGTATTAGTTGTAAGGAAAAAGATTTGTGGATGCCATGGAGGCACAGAAGTGCATGTATCAAGCCTAGACATAAAGATAAAACAATTTGGAGTTGAAATTAAATCTTTTAATAAAAATCGTGATTTTTCATCCCACCACCTTTAATCTTTTAGTGATAGATGAATGAGGTTCCAGCAGATGGAATCCCACTTGATCTTTAAGCTCAGTAGGAATGTACTATAGATATATTAGTGTGACACACTCTCCTCACACAACTACACATGTACCTATACTTGTATCTGTGTCCTTGCATATATGATATAGTGGCTACCTTGTTGAATTTCCTGCAGAAGAAAATGATTCACTAGATATTAAACTACAGGTGTTGAAATGTCAGACTGCCCATATGAACATAACCAGTCATTTTCTGTGCGTGTTGTAAATATATATACTGTACATGTATTATGGAAAAGTTTATGTTTGGTGTTGCATTTGTAAAAAAAAAAAGTCAACTTTACGTCATGTATAAATGATCTCATTTGCATGGAGGATTGGATGATGGCCAGACAGTAATGCAATTGAGATGAAGGAATTAAATATTGATTTTCATATGACAACAGTTGCATTCTTTTGTATGTGAGTGTGAGATGATGATATGAACTTTTTTTTCTCAGAAACTCATCACTGTGCTTCAAGAAATGGCCTAAATCGGACTTCGGTAATTTTTTAACAAGGGCACTTTGTTTATGAGATCAGAGCCATGATGACCTGTTAAAACTTGAAATGTGCCAATATTTTCTTGTCAAAATATCGGTTGCATAGATTGATGTTTCACTTCATTATAAAAACATTTCCCTTTCATTCTCTTAAACATGTGAAAAATGAGATAGGTCAGTTTCAAAACGCAGTGATGAAATGTTGGGTGCGGAGTAGCTCTATTAGTCCACAGTACTAGACAAACAAGTTCACATGACATACCTTTTTGTTCAAATCCTCTAGTAGGTCCAATCACCCAGCAAATGACACTTAATTTGCAAAATACTGAACGTGTGAGTTAGTACATTCTGCTATTGAAATACTTACCAGATTCCGAGTGAAATACAAAATAGAGTTACAATCCAAATTTCTTGCATGTCAAGATTAAACTGATATTCTTATCCCAAAGAAAAATGAAACATCCACAGAGAGTGCAATGATAAATAACTTTATTAAGGAAATGTAATGACAAATAATAATCTGAGTTTCACTTTTAAATCTAATACATTCATTCGTGTTCAAATATGGAAATCTAATTTGGTAATAAGTTGAACGTATTTAACCACCCGTTCAGCATAAAAGATAATGCCTAGACACTGAATTTCTTGCGACATATATGTACTAAAAAATAATGGCACCAGTACTATATAATATAATAATATGCTTTGAGAGAGCTAGATCTATATAAAGAGAAAAAAAGAAACCAACAGGTCACTAGGTAACAGATACTCAAGTGAAAGTTTGGGGGGGATCCAAGAAAGAACATTAACACCTGTATCATTACCTCAGATACTGTACAGTCTAGTTCAGGTATAATACAAAGACAACTCCTTAGCAAGTTCAGCTGCCACATTCAGATTAAGGACAATCTGAAGACAATATAATCTGCTCCTTATGCAGAAAAAACAAATGTCCACATTCCTGTTGAGGTCCAGGTACTTTGTTACAGATGTGGAAACAATGGAGCCAAGTTCAGATGGAAGGTTGGAGAAAAGTATAAGTCTGCCAATGTTAAAACAATCTTTAAATTTATCTAGAACTTTCGGAAAATGCCATCATTAATACAAGTGACTGCTTCTTTGACTTTTACAACATTGTGCAACATCTTTGTAAGCAATTTCTGACACAGCAGTATTAAAACATACTTACAGCACTGTACCAATGCAAAGCAGGCATTCTTTCCAGTTTCTTTTTGTGGGGAGGGAGCAGCTGTTTCCTTCAGTAGCAGACTTACCAACATTTAGTCCTTGATTGGATTATGGCAGCTGAGCTTACCAAAGCAAAAGCTTTTTCAAAAAGAAATTCCCAACATAATCTAGGGCAACAAAAGTAATGTAGGCCATACTGCCACCAGGAGCATCAACACATTTTTATATTGCATGTGTCTATGTTGACATAAAAGATCATAATTTTGCTTTTCAAGTACAAAATATGACCTTGTATGTCAACATACACATCTGCACAGTCTCCCTAGGTTGGAGAGCTCAGCCCTGAGATTTGTGGAAACTTACATCTACATTTTGGACAGCAATAGAGTTCAGGACAGCTCTACAATTTGGGTGCAATATTTAGTATACTGACAAGCAAAATATCAAAATCCCTCAGACACTAGCACATAGAAACCTGAGGCAGCATTCTAAGAACTGTAAGCTTGTTATATAATGTTAAAAAAATGACCCACTCTCAATTTCATGCCAAAAGAAATGAGTGCTGATGCTATTTTCTCTAATTTAGTCAACAAGTCAATCAGAAGAGGTCATAGATGCTTGGTGGATAGGAAAACCTCAAATCTGAAGAGTATGAAAGGAAAGCAAATATTTCCAACACTTAATAATTTTACAGGACTTTGTTAAATCAGGAAGCTGTAATACTGTATAATGTAATATTAATAATATTCAGTCCTGGATAAGCTGCCAACTAATTCAACAGGTCTGCAAACATTAGCAATGCTGAAGGGATGGATACACAGAAAATGGTCCTGATAAGCTCTGCTACGAAGTCACTTGGCTGACATATTGCTTCTTGTATAGAACAAGTTAGTGAACAGATACAAATTATCTCATGCCTGTACTTCTGCTGTTCTATCAATGGGCCAATGATTTCCATCCACAGCTGGCTTGTTTCAAATAACCTGCCTGCAACAGTTATTTGTGAATATAAGCATCCAGGCCCCTCATGTGACCAAACAGGAGACCACTGTTCAATGATGTTTCATTTTTCTCCTGTTTTCAATACCGCACATGAAGATATTTCATACACAGTGCTCCAAAGCGCAAAGCATAGGCTCATGAAGAGAATGTCACCAAAGCTAAATGTATACCATGCTGTCAGTCCCCATCCTTTTAATGAAGCTTGCTTTTTAACAACAACAAAAAATTCCTTGCAATGCAATATATAAAACTATATTTTTGACAAATACTGTTATATCTTGACTATAGGACGTGAAGGCAAATAAAACTACACAACATCAATACAACAGTATGGGACATGGACCTTAACTAAACAACTGACTCCAAAGCTCTGAGGTAATTGTTTTTGAGAACACAACACAATACAAATGCAGAGTCTGGAATCAACAAGAATATGAGAATTCATCTCAATGACTCTGTCTCAAGTAAAATCTCTTATTATTCATTAGATACAAAAATCTTGACAATGTTCCTCTTGTCCTACATTATATTTGTTTCCTTTTTTTTTAACACAGTGGGGGTGGGGGGAGTGGGTGTGAAGGGCAGGGTCACTGTATCATTATATTTGGTCATAAAAGATCCACACAAGTTAAACACTAATATACATAATTGTAAATGTTAATGTACAAGATCATGCTTACAGGGTCATGAACAATTATTTACACTCGAACATGCCTAATATAAAATTCATGGGACCAACTAAGCCGGCTCATATTAGGAATATTTCAGCTTATTTGTGATAGAGAAAAAATTATGGTTGCCCTCCTCAAGCTATTTCACAGCATGGCAACTGAGATCAGGTGTTGTAAAGGATCAAACTGCTTTGGTTAATAATGAATAACAACTCTTTGTCTAGCCTTGAGTAAGTCAGGGGTGGGAGTCTTGTGTACAAGAGCTGGTTTATGGTAAGTGAGAGGCTATGACTTAATCCAAAAATTTTTAAAAAGGGTGGTTGAGGATTTCAAAATTGCTTTGTAATAGTTGCATTTTTCTTTGTTACATCAGAAACATTTCAGTCAACAGAAAAAAATATTTAAGAAAATGTTGGGATTTATAAAACTTTTCACAATACCAATAGCTTTGTAAAATGCATTTTCATAATAAACATGTTCAAGTGTATTTCTAATAAGCAGCCAGGGGTGAAACCATGTAGCACATTACTCTCAGTTTATTTAATCAATGACTGAGTGGCACACTATTCTCCGTTTATTTAAGTAAAACTGAGTGAAGACTATGGTAAATACAGTCTACAAAAAATGGCTATATAGAGATACACCATGAGCAATGCCCATTACTTACCCACTATCTTGATTAAAAGGAGGAAACAAATTTCTTACAGGACACAGGAGTGTTGTAATATGAACAAACAGTCATCTTGAAATAAAAGATAATGTGCTGTAGCTTGTACATAATACTACAGATGAGAAATAAAAAAAAGTCCCTACACCTTAATCATGGAACATTCAGGATACAATTTATATTCTGCCTTCTTTCACACTTATGGTAAGTCAGGCTGATTTGTGCATTCACTGAAATATTGTATGATTTTCAATTTGATACCACTTGGTGGCAATAATAATAGGAGTAAAGTTCACTTTGGCTTTTTATGTGGACTTAAGACAATTTGTGACAAGGGCAATGGGACAAACTGATTGTCAAATTTTGTGCAGATAATTTCACGTCACAATTTCTCGAATTTCCCGTACAATAGCACATACATATTAGCACAGATCATTTGCGCAAACTGTCTGAGAGGGTGGTGAGAGTGTGGAGGTACAGACTTAAACCTGACTGGGGGATGGGTTTTATCCTCTCTGTACATTTTATCAAATGAAGAGATGACAGAGCCCCATGAAACAGGGGAGACTGCATATTCTAGCCAGACAGATAATGATCTCTCACAGCCGTTGCTTCAGTTTAATCCCAAGCTTGATATCTAACCACCTAATGTTATGTTTCATTAGCCCAACAGACCATGGACCCGTGTTTCAATCCTGTCTCAGCAAAATCACATACAGCGGGTTTTCAATGGGGTCTCTGGAAAAGAATCAAAGAGTCTACTTTAGAGACTGGTTATTAGTGACCCATTTAGAAATGCCCATGTCTTGATTGATGCCAAACTCCATAAAGTTTATAATTATGCTGTCTCCATATTTGCTATTCATGTTAAGATCTGTGGAAAGTCTGATCCAGTCTTCATACAAAGAAGTAATTTGGTTAACTTTTCTCATCTCCCCAATACAAAGTTCCACAATTTGTCATTTTACCCAAGAGTTGAGCCGCTGGTGACAGATTACTACACATTTAATAATATCTAACCAAAAGAGTATTGCAACCCAGAGGGTACTATGTGGAGTCAGCTCCCTGTCAATATAGGAGTGGTCAGTATCAACATGTGGTTCATCTAATGCACCATATATAAGCTACACATAGAAGGTCAATAACCAAACATCCTTTTTTAAATTCAACAAAACAAGGTATAAAAGCAATATGATGACATGAAAGTTATAAAAATCCACAGTACTGTGTGGTATTATGCCTGACAAAGACTTAACTAACAAACACAGTACAATGATCAACTCTTGAGTATGTACTATGAACATGACTATGACTGCCTGGACTACAAACGTATGTGTCAATATATACTGACTGGTGGCAACATAATATGTATCAACATGGGCTGATTGGTGGCAAAGAAAACCAGAGTGCATAGATGTCTCCATCATACAGTAAAAAGGTAATAAACTACAGTTTATCATGACAAATGACCAATAGACCTAAAATAATTCTGACCCTGGTTTAAAAACAAAAAAATGTGATGATCAAACCATGAGGGTCTGTTGCAACTTATCCACTTTCGCAGAAAGCTACTTTCAATGGCCCTACCACCTTCCCTGGATTGCAAAACTCCAAACTGCTGCAATTAAAAATTGGCAGAACAATTCACTCTTCCAGAAATATATGAGAGAATGTAAGAATAAATATAAAACAGCCCTGGGTTGGCCCAAGCTCAGCTGGAGCATCGAGGTACAATGAAACATGTGCCAGTAGTTGGTGGGATGTGTTTCACATGCTCCACAACCAAATGACTACTGCCTTTATCTGGGACAATCCAGTTGCTGCTATCATATGGAACATTAACTTTAGAACATCTCTAAATGATTCTACACATTTAACAGAACAGTTTGTTCTATCTTTGCACATAACAGCCTCACTTCTTTCCACACCTTACAATCTGTGCTTTCCTCTACAGTATGTTTTAAACAATCTTCTGCACCTAATAGCATACACTGCCCTTCTCATGACAGTCTTGTACTAACCATCACAATAAACAGTCTGCACTGCCCTTAAAATAGTTCTGCCCCCCTCTGTTGGCATTGCCCTTTGCACCTAACAGATTGCATATTCCCTCCTAACAGCTCGCCATGTCCTCCACACTTAACAAGTCACACTGCCCTCCACACTTTACAGCTTACACTGCCCTCTGCACCTAACAGCTCACATTCCGTTCCACACTTAACATGATCGCCTACACCTAAATTAAGAACTAGAGCTGTTAGCAACAGATCCTTTTGGTTTGTCTTAGTATGAGGTTAGAGGTTACTGACATACTGAGAGGAGAACCCCATGAGAACTGGCAGAGGTTATGTGTACATATGAGAGACAAGCACATGAAGACATGACATTCAGCTGTGTTAAACTATACAGTTCACATTAGACTTAGAAGATCTCACTAGCTTGGTCAGTGCTGACTTCCTTCTACGTAAAAACACAAAGAAACATTTCAATGATTCATAATAAAAAGAGGGAAGGGAGATAAACCCAGAATATAATGATTATTAGGGGGTTATACAGTTCTTGTTTACATGTTGCAACCTCAAAGTGAGAAGTGACTATGAGATATTTCATGACCAAAAAAAAAAAAAAATACATGATCAGATCTTCTCATTTTCATTCAGAACCATTTACGTACAATGCATGGATTAAGACTGGAGGGGGAGGGGTGATACTGAATATATCGTCACATGTGGATTTTTGAAGAAAGTGAATATTAACTGTGTGCGGGTGGTGGTGGCACTGGTGACGGAGGTAGATGATGTAGATGTAGTGAACTGTCCTGCTATATAAGTGGTAGGGACTAGCCCTGTGGGACACACATTAGCTGGCAGTCTGCTATCATCAACTATAATCTCTACTGAATTCATGGCTATCAATCAATCTGCACATGTGTCATGAGGTAAAAAAATGTCCTAACGTAATGTCGTAGTTCCTGCATAATGTCATGCTCTCATTATCTTACTTTGTCTTTGCAAACTGTGGTATCCACCATTGGGAAAGAGCAGATGATGACTAATTCTGAGCTGTGAATTTATGTCTCTTCTACAAATTAACTTCACTGTGAAGAGGAAAGGGAGAAAAACAAAGGACAGAGAGTAAAGTGAGAACATTCTGGAACTGGTGGTGGTTTCAATGACATGACATTCCATCTACCACAATAAGTTTTCACCTGAGAGGGAAATAACAAAACTTTAGAAAAGAAAGGACAAAATTATACATCCCCAGTGCTTCACCCATTACTGGTGATATTTTAAGCTGATCTTTGCCACTGTCAGGAATAACTGAGGTTATACAGCACTGGTCTAGCACACAATCTGAAAACAGGTTCATGTGACGAAGTTTGGACAGTCTCAGTCAGAGAAACTTCAGTTTACATTTTGTTGTAGTAATTGCTCTTTGCCAACATGGACACTGAAACAATCCTTTCCATCTTGAGAAGTGACTTAAACTCTAGCAAGTATGATGGAGTAGCTGGGGTGGACTTTAGTCATATGTACAGGCAACACCCAGGGCACTTAGTCTCAAAATCACAATGAATTCTACCAGGATATCAGAGTTGTCACCAGCTACACCAACACCAAAAACCAGGCCAACCAAAACTGCTTTTCTCAATTAGTTGACTTGTATCAACAAAGGAGGGACAGAAACTACACCAGTCTTTCCATTTACATCACAGGGGTGTGGCAGGATAGAGAAACATTGCTAACCTTACTCCAAACTGCACGATAACTTGTATAGAATGACAGAACATCGTCTTCAAAATAAATTAAACTGTAAAAAAATAGGACTAAATTTGAACTTGGGAAAAAAAATCATTTGTAAATCATGAAAATTTCATCATTGGTAAAAATTGATATAGTAACAACAGCTAAATATTTATCTGTCCTCAAGAACCAACTAAAGATGAGTGCCAGTGGGCAGGCACAGTCTAACTCTTGGCCGGGCTGGTTGAGAGGACATCACCAGAGCTACCTCGTGTTGGGGAGCCGTACTTGGGTGGGCTCATAGAGTAGATACCCCGAGGCATGTCTGCTTCCTCCATGGACATGGAACGTGTGCGACCTGTGGGGGTGCCCGTGCTATCAATGGATGCTGAACGCTGCACTCGGGGCATGGGAACACCTCCAACTACAGAAATCAAAACACAAGATAAGAAAGGTTAGCAGGAAGGACCATTAAAAAAATACTGACAGAGGGGAAAACATTTCCTTCGGATTGAGAATAATTTGACAAAGACACATGTCTGAGATTAAATAAAGAAGCTGATAAAAATGCTTCCTAACCTCAGGTTTGCACTGCTGGGAATAAGACTCAGCCCATCCTTTTTTCTGAAATAAAATTGGCAGCCCATATCTCGCTACAAAAGATTTTTTCCAGATACCACTGTTTATCTTTATAATAAATACCCTACTCTCTTAATCAGCTTATTTCATTTACCCTGTCCCCCAAACCGTTCCTACTTCAAGTTACCTCATCTCCCTACCCTCATCTTTTTATACTGTGAAGCCAAATCATACTGTGATTGATCAAAATGAGATCTTGACCTTGACAGAATTCTTGTTTCCCTCCCCCTCTCTTCTTTGATGAGCAAAATTCTGCATATAATTAAACCAATGTCACAGGAATTCTACCTCTATGAAGTAGTCGTCTTATAGCTCATACAGATTTGCGCATGACCTGTGTGGTATGCAGTCACAGCCTGGTTGAAAGAAAGCTGTGTAATTTGCTTCTCACTAGCTTGTAATCCAAAGTGTCTCACACCATAATTTCTAAACTAGTACTTACACCAGTTGATATGTAAACTAAACTGTTTTGTACGACTCCTCTGACTGCCCGAGCTATCACCTGTACCAGGCCTCATTCAAGTTTTCTCACCTATTAATTTGTCACCCTGTTCCACACCCTCCCCTCAACCATTTACGTATATTCAGTCCCTGTTCTCTGCATATTCACTTTTTTATCTCCTGCACTGCTTTGCGAAATTAATGGGTGTTTATGCAGTGTGCATTTTATGTTGAAAACACACTATTATTAATCCTAGAGTCGTACAACTACAATTTCTTTGACCAAGTACGGTTGTTGTTCCAAGTTTGCATTAAAGTTTGGCCTCCTGAGTCTTCATTATCTGTCTTAAGTAAGTAATTATTGTAGATTGGAAATTTAACATACTGCTGATCAGTGCACCTGCATGTATCCGGTACATCTACACCACTACGTCTTCAATGTAGTTGAATGTGTCCAATGATGAGAAGCAAGATAATAACATTTTGCCTTTTTTAAAAAAAATCTTTCAACTCTTCTATGTGTGCAAACACACAAAGAGATGTGGACCCCACTGACATCAGAAGGTAACTGATCACCTTAAGTGAAAGTAGCCAAAGAAAACTAAGCAGGTACTGTGAATCTGTGAAAATTTCATATTTTTGGGGGGATGTTTTGCCACCTTAAATCACTGCATTGGTGTTTACTTCTTTAGGTCATTGTAAGCATAGCAGGCCATCTGCCTTTTATGTATCAAGACATGGATTAAAATGTCAGCAGGCACAGTGTGCCTGCGCAGAACTACCAAACAACTTCTCAGAAAAACAACAGAGAAAGCAAAAAGTCCAGAAAGCCACCCAAAAGGATTTTTTTAAAATTGAATAGTTCCCTCTTTTTCTTGTCTGAATCCACCCAGACATACCACCAAGTGACAGCAAGGTGAGCCATGCTAGCGCCTGCAGCGAGATATAGAGTAGGGGTGTGGGTTGGAGGAATCCTCCAGGCCAGGAACAACCACACAACACTTTTTAAAAAAATCAAACGGCTCTTTTCAGGGCTATTGCCACTCAAATGTGATCTCTTCCCCCACAAAAGGACATTTTTGGGGGCCACAAAATTTAATGAGCAAAGTATTTGCATGCAATGTACATAATTTTTGATGCAGGGGCAATAACTATGAACATAACTTGCCTAGCTGCTCTACTAAATGTACCTCCAATGCTTAAACTGTAAATTGATTTCAGAATATTTAAATTCCTTGTGTTGGTCCTGGAGAACTCAAATAAAGTGGACTCAACCGTATTTGGTCAAAAGACTTATTACTGTTAGCTTGAAGAATAAACATGCTATATTTATTAAAGTCACGGAGGCCAATAATGTAATCGAGATGAACAGAGGATGAAGAGTCCACGCACTACCTCTTTCAGGAAAATGAACAGTTTCATGTGATAATGACTGGATTGGGATGAAAGCCCACTGACTCCTCATCCGACTACTCACTCTTTTGATAAGCTTCACTAAGTCAATAAATCAGTGTTTTAACTTGCCTCATGCTTCTTGCACAGAACCAGCAGATCTACTCACCTAAGCCCATTCCTTGTAAGAAGTAGAGAAGGCTCTCAGCAAACCTTTCCGGCTGCAGAAAGAGAAAATAAGTTTACATTTTATATTGTGACCATTAACACAGAAGCAATCACTACCTATATGATCTCATATGTACTACTTCAGCTGTGTCATGTTAACTTTTTTAGGACTCTCACACAAATGCTCAAGACTAGAAACTGAGACCCTTTATGAAAATTTAAAAAAAAAAAAAAAAGTAATAATGTTAAGATTAAAGTTAATGTGTTCCAACAGAAAAATGATTTACTGAACATCAATGTTTTTTCAACTTGAACTTATTCATCGAACAACAAATGGTGGTCCTTCAGTTGTGCTTGCCATGCTTCTATTTACCACTAATTTTTTGTCTTCTGAACTAATGTAATGGTCTAAATATCAATAAATGTCACTAATTCCGCACTTGACCCATCCCTATTGATTACATGTCACAACTGCATCCAAAGTCACAGTCTATAACATTATAACTTCCAATCCTTTCAAAACCTGGAAATCCCACTTATTTTGTTTGGATTATCAAATTTTCAGTCTACTGTGTTGAGCCATTTATATGAGTAAAAAACAAAAATAGAAAAAAAACATGTATCTACTTTATTTCACATGACCACTAGTCGGCTCCTTTGATCAGCTCCGGTTTAGAAACAAATCATGGCCGATTACACTATTCTTGACAATGATGAAATAACAAAGGAATGATGGTGAGTGTTAGAGACAGAAAACAGCGGTTGCGAATTTCTGTGTTTTTTAAGTTTTGCTGCAATTTCGTATATTTAGACATTTTCCGCAAATCAGGCGCAAAGTTTGCCGATTTTGGCAGGGCAATGAACTTTTTCTGCTACGTTTGCATTAATACAGCATGTATATTATGATATATATTCCGTTCCAGTAACTTTGAATCAGTCATAGATCAGTACGGCAATGATACGGTACCAAAAACTGCGACATTTGATATAACGAGGTTACGAAGCTACCAAAGCCGGTAGGTGCCATGCAAGAGACATTACTCCATCGAACTTTTGAGATGTAAACAAAACTGCATCCGATTCCACCGCGGAGCGAATTTTTGTCACATTGGGCCTTCATGATGTTGATACTAATTATCATCAGGACTCAGATTCTCATAAAGAATTTGGACCAGATGCTGACAGCTGTGATAAGTGGGAAACTTTTCCCTGGATAGAGCAGAATCAAGTGCGGACATTGACTCACAGTGATGACACATCAATACATCATGTCTAGAGTGGGTTTCCTTTAGGAGTCATGGGTCATGCGGGGCTGAGAACTACAAGAAGAAGCAGGCAGAGATAGACGTGTGGCAGGAAAGGGCCGTGGGCGTGACAGACAAAAGAGTAACACTCAAGATGCATTTACCCTAATGACGACCTTGTCAACTCTAAACAAACAATAGTAATTGTACTTGTCACTAAGAGTACCTGTACCTGAAGTAGTAAAACCACAGATTCATTGAAATGTGGGTGAAAATGCTGGTTAGAGAGAGGGTTTGAGTCTCCAGAAAGCTTTTGAAGTTTTTTTTTTTTTTTTTGGTACGCATATAATTTGAAAGCCTCATTTTGGAAATCTATATGGATACTAGGAAATATCAAGAGATTTCTCGTTTAAATCTAGCATTATTTTGCAGAGATAATCCTTTGGAAATGTATTACAAAGTCTAGACTAGATCTGTTTACATTTGTTATTTTAATGGTTTAGTGTATGTTTTTTATAGAATTCCTTTGTTTGACATTATCTTGAGCCTGCTAATTTCACGTGCTGTAACGCAAATTTTAGGAATATTTGCAACTTTTGGTGCAAATTTTGCCACCCTTTGCATGCAAATTTTACAATTCTTGGTGCAAATTTTGGGGGTTTGAAATGCAATTTTCCACAGAGACAGGACAATACAGATGAACAATGGATGAAGAACCAAAAAAATAGGACTTAAAAGAGGGGACAAAGGGAGGTCTTTTAAGAGTGTTAAAGCCTATAGTGGGAGGAGACTGGTAACAGTGACAAGGCTCTGAGGTGAGGGGATCCCTAAAGGGTAAGGAGGTCCTGTAGCAATGACAAGGCTCTAAAAGAATGAGGAGGCTCTTAAAGAGGAAGAAGGCCTATGTCATGCAGAGGAGGCCTTCAAAGGGCAAGAAGGTTCTGTAAACAGTAAGAGTGAAATATCTCTGTAACTTTTGTAAGGTAAGAATGAGAAGGCCTTGAAGTTAAGAGAAAGTTCTGTGATGGTGAGAAAATCCTCCCTGTGATGGTGAGAAGGTCCTATTGTGAGAAGGTGGTGAGAAGGTCTTTGTTTTCTCTCCCGGTTGCCCCTCACTCAGAGACAAAACAGATAAAGAGCAAATCCTGAAAAGGACTAAAATATGTCCATTCCCTTGGATATGTTGCATGATTTAAAGGCGCAAACACTCTTAAACGTTGACAAAGAATATCAAAATAAGTGCTTGGGAACAGTCAACTGACAGAATTACAATGGCTGATCAGTACGAATTCAGAAATTCAACTCAACAAAGCTTTAAATATCATTACCTTCTCCTCCAAAACATTTGCCACCCCATCCACCTCAAGAATGTCACATTCCATTTTGTCCAGCCTCTCTCTCATGCGAGTAAAAAGATTATGCACTGTGTGATTGAAGGAAGCTTTGCTGCCTGTAACCATGAGGACACGGCACCTGCAAGATACATAATGGTTGGCAGTCTCACACAATTACAACTCCCAGGCATCATCACACAAAATTACTATCCTTAGTACAGTGTCACATTCAACCATCTCCCTTTCCCCAGCACAGTTTCCTACAGTTACACCCCCTGACACTGTGTCACACAGCCTTGCTTCCTTCCCCCCTTCTCTCCATGGCACAGTCTCACAGTTACACATCTTGACACTGTCACACAGATATATCCCCTGATAGTATCCCACTGTTACACCCCTACCCTCCAGGGCACACTCTTACAAAGCTATACTCCCTGGCAGTCCTATGAAATGAAGTTAATTCCAGACTTAGTCTCAACACAGTCAAACATATGATTGTAATAACATATTTGACCTGTTTGCTTACTCAACAAAACAGCTACAACTCTGTATCAATATCACACTCCTAACTCTTACTTTAACTTTCCAACTTGATCTGTGATGTTTGATCTCCTGAAAGGTAACAAATCAAAGAACAGTAAATTATCAGGGAATTCAGAAACAAGTTATATAATCCGTGAACCTGACCGGATTTAGTAGTGATAGTGATATTGTGAGTTTCAGTAATAACCCTTTCCCACTACAGCTAATATTATAATCAGATGGCCATTTATTAGATGGAGGAAAACTCTGCCATCCCACTTTGATTCCGAGTGAGCTAGACCTGCTTGAGCTTCTCTCAGTCACGCAGAGAAGACATCTGAAACCATCATCCTCACCACTCACAGATAGTAGTTAAAAAAACTAAATCTCGTTCTAGCACTAGCATTATAAGGGTTTACTAATGGCTAGACCAAATGTCCAGTGAGATCTTGCAGAGACATTGAACTCTGACCATTTACCAATTCCAGTGATTACAACCTGGTGCAATGTGCTTGGCATATATTGGCGGCAGTGCAGAAATGCGCCAGTATATATTACTGGTCTAATTTGGTTGCTGTAAACAGGAACAGGAAACCACTTCCTGGGCTGATGCCACAAGTCATGACATGAGACAAAATGCTGATTTTGCTTGTCAAGACACTCCATAATACTTCGTGCCACAACACAGGAAGAACAAGTGGAAGGGGAAATGCTGGAACTGATTTGTCACAAAAATGTTCTAAATAGC
Organism: Ellobium chinense; assembly: GCA_033807755.1. Classification (NCBI taxonomy): domain Eukaryota; kingdom Metazoa; phylum Mollusca; class Gastropoda; order Ellobiida; family Ellobiidae; genus Ellobium; species Ellobium chinense. The sequence continues at coordinate 3,311,285 of JAWQUT010000007.1, read as the reverse complement.
TTTTATATAGGTGACATTCATTATACATAATTTGCATGCTTTCATTATTACAGATCAAAAGTAAAATTTTAACACCCCTTTAGAAAGGTTAGCGCGCCTTGCAAAACAGCGGTACCATACTGTTTACTCAGGTCACTACGACTGAGACAATTGTGCTGCCACTGTCCTTTGACACTAAATAGGCTGGTGCGGTAGTGAAACATCTGAACACACTATGTGTAAATTAGCATCTTAAAGAGGCTAACAGGATGAAAAACTGTTCTCACCAAGCGTCTATGCATACTGACATGTACATATTAGCCAAAAATAATTACTAGAAACAAAGAGAAGAAAAAAATTGGGACCAAAAATACTGTATTCAGTATTTATCCATATTGAGTGTGCTTCACTGTAATTCTTTGCTCTCTCTATCACCTCCTTCTATCCTACTGGTGAATGTTTTTTTGTTTACCATGATCGAGATGATCTACTATGGCCACTTACTTCATGAAAGCCTGAACAAATCTTTTGAGATTTTTGGGATTGATCTTGGATCGCAGTGACTCCTGGAAAGATTCGATGACTCGCTGAAGCTGCTCCTTGTTCTCAGCTTTCTCAAACTGAAAACAGATGATTCCAAAGGGAAGACTATTAGCTACCACAACAACAACTGCATCAAAATACTAACAAATAAAATAAGCATTCCAAGCTTAAGGTGAACTGCAAATATCTAAAAACTAAGCCATACATAATTAAAGAATCATCAGTCACATGTATATTCACATTACAGTTCATAGTCAACAATGCAAGCGGTAAACTAATATCAACATGCACCATTGAAACTTAAGCCAGCAGATCATTTGGGTGAAAATCCATGCAATGCAACATCATAGTGTCAAACTTGTTAAATACCTTGATGCAGGATCTCAGATCTCAAAACATTTTTTTTTCAGTCACGTTATGTAAACAGCAACATCTTTCAACTCACATGATGCCAGATAATCTTAAGGCTCACCTTCCTGGTACCATTATGGTTGTCAGCATCTTATCTGACTTTATTTATTAGTGCAAATGCTGAAACTATTACCCCACATGAGTGCTCAAATTCAACTCTTGACTGTAAAAGTGGATAGCTATATATTCATATCTGGTGATTCTGTTATTCTTTCTCTCTGCTTCTTTTTTTTTAATTGTTGTTTATTGGCTAGAACCATTATAAATACATGTAATGTAACTACACTCTGCTCTGGCAGATATGGGAGCAAAGATAAATCATTTTATCAACAAAAAAATATATACAAGATAATACAACAGCTTTCCTGCTGTGTGCTGATTAAAATTGATTGTTGGGTGCTGCACTGTGCAGGCTACTCTACGTGAACATGCATTTTGAAAGGCCTAATCACAGGTAGCATTCCTTGCTCTGAATTTATTACCTCCCATTCCATCTGAATACACTGAAACATTTCAACATATTAATCGCTCTGCAGGCAGATTTTATAAATTTTCTTGCTATATAAGAACTTTCTTCTATCTCAGCACTCCTAACCCTTTATCAAGTTATACTCCCAGTTCCTGCCTATCCAAAGATCCAAAGTGAGGAGAGAGTTGGATCAAAACAAAGCCATAGGCAGCTGGAGCAAACATATAATACAACAGATAAAAATCTGGGGTAATCACTGAGATAATCTGAAATATTCATTGAGATAAAGTGTTAGTATTTTAGCAGTGAAAAGTCATAAGTTTGGTCTGAATAAACAGAGCAAGAAACAGGACACCAAGACAGATGAAAACTCCAGGTATAATGTAGTATAACCAATCCATTACCACTGTATGAAGAGGCTACAAATATACTGAAGTGTTATAATCTATATGGCATGGTGCTGCTTCCACTATAGATAATAAGTCTACAATCAATTTAACGTGTACTACTACTTTCTATTGTTCTCAATCTATTGTAGTAGATGGTAAATCTACACAGCTGCAGAGGGTTACTCCAAACATAGTGATGTAACCATTCTATGTTAGACTGTATGGTTCTGTTCCCAATATAGGATAGCTTATTACAATTTTTTCTGCACGGTGTTGCTCAAAATACAGCGATGTATACAGCCAATCTGCATATACTGTGTGGTGTTGAATCAAATCTGATTAAAGTACCACATACCATAACTCTCTGAAATACATGGTTCATGATCTATCCCAATGTTGCATCGCGCATACATGACCTAATATTGTGAAGAAATTTGTAAGATCTCCAGTTACTAGAGAAACAGTGCAGCAGAGAGCAGCCATTCCAGTCTCTGGGCTGTCCTGTTATTACCAATGTTAATACTCTGCCAAACATTCATGCTGTTCTATAGTATAATAGAGTACATGATGATAATGATCTGCCTATCTGGCTAGTTCTTACATACATGTAAGTAGTATGAAAGAGATACCAATCACACATACTTGTCACTCTTAACAGACTCTGATACACTGATCATCAGGGAGTCATTCTAAGCTATGGTTTCTTAATTAATATAACATTTCTATCTATATCATTTTATAGTGTCCTTTTAGAAGTGCTGCAATATCCCAAGCTTGATGAAAATGATCAGATGTGTTAGTTTTTTAAGCACATGAGTGGCAGTCCAGATGAACCCTTCACAACGGTCAAATTTTTAAACTACAGATATTACCACATCTGTATTCCTCACTTATTTCTAAACTTGATGCTCATTGTTTCAAGTCTTTATCTCTATTAGAAGCTGAGATAATAAGCATGTCTTAAGTATGAGACATGACAAAATCTTAAACCCAAGAAAAGTGGCTAACATCATAAATGCACTTTGATACACAGAAAATAACTGTTTAATCAACATAGGCATGTAAGTGCAAAATTACAAAGATAAACTTCGAAGATGGGCAGAATGTTGATGAATGCGATGGTGAGAAAAAATTCAGTTTTGACCTTGAGCGAAAAATCTCTTTTGTTTTGCATCTGGCACAAAAACTCAAGTTTGTGGTTTTCGACAGGCTTTTCTGGACCGCCACACGAATGGAAATGGTTACATATTGTTTCACCTAATTTTAGAAAGTGCAGCATGAATAAGAGGTTACAAATTATGTTATGTAATATGTTCTGGGTGATGCGAGCATCCCAACTGCCTTGATCCAGTATCTAATGCAAACTGCTCTACAATCACTGATCTACAGTGAGAACACATTTGGATAGTGCTCTCCTACTTCTTCTCCTTCCCTGGCCCAAGGAATACTATACAGTCAAGATGCCAGCATAATTTCATAACAATCCTTGCTACAGTGTTTTGGACATCATGATCTCAATGAACTTTCAAAAGATGCTTTATCTCAAATATTTCATAATATTTAAACACCAATTTAATTCTGATGAACTGACATCAGAGATCCACTTGCTATATGAAAAAGCTGGAATGCCCACAATGCATAGAGCAGCAAGGTACTATTTTGCATGTGGGACAATCACCCCTCTTCCTCCCCTTCTAAACAATCAGCACACCACCAATTTTGACTGAGATATGAACAATACATGCCACTTCCTAATGATTCCTTGTTGACTGAGAAGATGAGCTTTTTGCAAACAATTATCCTATAATCAATGATACCTTGAATGCAGCCAAAGTCTTTTAATTAGCTGCACAAACGTGTGCATCATTACACACCTCATATTCAGCTACAGAATCTTACAAGTTGTATAACAATGAAAAAAAACAACACTGTAAAACATAGGATTGAATGCACTAACATTTACTGTAACAGCACGAAAAAAATTAATCCAAACTTGTAGAGGTCTTATAAAATCTATCAATATATCACAATAAAGATTTTATGAGTTGGCTGTGTTAGACAAAACTGCCCAAAGTCTCATGTAGTTTTGGCTTTTATTGTCTGTAAGGAACTCTGGTAAACAAAACAAAAAAAATTCAAAGGATAAAAGTGGAACAAGGCAAACGCCACTCTACTTCCATTTTAAAACACTGAGGTTCACTGCACATCAACCAACTTGTTTTTGCCACTATGCTCTAGGTCCTATTCAAGGCCTTCTTGTTTTCATGGTTTATTTTAATTGTCTGCTTTCAGGGATCCTCTTCTTCAATTTGGGCTATAGGCCAACAAAATTTTCACAGAGTAAGGACCCTTAATCATTTTTGTAATTCTTTTCCTTAGTTTGATTTACTTTTGTATGCATTTCCTTTTATCACGTCACCCACCTTGTCAAAAAAACTGTCCCAGGATAGAAATAATAGAATAAATTGTTATATGAACTTCTCAAAACAGCAGGAGGATGGACCCGGGTTTCAGTACAGTCCACAATGTGCAATAATGGCAAAGAAATGATGTTAAAATAGTGAAATCGATCAAAATGATCCTGGTGACATGTCAGGATGTCTACAATGACAGAGCATGTTTCTTTGAACAAAATAATACCATGCTACTCTGAATTTGCCTTTAACATATTGCTTCTTATAGCATAGTAGATCTACTGTTGCAGCCTAGCAGTCTAACATTGGGAGACTTTTTCTCCAGCGACTGACAGGGCAGCTCATCTATTGAAGATGAAAAATCCATCAGATAAACTGCCCAGCCTCTTTTAGTCTGAGCTGTCTTGTGAGGAATGAATTTTAAATAAAATGACAGAAAACATTGAAATATAAAACTATTAGGACCTGATAGAAACAAAAGATACTGACAGCAATGAGTCAGAATACTTAATAAGCATTGATAACATCCACATTATCTTGCTCTCACCTCCTTTTACTGCAGTTTTCACCGTATAGAACATTTCTCTCATCTTAATTAAGGCCAGACAGGACTTTTGTGCAACATTTCCTAATAAAGGCTATTTTTTCTTTCTTATTTGTTGAAAATTCTATCAGTCAGTGTAGCAAAAGTACTTCAAGGAAAACATTTGAAATTAGCAGCTAAGAATCTACAAGATAGCATATCATTTACCAGAGGATGAAAAAAAAACTTATTTTTGGAAAGAAATGTTGCAGAAATACACCAAAAACGGAATTTAAATACTTTGGAAAAACAGCTTCAGGAGTTTACTGCAAAGCTTAGGTCGTTTTATTAAATTATATATAGCAAAGTCTTGTGTAAAATTTATGAGCTTATCTTCAAAACACTTGGAGTTTTACGCCTTTGACTGAAGAGGGACAGTGCTTTAAAAAAAAATGGCATTAATAAAATGAGGTTGTAAACAACACTTGCTTTGAGGAAGACACAACTAAACAGTTCCTTCACAAAGCCTAATTAACGATTTCATTGGTTGAAGTAAGGGTAACTTTCCCTGAGTAATGCAAATAAAAAAGCTTTTTCTTCATAACAATACCTGACAACCTAAAATTGATTCAGGCATAATTGTATATTGCTGGACCCATCAAAGATGAAATTCATATTTTCATCTCTCCCTCAAGAATTTCCATTTCTACCCAAGTAAGTTTACAAAAGTGATAAATTCTTAAAAACAGGTGTAAATATGTTTGTAACCGATCAGATTAGACAGCCATCTTAGTAAAAACTGCCTATAGCTCAAACTGACAGTGAAGCTGAAAACTGACTATTCAGAGGCCATATCTGGCCTTAACTTATACATGTGATTAGCAATTATGTCTGAGTTCTGCTATCACGGAATACTTCTGTTTGAAGCAGACAGGCCCACTGGCCTTACACTTAAAATGAATATATTCTCTTGAGGACCATTACCTAAAGACTGGGAAATAGCCATGCTAGCCCATTTGACTGTTATTTCACCCCCTGTTAGTTGTGTGAATCCCCTACTATGTGAGTGAGAGGAAGATGCATGCAGGGCCGCAGTGAGTACAAACTGTCATGTGCTTGAATGTAAGTACAATGGTCTCTGGATACCAGCACATCACTCGGGCTAACCAATTCCCCAACTGGCATATCACTCTGGGTAAACAAGCCTCAACCACCACACTGTCCCTGCTAACCATTCCCTTACTGACATACCACCCAGCCTAACCAATCCCCAACTAGCACATCACCTGGGCTAACCAACCTCCCACTGGCACACCACCTAGGTTAACCAATCCCTAACTAGCACCCCATCCAGGCTAACCAATCTCCTACTAGCACACCACCCAGACTAACCAATCCTTCCACTAGCACACCACCCAGACTAACCAATCTCTACTAGCACATCACCCAGGCTATCCCATCTCCTAATATTATCCAGATGGACTAACCCCCTACCAGCAAACATTCCGCCTCCCCAATAGCACACCATCCATGCTAACCAGCCCTCTACCAGTATATCACCCAGGCTAACCAATCCCTTACCAATACACCACCAGAGATCCACTGAGTACAACCTGTCATGTAGTCAACAAGAGTGAAGTGGTTTCACATTACTAGCACCACCCAGGCTAACCAATCCCCTACCAGCACACCACCCAGGCTAACCAAAGCCTTACCCGCGCACAAACCAGGCTAAGCAATCTCAAACCAGCACATGGTTTACTGAAACAAATCTTTATATCCTCTTTCCCTTTGTTAACTAATTCTTATCTCTCATGCCAGGGTCACAGACTTGTCAACCCAAAGGTTTCTTTTTTGGGACAAAGTTATGAAAAAATTGAGGGACAGCCAGGACAAAAGGCCTAAATGTACTCAACCATTTGTGTAACCATAGCAGGCAACTTTTTGGTATGATTTGTTTGTGAACCTGATATCAGCAGTACTGCTCCCTAGAGTCTAAGTTAATACTGTAGAACCACATTTATACATTAAGGTGGAGACTAGCTGCCCTGCAATCAAATAAGGACAGTTTCTTTCTCTTCACTATGGAGAGATTTTTCTTATTTTGTGGAAGAATGAGAGCATTTAACCATATGTGGGAGTCTGACAAAATGTGAGAAGACTGGCAAGTCTGTGGGTGGCAAACCACATCTGATTGCATGCACACTCTTGTTTGCAGTATTAGCATGGAGTCTGATGTCATAGCAAGTCACTAACATTTTGGAGTGGTCATTAAATGCCAAATTTGCCTAAAAGGTAGGTAGCGGTGTTCAAGTGACCACTACTACAGTCCATCAGAATGACTCATTGTTTCTGCCCCTGTATCATTTCAGTTCTAATAATCCCAGGCTCACACATGACTGTATTAAAAATTAAAAGAGTCCTGATTAAATAGGAACAGTATGGAAATTCCTTTCTCCTTCCACAACAACAAAATGAGAGGGGGAGGTGAAATGAGGCAAATTTTGCCATTTGATCCCTCTATTTATATTTAGTTTTTCGGTGTGTCAAACAAAAGTAGTTTTTTGATGTGTCAAGCAGATTGGCCTAAATTAAGTACAAATACAGGTGAAACTGTCTGCCCTTTGCTCAGGGATGTGCATGAAGACAGGAACCGCTGAACTGGAAACACTAAAAGGAAGACTGTGCATGGAACTGACTAAAGCTAAAGATCAACAGGACTAAAAAAAGTGGCCACATACACTCTCCCCAGTCACTGACTAAAACAGTGTATAGAGACATCAGATTAAATTCCAGTATGAAATCAGCTCTATTTACATTGTAAGCAACATATCATTTCTCTTTGAAAGCAGCTTCTGTCTCTCAAGCAAGGATGCAAGAAAGATTACTAAAACTGTAACATTTATTAACTTGGGAAAACCAAACTGATCACAGCAAAGACATAAATTTCACTCTTGAGTATGAGGTGAATGTGAGTGATCCAACACAGATACAACCAAGTCTACCATGTATTTAGTGGTAGTAGCAGTATGGATAAGAGTATAATATATAGATATATATATATAAGTACATAATATAATCATATCAAAGGGCTCTACTTTACCTCAGGCGTCGCCTAAAAACAACATTGTGGTACAGAGCAGGACAGGGGGAGAGAGAGAAGAGGAAAAGAATGAGCAAATGAAGCAAAGATATAATTCTTACACAATACATTCAATTTGTCTTCATTCACAATGCAACATATAATTCTGCCATCCAAAGTGAGTTTGTGCATGCATAATTATAACCATATGACATAACACAGATATCCAATCTGCATCTAATCCAACATCTGCATAAGCACTTACATGTTAGGCTAATAAAAATTTCTAGGGAAAAGTTGGAATGTGAGAGGAAAATTTATGCAACAGTTGGCAGTAGGAGCAAATTACGATCAGGGCATCTTGCCCGCGCAAAGCATACAAAAGCTAAATTGTCTAATGTAGATATGCTTTAGGATGACCTTGTCCCCTTCCCCTGTCTCAACATGGTTCACTTGCATATCAGCTCACTTGTGCCTGTCGAATACTAATGTTTGCTCTTGTGTAATACTAGCTCACTCATCCTTATTTCATACCAACCCACTTAAACATGTCCTAAACTGACCCAACTGCCGTGTCCTAGACTAATCCATATTTGCCCCTGTATAATATAAGCTCACCTGCCTCTGTCTAATATTAGTTCATTTGCCTCTGTTCAATACTAGCTCCCATGCTCCTGTCTAAAACTTGTCCATTTGTCCCTATCTAATGTCAGCCCACCTGTCCTTGTCTGATACTAGCTTACTTGTCCCCATCTAATACTAATTCCCTTGCCACTGTCAAACCCTAGCCCACTTGTCCCTGTTTTAAACAACTCAACTGTCCCTGTCTTATTCAAGGCCATTTTGCCTGTCTAACATCAGCCCACTTGCCCTGTCTAGCTCACTTGCCCCTTATACTAGCCCATATACCATTGAAACTAACCAATTATCCTTGTCTAATACTAGCCCATTTGCTGCTGTCTAACACAAACTCACATTCCTCTATTTAATACTGGCTCATTTGCCCTTGTTCCTACTTATTCAAGTGCCCCTGTCCAACATTTATCCACTTCCCTTTTTCTCACACTAGCCCACCTGCCTCTGTCTAATGCTGGCCCACCTGCTTGCCCCTGTTCTATGCTAGCCCAACCCACTTCACTTGCACTGAGTTACAGTCTTGCTAATACCATAGAGAAGTCCAAATTAAATAACTAGGAAACATCTATCAACAAGCTATAACCTGAAACAAAATATATATGAAGATGAAAAAATAAAAGGTAGATCTATACAAAGAGGTGATGGGATCATCTTTGGATGGCAGATGTTCATAGCTTATTCAGTTTCAGCCATGATGCCAACATGCTATAGAATGTAGTGATTACCAAGAGGCAGAATGCTAGGAAAATGCAGGATTGGGCTCACAATCATTGTTTCCAAACAATGTAGTACAGTTCTGCTCATGCCATGAATTATAATGTACTTTCCCTCCCTCTATCTACAGACAGAGGCACTGCTTGGGTTGAGCTGTTTCTTAAAAAGGATGAATCTTCAATATGCAATGAATGCTGAGTTCCAAAGTTCTTCTTAACTTTCTAGCCAAGGTTTACACTTTCTGCATGATGGCAGGATGGACAGTCTGCTTCCTTGCATTGTATAACCTTTGACTGTCCTGACAGTTGTTGAGTTTCCGTTTGAACAGTTCTCACAACAAAGAGCAATCTTTGTCAGCATGCAGTCATACACTGGGCAACATATGCAAGTGCCAAGCAGCACAGCACATACTCCAGTAGGGATAGCGCAGCACACTGAATCTCTCTCACATGTGACTAAAAATTATGCAAGCTGGTCATGAATATGGCTTCTAACAACAGACCACCATGAAACTGAGTAAGCCATTTGTCAACTATGACATGGACAGACATCAAGACCACATGGAAAGCAGTTCACTGTCCAAACACCACAAACAAATGCATCATGATATGATAGTTGTTTTTCTTGTTCATCCTGATGAAGATATGAACTACTGTGGAACACCAGGGTTCTCTGGACCCATGAACGGAATCAACCTAAGCTTTACTGCAATTACAAGTCTCTGCATATGGAAGTCTGCTGACAAACACAAGAACCTCATATGTCAGAGACAGGCAATGACAGACTATGGCTTATCACTTGCATTACTGATACCTGTATATGTGTATTCTACCCTCCTCACCCCAACCCCTCAATGATCCTTGTAAAAATGCCCTATAAACAGTTCTAAATAATGTATTGCAAGTCCCAGACTTCTAACCAACCCTAGTCCAAGACTTCTAACCAGCTCCATCAGCCAAGCACTCATGCCACATGTCCACAGGACCTTCAAGTAATCACTTCCTCTGGCATTGCCCAGGGTTTGACTTCATGTCATGTTTACTGCACTGCCTAGGACTTCGACTTCATGGCCATGAACAACTGCTTTAGTCTATCTGAAACTAACCTAACTAACTGGCCACTACTAATGGACTGTCCACATTCACTTTCACTGTCGTGTGAATGATCATGACTTTTGAAGTCACCCAGAAATTATTGTAGCAAAGAAAGTTTTATATCTGACTCATAATCAAAACGTTAGAAATTTTACTGAGTGGTGTATTATTAGTTTCACCACCACTAGAAATGTTGATAGCTACATCTGCTGTATTCACAATTCGTGAATAAACAAAAACTATCAATGTACTCAGGAGCAGATGGAACGTGAAAAGGTGCTTGTCTCAATGGCACTATTGCATGTCTTTTCCCCAGCTCTAATTTCCACCTTGAAGAATGGAGGATCAGTCAATCAATATGACAAACATCCAATAATATGAATCATAAGCAAAATCAACTGGATAAAAAAATAATGTTGAATTTATGGTGAAAACAAAAAAAGGGCAAACCAAAATATTTTTTAACGCAAACCAATCTGAACCTAAAGTGCTGATAACGTATAACCTGAAACTGTCAACACAGATACCAGCAGGCCAGCAAAGTCCACAGCCTCATGCACTGGGACACTGATCTCACTAAAAAGAGTCTTTTTACTTCTCTTTCTTCTCAGCAGAGACTTGGAATCCTATGTGTACATAAGGACAGCTGATCATTTCCCATGAAGTTCTGATTTCGTAGATGAACAGACATTTCTTTGACAAGAAAAAGCTAGTATCCTTCTTTATTATTACCGGCAGCCTAGATATTATGTAGGTCTCTCAAGACCTTTCACAGCAGTTCTTACTGCTCAAGCCTCCTGATCAGACAGGCTGACAATACAGGAAAGCTGTGAGAACAGCATGCCATGTCCAGCAGTGGACCAGATGTTTACAATGAATCATGAATGAGCTTGAAAAAAAATACCAGGCAGACATCAGAATCAAAGATCCAACTAGCTTACTAAGACTATATGTGGAAGGAAGAAGTATTATCCTACCAAAAATAATACAATGGGAAAAAAAACAAAAACCAAGAAATAAAATTGAAAAACAATCACATAGCCTAGCCCATGCCTACTGTGAAAACATAGCTCTTAAATGAAATTACTCGATGAAATGACATGGAAGCTAATAACAACTTAATGATAGATGAGATGTTGAATAATGATGACAATGTGGTTTGGAACTTACAGAGCCAAAACGATGAAGGCAGAGATAGGCCTCTGTAGATGGGTTCATACCAATCTGCTCCAATTTCCAGTTCATAACCTGAAAGTGAGGAGAAAATAAATGGATACACTCTGCGGACATAGACCAGATCATATTTGTAAAACAGTCATAGACACTACTCCATGGTGTTTGTGAATGAGTTCTCTGGGCATGGGACAAGCCCGTGCTTGCAGTAACAGACATTAATTTCATCTATCATCCTGGCAATGCCCAATCACTTGACCTCACACAACAATAGCTCCTGCAAGTCACACTACAATAGCCCCTGCAAGTCATTTGACCAATACAGCTCTGACAGATCATGTGATAACATAATAATACAGTAATGAACAGCTCCAGAGGGCTAGGTGCACCTCACATCTCAGTAATGCCAGGAAAACAACTTTGCACGGCCAGTTTCAGATATTATGCTTGTGGAGATGAATTCTGCCATAGAGATAGGAAACTTCACTTCTTATAATCTACTGATGGACTATCATTTTGCAACCCGTCCTCTGGCCCTCATCTAATACCATATTGGTACAAAACTACTTTGGTTCATTAAAAGGTGTGAAATTTAACCAGTACACATGACCTATGGAAATACAAGCAGACAAATCCCTATCTAGCTGCTAACTTGCACAGACCCTACTCCCCACCCATCGCTTTTTTTTTCCTCTCCCAGCCCTATCCCACTTCACTGGCATCCTCTCTTACTTTCCTGCTTGTGGGTCATGTTGTACTTACCTTATCTTTGAGCGACTCCATGACCCCAGCTGTGGTGCCTGTACAATGAATGAGCACACACCCCAACACTCTCTCTGGCTGGGCCATCTGAGGCCAACAAAGAAGAGAATTATATCATTAATGCTTGATTCAAGCACCAAAAAAAAAACCCACAGAATCATATCATCAATGCGAAATTCAACAGATTACATGCACGCTACCACCATCATACCATGAAGGGAAAACCTGATTCTGACAGAGAAAGAGAGAGACATTGAGACTTAACAATGTGTGAGAAGTCTGATCTTTAAATAAAAAAAAGAAGTATTGTAATAAGGGCTATAATATTTTGTCTTGTTTCACAAACTGTGTCCTCAGATTCTGGCATGTTAAGATTTTGATGTAAATGTATAAAAATCATCAATTCTATCTTCATGGCCCGGAGTTGAAGTCAGTGTTGACTGAGAAGTGACTATTTCTGTTTGATCAGGATTGGATAATTCTATTTCTTTCATTCAGCCTTTTGCCTCAGGCTGCTATCATTTCTCTCTGTTCAAACCTGTTTTGGACACTAAATCACAAGTTTTGTGTTAGAGCACAGAGGCATACTTTCAACCAGCTCTTATCCCTCATGTCTTGAAATTTCCAAAAACCTTCAACCAACACAAACAATGCAGAGCTCCAACTTGAATTACAGTTTTATACAATTTATACCTCATTTGGGATGGTACTGAAAGACAATACAATGTAGATATTACCCCAATTACTATTACATTACTGAAACCTGAACAGACAATTATTGTTTCAGTTTGTATATATCCTGCTATCTATGAAAATTGCTCTGCATGTGCACAGGCCATAGTTGCAAAACATGCTTGTCAACATGAATATGACAGATAGCAAGAGTAACAGATGGCAAAGAGTATGTGCAAGACCAGTACTTTAAAAAACATACACAGAAAAACTTACAGCAAATCGAGCAATGATGTTAGCCCCAGCACCCTCGCCTAAGCCAATCACTTGTTTGACACTGCGGAAATATATAAAGCTTTAGTTATGCATATGTGCATCTGGATATTGTCACTTCGGCGCAATGACTCTGAATCTGTTGTTTTGTTGTTTTTTTTAAATAAAGTTCAATCTTTAAATCATTTACATAGTTTATGTACATTATGTTAACATATTAAGGTATGAAGATGCCAATAGCACCTGACATAAAAATATGCAATTTTAAACAGTCCCTATAAAATCAGAAAATTGGCCATGGGGGGG
>JAWQUT010000007.1:3237235-3297743 GCA_033807755.1 Ellobium chinense | reverse complement strand
ACTGAGTGAAAAGGCCTAAAATATTAGGGTGTCTGCTTCACTGCCTAAGTTCTCAAAATCTAACTGGTTCAGGTGCATTTTTCTTTGTGTCAAAATTTGGAGGAAGAGCTAAACAACATATTTGGAAAGTATTTTGACACGGCACCCCAGGATAAGTTAATGAGAGGTGTAAAACCTAATATAACCAACAGTGAAAAATACATTGGCATCTTCATACCTTAAGACTTTGAATAGTACCATGGCTACACAAACAACTGTTTGGTACAAATGGGGCCATGCAGTTAATATTGGAACAGTTTTATCTTTTCCTATAAAAGCTGAAAACTGTTAAGTTATTAAGATAATAAATAGAGTGACAATACATTCAATGATACACAATATTATATGGGACTATTACCTACACATTTGTCCTATTTTTTTTCATCATCCATTTACTCATGATGCAATTCCCTCTAACAAACTCAAAATATTAGTGCATCTGTGACAAGTGGTAGAAACAGGAACCTGAAGGACTGCTAACAATGACATGGTCTTCAGAGTATAGCAGTCAGCAACAGCACCTCCCTGACTTTAAATAGTAAAATCAACATAATCCTAGATCAAGCTTGAACATGCTGTACAGCCCCATTAACCTTGTGGTACTTTCAGTTGATGCTGTGAGAGAGTGTTTCCAGTCTGACTCTTATGCTTTTACACTGGTCCAATGACCACTGGGGGAGGCAAACAGGTCTATTAACTTTTTCGCTACATGATATAGTACAAATCCTTTGGTCTAAACACCGACTAGACATCATGCACACCCAAAAGTAGCACTCCTGTGTTGTGTCCGACATATCCCTATATCTTATCTCCTATGTAATGAACTATTTCTATATACAGGAGCTATAATTGTGCTGAAAATCCTAATTCAATGAACCCATGCACAGGCTGATGAGTTCATGGTAATTTGGTGATATCAACATTTGCAAAACATGACAACTTGCAGTATGTGAATATCTGTACTTACTCTAACTGATCAAGAACACAGACCAAGTCCTCTCCGAGACTCTGCATGCTTGGGAATGTGTAGCTGTGGATGACATAGACAGACATGGAAATCTTAATACACAAAGCACTGTCTCAACTCTGATGCAAATGCTGAAAAGAGGATTGTTATGTACTGAAATGTGATATCCTGAGCATGAAAATTTCATTGCTGTCACAGTTATTGAAGAGTGTCATACTTAAGTCATTATTTTCCCACTTCCAGCTTGATACTTCAAACAAACACTGAGATTTCAGACCCATGTGCTCAGATGATGCCCTTGGTTTCCCATCAGCTACAGATCCACCTTGATAATGCCCTTGGTTTCAAACCACTTCTATACTTACTTAGGTGATGCCCTTGAATTCACACTGAAAGCCAAAATGCCTTTGGTTTCACACTACAGACATACTTTGATCATCTCTTGGATTCTAACTAGAGGCCTGTCTAAATAACACCATTCGTTTCACACTACTTTTAAAAATTTAAGACCTTAGTGACCAGCCTTACACTGACATCACCTTATCCCAGGACCATGGCCGTCGCCTATTATTCAAGGTTTTAATATACTTGTAACTTAAAGTTGAATAACTTTGCTTTGAATCACCCTACATTGCCCAAATTCACAAATGATGTTGGTATTTGGTATTACATGAGTGAAAGTTAATATTATTTACATTGTAATAATTAAGAAGTAGAAGCAGAGAGTGTGGAAACAGAACGTCAAATGCGAGAACTCTCGCCGCTGGTCCTATCCGCACTGGCTTGGGCGGCGAGTATACTCGTCGCTGGTCACTAAGGTCCTTGATTTCACTTCACACCAAGGGCCAATGTAGATTACATTCATAATTTCCTTGATTTAACACCACCAGCAGGCTGAATTAGGTAATGCCCTTGATTTCACACTAGAGATACATATAAATGCCCTTGATTTCACACTAGAGGCCTAACTATATAATGCCTTTGGTTTTACACCACTGAGGCTGAATTAGATGATGCCTTTGATGTCATGCTAGAGGTATACATTCTCTTAATTTCACACAAAAGGCCAATATAATGCCTTTGTTTTCACATCATAAGCGTAAATGCCCTCGGTATCACACTAGAGGCCTTCTTACATACCACCTTTGGTTTCACAACATCGACAAGACCTACTTATATATGGCTTTTTCTTTTACACCATTAATAGATCAACCTACTTACATGTGTAATGTCTTTGGTTTCACACCACTATTACAAATATACCTATAAAATGACTTTGGTTTCACACCACCAATAGATCTACATATATAATGCCCTCAGCACTAAAGCACTTGCACTTAATTATAACCTCTACATGATCTCAAGGTGCCAAGATAATGCCCTTTTCTCCAAGCAAATCAAATAAAGATACTTATAGTTTTAATGCACTGAATTCTGAAAGTAAGGAAAATGACAACCAAACAAAGTACAATAAATAAAAATAACTCTGGCTGATGTCTTAAGGATATGAAAACAGCAGCAATGCATTTGCTGGCCAGATAATACCTTGCTGAATCAAAACAAATTTAAATGTCTTGGTCTGCAAGTCCTTTTGTTGATGCTGTTGTTATTGCTATGTCAAAGGATAGCCTGCCATAATTAGTTCTATTTATTAATTTACATAATTTCCAAGCTCCTGACATAGCAAACCGAGCTCCACCAAACAATAAATATTACAATTACCTTGCACTGTCTTACTTTTCATTATAATACATCAAACAATTGAACAGCCTGGTGTCAAAATTTGTTGTATAGATAGTACAATGCTTCATCCTGCAAGATGTTACAGAACAATAACAACAAGAAAATCATTTCTGAGCTTATTGGTCACATCATCGATTTTTCTGTATTCTGAATGCTCAATGGAAACTCCAGCTGTCAAATAAAATGGCCTGTGTTGAAGTTGCTCAATGTGTCATGATGTCGATCCCACACCCAAGTAACCAAAACAAAAAGGCATGTGTTTCTTTTGTCGGCGGATTCCAGCTGGTATGGAGAATTTTCTGTCATTACCCATAAAATGGACTCTGGTTCACCTTTTCCAGATTTTAAGAAGCCTTCATATGTAAGCTCAAGTCAGCTCACAGTACATGAAAATGTACTGATGTTTGCTGGCTGTTACAATAATATATATGCATGTTTGGGTCTCTTTCAGAGTCATATAAGTAAACACAATTACCACAAGCATACAGACAGGAAAAATACAGTGTTTTACAGGTTGCAAACAATGAAGTTAAATGAATATAAAATAAGCTGTGAAATTTGTTATTTGCCTCTGTCTAAACTTCAAAAATGCAGTGCAGCTCCCCAAATTTTCACACTGGATGGTTACTCAAGTTCTTATGTAATGTCTTTCATAAGGTTAAACGCAGGTAAGGTGTGCATCCTACATGGAAGACATGCTACCCAGGTACCATTAGTTCCTTATACTGGTTGCTCATTCCTAAGTCAAGCACTGACTTCAGGCCACTTAAAGTGGAATGGAATTAACCTTTAATGTGTTTATTGGGAACAAATTATTCAAATTAGACATACATGTTCATTCTCAGTGCGATTAATAAAGGACTTTGGCACAAATATAGGCAACTAAAAATCCCAAGCCTTAGAAAGTGAATGATGCTATTATGGTGCTCCCTACTTTTTCCTTGCATCTCTTGACACTCTACTCTTATGGTGTACAATACAGGTTTCCAAACTTAGATGATCTTATGAGCCTAGAGATGGAAGGCTGAAAGACAGATTGAACTTGTGATATCTCAGTTTACTCCTAGCTCTTACAGCGATGAGCGATGACATAGAATCATGCTACAGTCAAGGCATCCCCAACACATGTGGCTGGGATGGTTTTTAATAGTGTGGAGGAGTAAGGGTCCTTGTATAAGGTAGTTATGGCCCTGCCAGCAAACCATATATTGTTCCCACAATCCACCCTCTCTACATATCCTTCATTAAGTAAGCTCACTAGAGCCTTGACAATCTCAGAGTCCATTAGATGTGAGAGTACAAAAAAAAAAAAATCCTTTGAAACTTTGGGATTTATGAGTGAAAAGAACTTTCTAAGAGTATAGCATGAGTAAGTAAGCAGGTATTTTTCATGGCAGAAAACAACTTTAAGTCCAGCAATCATTAGTCTTCAGGAAATTCTATACTGGTGCTGTCAGAGTCAATCCTTTCAGGCAGTTCTCCAGGATGAAGTTTTGTTTCTATTCACAACTATGTTGCAATGTGAGTTCACTTCTCATGAGAACAGTCCATTTTACTGTTTTCTTTTTTACTGGCCCTTGACTGATGACAACCACTGTAAAACTGGACACAGAAATCAATTGTCCCATTTTACCCCAGGAAATAATCATATCTTTGTCCTGCCTAGTCCTATCCCAACAGTCACAGTGTAAAGATCACTAACATATCCTATCTTCCTCAAGCTGTAGTCTGGAGAAACTCTGCAAAAGTTTAAGAATCACTAACATTTCCCTTCTTTCTTCAGCTGTAACCTGCAACCACTTGGCAACGTTTGTCATTTTGCTCCATGCTCATAAGAATATCTTTCACATGGGAGCCAAATTAGAAACAGGATTATTCTTGACTGTTTTCTCTAAATCAATACTCAATTATCATCTGCTGGTGTATGTATCAAAGATTTATCCAAGGTTTCGTGAGCATGCAGGGCTGGTCACTCCCCGTGGGCCTTTTAGGTCCGAAGTGTCACAGCCCTGAAACAGATATATTCCATTGGATGTCTACAGCTTTCAAAAGCTCTGCAGGCTGCAGTTTCAGGGGGAAATAGCCATGCGGGAGAATAACAATGTTACAGTCAGGAGGCATGAAACAGTCAGCAGTATACATGGCTGGCTATATGGAAACTATAAAAGCAACAAGTGAATAACCTAGATGGAAAGACAGAGCACATTTAAGTTCCACCAAAAAAAAAAAAAAAACCCAATAGTAAATCTGACTTTATTTGGCTAAGGGATCTTTAAGAAAAGAGGATGGGTTAATGGGAGATTGGGTCAACTAGTCTGATGCTTTAGGCTTTTGGTCTATCCTTCTCTCTTTTTTCTGTAGCAACACTGGCCTGTGGGGAAAGAGCATGACGTAGAAGAACAAACTCCTTCTAGCCTGATCTCTCACTGAAGCTAACATGTCAACACGAAATGGACATTTCATCCCTCATGCCACACAAAAATGATGTCGATCTTAATTCTCACCCTGTAACATCTCCTATACACAGCTCCCAAACCTCATTGCATGACCCCTGAGATTAGCTACTCCACAAAAGTAATGGTCATGCTTTACGGAGGTCACCATTATGAACATGGCAAATAAGAACGGTAGGGGAGGGAGGATAGAAGAGAGGGAGATAATACAGCTTCTTGTCATCCATCCATATTTCACGGAGGTGACAAAAAACTGCCGAGGAAGGGGAGGTAAGAGGGGGGGGGGGGGGGGGGGGGGGGGGGAGATGAAGTCTACCTTTAGTTTCGCGCCATGACAGCGTGCATTCTTGACCCATTTTGTTTAGGCCTGTCTGAGATATCATCCTGAACACACACATACACGTGGCCTCATTCACGTTGTCGTTGAGAGAGAGAGAGAGAGAGAGAAAGTGTGCTGGCGCCAAGTGCTACTGCCAAGTGCTATGGATTTCAAACATATTAATGTAAATATAGTTGGTGAGCACTTCACCACTACCTAAACACCTTGTATTCGAAGATTTCAAGAATGAGAATAAGTGGGTGGGTGGGGTAGGGGTAAAAACGGAAAAGGTGGGGGAGGGGAAGGCAAGATATTAAGATAACTAGCCCACTGAAATGAAAGTTATGCATTCATATCGCAACGGCAGAAGCGGAGTCGGGAGGAGGACAGAGAAAGAACGAACTGAGCTCGGGACATTAGGGCGGCCTGTAAACAGTGAGGGCGGGGACAACACAGTAAAACGGTTACTAAACTGAGCTCATATCAGTNGGGGGGAAGAGGAGGTGAGATAGTTGGTGGATATAAATAATACACCTGTATCACACAATAAATAAGTCGTAATCAGGTTACTTCAGAATCTACACAAGCATTACCCCGGACGCAGGCTGACACCACTTTGGGGTGACATTACTGTACGGTCACCCATTGTAATGTCTCTTCTCAAAGATTTAGGATCACATTTGGTGTATAAGTTGACTACCTGCCCACTTTAATTTGCCACCTTGCATGGAATTATTTCTTGCTTTTAACCTCACAAAATTTTGCTAAAAATACATAACAGACAGGCAAAGAACTAAAAAAGAGGTGGGTTCCTAACCCCCCTGCCCTTGCGTCGAAATCTTACAACAGGCAGTGACTAGCTGAGGGCTCGTGCTAGGTCAAATGTGTTTGTTTTCATCTGCTCGGATCTGTAGAGCAACATTCGTCATGGCTAACCGACAGACAGGAGGAGATGCCAAATTAGTAACTGTACTGGAATTTTCTTTTTTTTTGGGGGGGACAGTTATTTTTATTTTTCTTCTTCGTTATTTTTCCACAGTTGAATACCTCCAGATTCCATAGGAATATGAGTTCGTGTTTTACTTGGGAAAGACTGCATGATATTTCTCGTACCTGGGATGTAGTACATCCAATATCAAGGATCCAATATCGCATTTTTTTAAAAAATCTGTATTTGGCGTCAGCTCTTGATTGCATACTTTGGAGATCCTACGTTCTTTGGAAAAACAAAACACTTTCAAATGAGAGGAGAAGCCCAGTCAGCATTCAGGAGTAAACAAGGGCCATTAGCTCTGTTGGTTGTCAAAGCGCAGATAAATCACAGTCAAGGCCAGTTCACATTCCTGCATATACGTGACCAGTAAACTGACCACACCTCTCAGGTGGGCCAGACTAGACAAAAGACTACTATGAAAGACGGAACACTCGAATTAAAAATCATCCAGACTATCACTGAGCGCCACCTAGTGGAGAGAACGTAAACATGGCTGTCATCGTGTATTTAATATAGTAGCGTATGCGCCGGCTCCAAAACTAAACTCAAACTGATCTATCATTCAATAGTGTTGTGTTTATTTTAATGCACAAAGGTCGGAAATCAGCTTTGATTTTACTGGAGTTTGTTTTCAACTTAACTTGTGCGCCAGATTTAGATCCAGAACTACACCAGAGATCTAGATCTAAGTCACTGATTTCTCAACTGCTGCGAATACTGCAGTCAATACGAAGTCGGAGCTTTTGACAAGCTTACTTTTTACCAAAAAAAAAATCAACAAAGCATTTAGAGGTAATAAACAAACAGAAAAACAAATAACTAGCACACAGGTCACAAGAGTAGGAGGAGCGTCAGTATCGCAAAGCATTTGTCACAAAGGAAGTCAGCCTCCGACATGGGGAAGCACAAGATGAACTAGATAAATGTCTTTAACTAGGCTAGTATAAACATACTTTTAAAAAGCATTTTTACAGTGAAGTATTGTCATAACTCAGAGGCGTATCAGCTGCTTTCTTGTCCTGGTGTTGTGAATGAATTCAGGTGCCATACTAATGCATGTAGAAAACTCAAGACAGCCTCCCCCCGCCCCCCGAAGTGTAGAAACGAGCATGCCTGTAATATGCGTGCATCATGGGCATTTCTGCAACACACGTACCTGATACATGAGATGAAAAAGAATGAATGTTTTTCTTCTTGTTTTTTTCTTCTACCTGTCTGTCTGTCTGCCTGCCCATGTGTTCCTCTTGTGCCTAGAGCTATGCCAATACAAAAGACTAGATAATAATAATAATGCGGGTTGTAAGTCTCGTATCCAGGCTTATGCCCGCTCACACTTCACACAATTATTACCCCAGCAGGTCTGATCACTCTAGGACTTTATCAGCTCCCTGGGGTGCATACATCTCCATACAGATAGAGATTTGTTGGAGACGGGGATGCGGGACGGGGGGTGGACCCTTTATGAGAAGCATGCTTTGTCGAACAAATTTTCATGATGCTAATGCTATAGTGAGGGGTAGGCCCTGCTATATTTCGTTTGTAAGCTGCTTGTGATTGTGCTGACCTCAGCAACCAGCTCGTAATATTGTATGGTTTGGTTTGGAAATTTAGTGTATCAAAATGAAATAAGAATACAAATTTTAAAAATGCATTAAGTTTGACAGTTCCACACATGATCAGAGAGCAGGTCAATAAAAGTTATAAGGCTGATTTACCTATGGACTAACTGGTTTTTAGGGAGGCCAGGCCTATATGCATAAGTCAAGACTATGCTGTTTACTAGCCCTCCGCTGTGCGGCGCCAGAAGTAGGCCATGGACTATTTTTTAATAGGATAACTGCCTAGAAGAATGTCCCATCTTATTACTGATAATCTTTAACAAGACAGTGTACAATCATCTTACTTGGCACAAATTTTAATGATATACGGTGATGATGCAATATGTAGAGACGGTCAGCTGAACAATTGGTTCAGCTCTTCGCAACTTTTCTATACACTTTCACCCCAATTTACTTATAACAAAATACTCCCTGTCCCATCGCCCGCATAATCACTGCCCCACTGTCCGTATATTCTCTGCTCCTCTGGTTCTTTATACCCTAAAGCCATTTCATCCTCTCACCCAACTGTACCTTTATTCTATCGCACTAAAGATCTACTATTTCCTACATGACCCTGACCAGAGTATCCTACTGAGATGATTTCCAAACAAGATAACACGACTGAATATGGACCCTCCTTACCTCTTTTAAAAACATCCACGTTCCCTTTAAGGCTTGGCTTACACATTTGGTAAGTAGCCCGGTCAGTGCAGTTACAATGAAATATTCATCCTCCTATGTCATGGCTAATGAACATTTTGTAACTGCCCAGGTTCGTGAGGCCCAGGATGATCTCCTTCAGAATCCCTATTAGTCGTATTAAACGGGACGGGAACTGAAAGGCAGACATGCTTATTGATCTGGGCGGTCATCGCGTCAATGGAAGGCTTTATACAGTATTTATTTTCACTTCCATCCCTCTTCCCCTCCTCAAACCATTCTCCTGTGAGTTCCGATGAGCCCATTGCGTAGCTGTAAGATGGAAGAGGGCATGGAGTGATACTGTAAAGGATCGATATCACTCAGAATCAGAGCTGTCAGTTTAGATTTTCTATGTAGGTATTGTGAAGTGTGTAATCAGTGCCTCTAGTGATTCTGTCACATTCGTTCACAGTTCAGTACAGGTCGAGGATCCGATGGAATCGTTATCATTTCCACACAATCCGAAGCACAAAAAAAACCAAAAAAACAGTAAAACTGTGACACTGTTCAATGTGACTTTGACGTCGGTATCACAGTAACTGGAAGCAATCGTGACAGACTATGCGACTAATCAAGAGTTCATTTACAACATAGCAATAGTGCAGTTGAACGTAAAAGGCCAGGGGTGACTTGGCTACCCCCAGCTGAGTGAGTAAACGAGGACAGATGCCGGAGATAGTAAATGGAAAACGGACTCAATACAAGAAAAAAATAAAGAAAACAATGTCGAAATTACATGTGCTAACTTGCAACTGTAAAGGACATTATTTTGTGGTCTAACCAGTCTGTAACATGAAATGTGTATGATATCAGAGACATGGTACAGATCAGAGAGTAGGACCATTCACTCTCTTGGGATGCTAAGGAAGGAGTTGTGCCGCTGAAAATTACTCATTCCGCTAAGTGTGGCTAGTATTTGCTTAGCTACGACGGCTTCCAGTAAGAAGTTATAAGTGAAATTAGACTAACGGTACTAGCAATGGTAGCAGTTAATGGAATATCTAAGTAAAACGAGTGTCGGATAGGCATGCAATAAATAATGGTGCCAGTTATACTGTTTTGGAACTTACTGTTCGGGCCAGCACCCCAGGTTTGAAATCGGACCAAATCGAGGCTAACGTCTACTGATCTTCAAGGCAAAACTATACTGAAAAACAGAGTAAATGAAAACTGAAATGGGGTATTCACTGTCTGGATTTGTTTGTTTTGCTTTACGAGATCTTCATGCAAATAGGTGACACTGTGTAGCACAATCATAGCTCAAGGAGGTTTCAAAACTCAAATGCGCATTGCCTATTCCTTCTCATTTTCTTCTGTGTGGCATAATTGGCAAGCTTGTCAGAATTATATTGCAGACTTTATAAAATAAAAACGTTAATCTAATCCTTGAATTTTATTCATGCATAATCCTTGGATATTATCCATGCAGATAGTTCTGCAGAGACCTTTAGCTCTATGAACTTCGTCTGATGTATGACAAACTTGAATAACATACGGTTATAATTTATCAGGATTAGATCTAAACCTATTTCACATTGAGAGATTTCAAAAATTTTCAAAAACTTTATACGATGGTTCCCTATGTTTCTTTAGTTCTATGGACTTTGGTTTATGAGTTGCTTCAAGATTAATGATAATGTACTAATATCTTGCTGTCGAGGCATGGAGGGGCTAGAGTGTTTTAAGACCGTTTCTTATGTCACAGCATTTTCTTTCCCGGTCTCTTGTTATAAATATTTTACAATGGCTCTGTATCGGCTCCATTAAATGTTTAAATTGGCCTTAGTCACAATAAAACAGTTATTCTGTCATGTTTTGGCATTTATACCTTTTTTATTCAACAATTAAAGGTGCGTATGTACATGAACTTCTAGTCCCATGTCAGTGGGAATCTCATGTATTAATCTCAGGTGTATGTGGCGCCCCATTTAGGAGACAAATGGCTCAAAATCGGTTAATTAGAACAGAGTTAGCCATAGTTATGGCGGGGGGGGGGGGGGGGNGGGGGGGGGGGGGCATTCTGCGTGGGTTAAGATTAACATTGGAAGGGCAAATGTTTCAATAGTGCTAAACATATCTGCAAAATCTTAGTGTCATGTCATACACAGCTGCTGCAATGCAGTGAAGTAAAAAAAAAAAATATAAAATGTCAAGTGACGTGACATGACATATGGAACTGCTCTGAGTTTCATATCCTTTTATGTTCAGGGAAATATGACAGCCGAAAAATATCCTAATAAAGAACGACAAGAAACTCAGTAGAGAGGAAAGACTGGTCTCTTGTACACATACACATACATCAAACCACTGGCAATTTCTTTAAAGTACAATATGTGACATGCCTGTAATATATTATGTTTGAGCGTCGAGCCTACAAAAGCAAGCAGTCTTTCGTTTTTGCATATCATTTGTCATCATAACACTTTATGTTGGTTGCAAGAAAAAAAAAAACAAAAACGGGAGAGAAGATGAACAAGAGAGAGAGAGAGAGAGAGAGAGAGGAGGAGGAGGAGAAGGAAGGGAGGGAGGGAGGAAACTATTCACCGATAAAACAGAAGGCAGAAGAACATATCCCCGCCAGCACTGTCTTTGCAGGTATTCCTGGATAAGAACTGAAGCGCGGCTGGCAGTGGAAACGGGAAAGGGCTACAATGATGAGCGGGTTACAATAATGAGCGGGAAATAATTTTTTTTTTAAAGGATGGCATGCAATTATTTAGCAAACTGGGGGGGGGGAGNGGGGGAAGGGGGTGTTGCGACTTCAGCAGGATGGCTTGTGCCTTTAACAGGACCGGCTGTGTCTCCAATAGGGTAGGTTGTTCAATAGGGAAGGTGGTGGATCTGGTGGAGGGGGGGGGTATGTCAACAGAATGGACTGTTTAGACCAAACTGGGCGTGCAGCCGACTGTTATACATATCACTAGTTAGTCAAGTTAGTGCAACATGACATATTCAACATGACCTTCTCCGGTTTCAGAAGGCTGACATTTCCTTCACTGTCGTGCAACATAACATGCTGCGCCAGAATCATAAGACGGAGGAGGGGAGAAGAGGGAGGGATCGAAACGAGGTATTGTCTGCCTAAATAATACAGTATCTGCCAACGTCTGCCACTTACAGAGCACATGCAGAGTATATACATAATTTTCGTTGAGGAGGGAGAGAGAGAGAGAGAGAGAGAGAGAGAGAGAGAGAGAGAGAGTAGCTAGCTATGTTGTTACGCAACATCAAGAGGAGTCAACCTCATTCATTATTCACGACTCTGTTCATAACAGTCTATCAGAGCAAGCGGGCCGCAGTTCGAGGTCACAGATAATGACATCACATATTTACTGTGATGTGTTTATTAAACGCCCCAGCTAAGCAAGAACCCCAGTCGACGTGAAAAGCAAGGCCCCACATGGCATGTAAAACAGCAATGCGAGTGGAGTGTAAACTATAGCTGATATAAACACAATGTGGCGACGTGACAGAATATTTTATTGAAATCATGTTGTTCATGATTTCACTCTGCCTAAGCATTCTCATGTTCTCATTTCTCAGCTCCGAGCTAGTGACATTGGGCACACCAAAAGAACACCTGAGTCCATACTATGTGCCTTTTTGTACGCTAGCTTGAGCGTCATGTTTTAGTAGGGCAGGAAATGGAGGAACAAATCTTAGGGTGGCGAAAAAACAAAAAAATAAGGCATGAAACAGAAATTTTACCGACTTTTTTTTTAAACAAAGGCATAATATTATTCTCCTAGATTTTTTTGTGACAATAGTGTTAACGGTAAGCTATATTTTTTTTTCTCGTCCTCTCTCTTGCCGTGCAAATAAACAAAACGTTTCAACAGTATGGCTTGCACCACAAGCGAATACGGAGAATCAAACCTATTGTTAATGATAATTCCATGGTGCAACACTGATGATTGATGTCATTCAAACTCTTATGCAAAACACAGTGTACAACCGCCCGTCCCGGGCTTAGGTCAGGGTTGATCCAGCGCTACAGGAATGTCTTAAGTCCTTGACCTTCTCACTTGGGCACGATACCATGCAAAATACTACTCTTGATTTCACTATCTTCTCATCCAGTTATGTATAACGGCCCGTCCAATCCTTCCTCCAATAAGCTTGTTTGTGATAAGGATCGGACTCCAACCTAAGCCCTACACTACAGCGCCGTCTGCTGTCAAAGCAGACAGCTTCTGGCCAACTGACTCCCGAAACCGAGACAGTAAAGGACCATTCTCGTTTGACTAAACGCGTTACGGGACACCTGGAGAATTCATGAAGATCCACATCCCTCCACATGTGTAAAGATGATAATTTCAAGAGCCAGAAAGTTCACAGAATCAATACTCTGTCATCAGTTCAAGATACAACGCAATGGCCGATATAACTGGCGGCCAAACCAAATGAGAAGTCCGTAACGAGCCTAGATGAAACTGATGGTGACAAGAGCAGAACTTCTGGCAATGAAATCCTAGCGACCTCATTGGTGACACGATAAAATATGACGTTTCTACCTTCCTTCTGACGCAAGACTAGGACAGAGGGATCTTTGACTACTTGTCCCTGTGTTGCACCGAACCATCGACAAAGAAAAAATCAAGACCATTGTCTCTGATCCAAGAGGAAACCATATTTTTATGTGGCACAATGATCAAAGAGGCCTTACGATGACGAACTAAGCATCACACAATGACATCAGATCAGCAGCAGATCTCACCGACGGCTATCCCAATACAGAATTTTGAACGCATACCCCAGACAAACGGTTAAATCAGTATCACAATAAGGTACTTTACAACAGCAACATAGACACTGCACAATACTGCACCAAACACATGCCAAGCAGCCTGAAATTCTCATGGGGAACTTATCGTAAGGCACAAGGCTGAGGCAGTGATTGTCACGGGCTATATGATAAGATCTATTCCACCATCGAAATCACTTGAAATACAAGACTAGTTAGTTTGCACCTCGAACTTTCATATGCCGTTGATATGGCGTTTGTTGTTGTTGTTGCTGTTGTTTGTGTGTGTTTATTTTGGGAAGGGGATGCCAACAAACGAAAACGAATCCTCCATTTTTGCTGTAAAATGAGACTTTATAGAGATAAGCGTGTGGGATTTTCACAAGTAAGCTAATGCAATGTTACATACGTGTATATCCTGAAATCTGCTCCTTATGATGTCTGCTTTTACAAAGTTTAAAATATTCCATTATCAATTTTGAAGTTCCTGAAGTTGGAGTTATTTATGACAAATTGTATGAAGAAATCGATCTGTATCTAGGACCCCATGGAAAAGTCAACAACGAAGCAAATGAAGCATACCCTATGTACATGAATTTTAATCTAGGTGTTACATATCTTTAGTTACCAGCCACCAACACAAGACCAATCTTTAGCTCAAGATCCCTACAGCGCGCTCCAGCTCTTCTGCAGCATGTACCTTGTATGGTCCCTATGGACTATTACGAATTTTCCTCAGATCTGAGGGAAACACTGAAGGTTGTGATAGGAGACAGTACAGTCCACGATGATAAACATGTCCATCCATCGTCGCCCCAACCTGCCCCCAAAATAAAGCTGGTTTTCACAAAGTTCTGTGGCTTTAAGTGTATTGAGGAAAAAAATCAACAATTCAAACGGTACTATGTAGTATAAATCTAGACTCGCCCATGACTTGGGTTGGTATTGGGGACAGGGTCAAGGAAAAGAAGCACCCTTGGAGGAGTCCTTTAAAAGTATCATTTCCTCTTCTCCCTACTCTCGCTCCTAAACCTAACTCTAAGTGAAGCATATTTTGGGAAAGTCACGGGATTTTACCAAATGGATACAATACTTGTATTTGTAAGTGAAGATAATGACTTCTTGGCACCTCTCCACCATCACTTCCAAAACCATCCCATTTCGTCAGTTCGGCGCTTTCCCTATTTACGGCATTCATATATAAACTACCCCCACCCTCCCCTCCTTTTTTTGTTTAAATTTCCATACCATTCCTCCCGCCCAGTTAAAAAAAAAAATGCTACCTTCCATCAACACACCTGCGCTGACACTGGCGAAGTTGAAGGAATCTGAGTGAGCATGAGGACCGCAAAGATGCCAGTGATGTGTGGATCGATATGGATCAGAATGCCCAGCGGTACGTGCCCTGAGTATCGGTCAAAACACTGATCATTGTCTTACCAATTCAATCTCTTTGCATTTCAAACACCGGTATAAAAGTGGGCATGATGTCGACCACAGCCAGAGAATAACTTCTTGACAGTAACCTCTTATCGATCACAGGGACCGGAGGGAGGGAGAGTGAGACAGTGAGAGAGAGAGAGAGAGAAAGAGAAAGAAAACTAAGCCAGAGTCTGAGACAGACAGAAAGACAGACAGAGAGAAAGACAAGAGGGAGATACACAAACACACCGGCAACCAGCTTTGGACGGAATTAAATCATGAGTGTAACTGTAAATACTGAAGTAATGTATAGATCCAGGTAGTCCGTAAACAAACACGCTCGGCTACTCACTGGTTTTCTCGTCATCCACTCCTTCTGACGTCAGCAGTTGGGAGGTGCGTTAGGATTTCAGGTGAATACAATGCTAGACTTAAACGTGGAAGTTAAGAAACAATATTATGACGGTCAGAATATATAGATCCATATACACTCTTTGAAATAAGAAACGCTGAGAAATTAACATCCCAGTGATGTTGTGGTAATAAACTATTCAACTTGCAAGCTGAGGATTACTGGGTGTCGGTTCGACACCTAGTAGGACAAGAAACTTTCTGATTATTAGATCTTGGTGTCTTTCAGCTATCTTCAAAAAAAAACTGATCTTTCAGCGTTTATGAAATATCCCTAGTAGCAGAGTTAAGGTTATATTAAGTTATTAACTCTTGCTCACATCTCTTCCTCCTATATGTTACACGCCTCATCACTTGGTCACATAAACAACCGGGAAAATACCGTCACCATGAAAATCTCTCCACTTTCAATCCCTCATTAACGTCCCTTAGATACATTCTATCATAGTATCTTCTTCCTCCTATTCAGCACGCACACCATTCACTCCCCTCCCTTCCATCCCAACACCTGCACACAATCTGCTTTTTTCATATTCACCACCCCCCCCCCCCNCCCCCCCAACCCCCAAATTGTTCGTAACTGTGCATGACCAATGTTCAAACTCATTTAAAGAAATAAAATTTCAAGATTTTATTACAGACTTCTAGATATCCACGCGTACTCACAAAGCATTATCTATTTCCACAGTATGTTTCAAATAAAGCTCAGATGTCAACTACTGCTATCGAGCAAACTCCATGGAGCAAACCCCTGGATGTCGATAATTTCTGTTTTAGTGTGTGGCCTTGCTGTCATAACTGACCAAATCACGTGTGGTCATTATCGCCGAAGTATCTTTCCATTTCTCGCTTTCCATTTTCTCAGGCAAAATGTTTAAGACCAAAATATAAAAGTAAAGGAATTCTGAAGGAGTTGTAGCCACTGTTTAAATTTAAGGATCTGTATGAATCCTGCAGTTTACACTGATACTCTAATCCGTGGTCGTTCTGCCGACATCATTCACCGACATTACAACCTGTTGAACGAGAAGTCCTCTCTACTGTACAGTCCTTACCGATTCAAGTTTGGAAAACGACCTTGCTGGGTGAGTACATATCGTGCAAATGTGTGTGTGTGTGTGTGTGTGTGTGTGTGCGAACCGTGTATTTAGATCCCAATATTCTAATTCAGTGAAATCTGGAGGACCACCAGTGAAATTTGACCGGCTTACGGACCAAACTGCAATAAGTGACTCAGCACTCCCACGAGCAGACAGTTCATTTGGGCGTATTATGGTCGAGTACTTCCTTGAAAGGGGCAAAAAAAAAATAAACCCGACCTAAAAAGATTGTTGATTTTCCTCTAGTTGCTAAATGTTACGTGAGCGCTCCGTAGCACCAGTCCCTTCCCACTCCCATTCTTATCGACATCTCTCGTGCGTCACACAGAGCTCGCCCGTACGCCATCTCGCACTCGCAACCTTTCAGCATTGATCCGCGGCTAAACATGGACGCCGGCGAGGCCAAGGCGAGGGGAACGGGAACCCATCACAGTTCGAAGGCGTCAAACCCAATCTTCCAGAAATTACCAGTGGCCATCATGGGACGCTCACGGACATAATGATGGTCATTTTAAATGAAACATACTGGCATGTCTGAGAGCCTAAAATGCTCCCTCCAGCCTCTTCCCTCACGGTGCAGCTGTTAAAATCTGGACTGTGAATGACCTAACAGTATTCTGTGTGCCCCCCCCCCCTTCCCATCAATCCACATTCATGACGCATTGATGTCCACCATGAGGCGATGGTGGTCTAAGCAACACAGTGAACGGTAGAAATTTAACTGACAATTAATTTTTACCTACCCACCCACTTCATTCCTTTCTGAACTGACACATATAATAATATCTCGGTATTGAGTTTGTGAAATTATTATGTGCACTCATCCTCGCCCTGTCCCCGCGGACGTCCTCCCATTCTTGCGTAAATCTGGCTAACGCCTATGCCTGGCAGGGCCCCCATTCGACTTAGTTGGAGGAGGGATGGGTAATCCTTAGTAATTTACTCTATGAGGAAATCTCTAGGCTACCGCCCGCTATCGACGGGGTGATTGCCGCTGGCTCATAATGATGATGAGCGCGCTCAGTGGTTATTCTTCGCTATTGTAGAATCACGTGCGCCTGTTAACAGTAAGACTGTGCACGTCCCAGCATTTGGTGGTTGGTCATTCCAAACACCACATTTAGATAAACATCTGTTCACTGGCACATGTTCTGACATGTTTGTGACGTCTTTGTCTAACCAGAGACTACAGGAAATGCTCGTGCAAACTGTAATGACATATCAGTCTTTTTCAACAGCTCAGTTCTGAGGTGTACGTGTATGTATAAGTATAATATTATGTTTGTTATATATGTGTTGAACTACACACAGCACAACTCAAACACCAATTAAAATGAAAATCTTCTCACATACAATATAACATGAAGAGCTCGAATTTCACGGGAACGGCTCAAACATTCGAGTTCGTAAGGCACTTGAGTTCGAGTGATAAACTCAGGAAATTTTAAACAAAAAACAAAAAAAAAATTGAGCAACAGACTGGAGCTTTGCAACGACAAAGCTAAGAATTCGAAGCAGTGGGGCTCGATACTGTGAGGTTTTTACTGTGTCAATATTTGACACATAGCTCAGACAAAGCCCCGTGCTGCAACACAGAGAAGGAGTTGACAGTTCTGACCATTCTAATCTAAAGACATGGTTTTTGCTGGCATTATGGAAATGGAACATGGTTCCGAAATCGGGCTGAAGTGCGGAGTGTATTATAGATACAGGCTGTCACAAAGTAACCCGAACCCTCTATTACTGCCGAACTTTAACGATAGTCTTCAGGGGTTTTCATATAGTACCGCTAAAACAATGATACATATATCCTGAAAATTTCTTTAGATCTACTAACCCTGAAAAATACGGTTCGCGATCAATTTTGCCATGCATGCTGCAAAACCTTCACTTCAGATTTGCACTATTTTTTTCGGAAAACAAAACTGACGTGGACTAGTCTTTTCCTGGGAACCACCTCTAGTGGCTTCTGGAGATATCTTTTTCTACAGCATGCCAGGTTATCGAATCTTTATGAATTTCAAAGTGTTCTTGATTCTGAAGTTACAGTAAAAAGACTGCCGAGAACTTGTCAAAAAACACGTCTGCGATAACTTTCTTATTCTAAAAAGGCAAGTCAAAGTAAAATGCAGTTTTTGAACAGAAATTTCCACAAACTGTTTAAAAGACAAAAAGTTCCTTCTCATAGCTAAAGAATAACAATATGAATGAAAGGGATGAAAAAAGTCGGCCCCTCTCCGTTTCTTCTCTCTAACAATACTAACATAATATTCAATAGCACTACCGGTTAAACTGGTCTCTCATCGACAAAGAAAATCCGTTTCCGCAGAGGATTTGGTTTGACAACAAATTTCCTGGATGTATATTTTTTTGCCGAATTGTTAAATTTCTTTAAATTTCTGAAGAATTTCAATTGGTGTTAACCGTAATTCTCCTTGACTGCATTCTCCAATACCTACTCTCTGTATGTTATATTTGGGAATGTGGTAACTTATGTCAGAGACTCGTTGCTCTTTTTATAATAGCATTATGGCATTGGAATTTGACACGATCATGTTCAATATCATGAAGTTTGCTTTTGCAAAGTTTAAACTAAATCCATAAGTTATGAAGTTACTACAAAAAATAAAGAGTCTGGATTATTTTGTGTTACACTCCTCTGGCAGTAAGGGCAGTCACCACCACAATTAACAACGAAGCAAAAAAAAAAAAAATGGCCAGAAGAAAATGTCTGAAAACAATGGCACAAGCAAGCGTAACAAACAAAAAGCGGTGAAAGCCAGCCATTTCAAAACACCACGACAAACATGGATACTATCCATCGTAACTTCCACACTGCATGGTGGTCTCAACAGTGGAAATTGAATACACACACGTACAACACAAATTTTCGGCCAAGTGCACAAACACTTAACACACTTACAACACAAAGTCTGATTAATTATTATATCGAAGTTGAAAATGTCCAACAAAGCACAGAGCAGCCTATTCAAAGTTTGCTGCACTTCGCTTTGCTGTACATGGTTTAAGAACGACCCACGAAAAGAATGCTGGCTATTTTGGACGCGACAGATTATGCAGAATTGCAAATTATGCTCTGTCCTAGATTCCCTCGTGTACACAATATCCTTTGGAACACGCTGTTCCGTATGCACCGCCTTTGCATGCATGCTGACAATGTTTCCATGATTAGTATACGAGATCAGACCAATTCTCTGGTTACTTTCAGTCATTTTCTCAATGGATCTGTGTGCAAGCGAAAACTACTTTCCTTCAGTTCGTCGTTCATTAGATTTCTAAATAAACTGACAACATGCTACTTTAGCTAATCCTGCACATGATGCTGCAGCCAGCCAAGAGTATAATTTTGTTTATTCAGTTAAATTCAGTTCCGTCTAAACACAGTGTAATGGTCAAAGCTTCTTGACCAATGAGGACAAAACAAAAAAACTGAGAAAAGAGACTAGACAGTGCAGAACATAATCAGAAATAAACACCCAGAGATGACATGACCTATCAAAAATAACAAAAGAGGGGGAACAAACACAATAGCCAAATTAAAACTGATGAGAAGATAGAAATGCGTTACCATAGCATGATACAAACTATACTATAATATTCATTTCACATCGAAACTGCACAGAGAACCAGGTCTATTTCAAGCAAAAAATGTTACGAAAACCGGATGTTCTAAGGAATAGTCTGTAGACGAGACGCTGAATTCCCTAATGTCCAGGATATCAACAATGAGCAGTTTAGAAAATAATCTGCCACTGGCCTGCATGACCCTTTCACCATTCTTTCTTCAATGATCTGAAGAGGTCAAGGGTACACCAAAGTCTTTTACATATGATCCTGGTTTAGTAAAGTAAGACACGCCACTCAGTTTCAGAGGCAGCATCTACCCTACGCATGCCACAGTTTACATGACGTCTACATGATGCACTACCGCATGGTCTCAGTGTCAAATTCTAGCAAGGATACAAGCAACAAGGTCAAAACCAAAATGGTACTGAAGCAAATATACATTTTCCGATTCCAAGTTAAAAAAAAAGAAAAAAGGTCAAACAAAACGCTGCAACTGAAAACGTCCACAAGACGTGATACGACGTACTACCAATATCACCGTGTACATGACAGGGTGAGTTAGGCTCATTACCAAAGGTTCAAACCAGACTTGTGCTTTGGAGGATATCTGCCGTGACAGAGACACAGGGCAAAGACAAAAAATAAGAAAAGAAACAAGAAAACCAGTCAGACTCTTGCACACACAAAGGACAGCACATGTCATCCTGCCATAGACAACTTCTAAGGTTGGTAACTATGCCCTAGCTCAATTATGTTCGTTCCAGAATCACTGCATTCCTTTATTCCTTTAAGCCAAGCAATGGCAGGTTTGTTTTTTTCCCTAAGGAACTATTCTGTCACTGGACTTTAATCAATAATCTCTAGTCACAGTTAGAGTTATTCTTGGTCTGAGGAAAAACTTAACAACACCTGATGTCTGCATGATACAACATGCCATTTTGCCAATACACACATTTCCAGAGTCTGCATACTCCCTGAGAGTTGACTTTATAAAATACTGGGCTCATGGACCCGTCATCTACTAAAGCCTTGATTTAAGAGAGAATTTCTAGGACCTATATATGATTCTACCATCTAGCCACGACTCGATAAAGTACTGAGGGCCTCACTGCCTATATGAAACTTGATAAATTCCCCGTCTAGGACCTATATATGATTCTATCATCTAGCCATGACTCGATAAAGTACTGAGGGCCTCACTGCTTATATAAAACTTGATAAAATACCGAGGGCCTGACAATCTATCTGAGACTTCATAAGAAGATACTGAGGGTCTCACAACTTATTAAAGACTTGTTAAAGTACTGAGGGCCCCACAATCTATCTGAGACCTGACAAAATGCTGAGGGCCTCACAACCTATTAAGACTCGATAAAATACTATGGACCATTGATAAAAAAACTTTACCTTTAGGTAAATTTGAGGATCTCCTCACCTATTCATGACCAGACACAAAACTGACTGTTTTACCATCTAATTAAAATGATCTTGCACCGCGGGAATAATCTCAATCCATTTTATACCAGATAAATATAGGGGCATTTTAGCAGGTTTGTCATCAGGTGAGCTCTGGCATACAAATAAAGCAATATATATCCTAAGTTCTCTAGTTTTGATATCTGCAACTTAAGAGGAATTTCAATTTCCAGTCATCTAAGAGATTCCATGAATGCAGCTAACAAAAAGCTAGGGCATCAAAGCTGTGAGAACTAAGCTAAGAACAGTGGAGATCTTAAACACTACATAAATGTCCTAATAATGCCACAAATACACGAAATGTGTACAGATTCTAGGATGCGAAGATGAATGACCATGACAGAGAGTTAGATAGAGACCTAAATCTTAAAACGAAATACATGTTCAGCCCTAGTGCAACTTGCCTATCAAATAATACATTACATCCACACAATGAGTACAAAATACATTTTTTTCTGACTGAAAGCAGCTCTTGTCAAAATAAATGAACTGATGGCTGCAGCATCATATGTTTCTACTTGGCACACCTACAATATCCTTTTACTGATAACTTTCAACAACTGCAGCATACAATTAATCATGATGAATGAATATCCTATTTTGCCACTTAGAAATCTTCATTTACAAAATGAACCCTTAGTGTCCTTTCAATACATTTCTACTATCAATATGGTCCAAACAACCCAGTACAGTTGGAAGGTTTCTGACTTCTCTGACTGTGACCACTGTGACCTTCAAAAGTTGGCACTATGACAGTCAAATTTCTTGTGGGAATACATCACTTTCTTTATTAACAGCCTTATCTATGCATATTCAATTTACAAGCAGAGCAAATAATAAGCTCTTTATAGGAAATCCCAGAACCTGTACTATCTTGACTGACCCCTTCATCAGGAAAGATTACTGCACCCCCATGCTAATGTATGAGTGCCTGCCACTATAGAAGTCAAGGTGGATGGTAAGCTTTTTATTGGACATCAATGAAATGATTTTTTGCTTATTGATATATCCAGGAGATAACGATTTCAAATTGTGATTTGGCAGTCATCCTTCTTCAGCACATTTTATATTTCATTCAAATTCACTTCTTCTTTCAGAGATCCTGTCTGCCTTCATGAATCATTATATATGCAAATAATGCTTTGGATGTGCTTGAAGTACTATTAAGACAGGGCATGTGGCAAGACTGAAGAGACCAAATGAGGCTATATGAGCTGGGTTGCATATATCTACACTACTCTCGTAAGCTGAGTAATGATGTGTAGCTTGCAATCTTTCATGATCCAGCATTTAAAAGTTGGCTTGCTGTGGCACAAAGAGCTCTATTACATATCTATATTACAGATTCTACCCAGACTGGCTAGCTCTTGAAGCTGTTTCTTATTTACTCTCTATCAGTCT
Organism: Ellobium chinense; assembly: GCA_033807755.1. NCBI lineage: Eukaryota > Metazoa > Mollusca > Gastropoda > Ellobiida > Ellobiidae > Ellobium > Ellobium chinense. The sequence goes on along the minus strand of JAWQUT010000007.1, from coordinate 3,274,783 downwards.
GAGTTGAGTAAAACAAAATAGCATGACATCACTTCTTTCACTGCAGTAGAACTCACTTCTTCAGGGGAATCTAGGCACAGTGCATGTATGAAAACCCTCCAATGTTCTGAAACAAAGTATGGAGCCAGTTCAGCTAGTTGCTTAGGCTGGTTATTGAACGTAGATTTGGCAACATCATGAACATGACTGCCAGCAAACTACCTACTCCAAGTCAGCAAAAAAATTTAGTCCTGTTCCACATAATCCAAGTGGAAGAGTATTACCCCTCTCGTTCAGCAGCATGCAACAATCCCATTAACAAGGAGCCCACCTACAGCTTCCATAATTATTCAAGTTAAAGCCACAAGTCACATAAAATAAAACAATAACATAACAAAGTTCAGTTGACTTACTCTGCTGGAAGGTCAGGAGCCTCATCCTCCTGTCCGGGAACATCCACGTGGATGAAAGCCCCTCGCCTGTTGATCTCTTCCATGGCTGGCCCAGCCAGGAAGTTGGTCCACATGGAATCTGTAAACAGAAAAGTCCGTAAAGTTTATCTCACACACCCTTACCAAAAATACCCTTAAATCACACTTCAGCAGCAAAACGTCACACAAACTAAAGATTAATAAAAAAGCAAGTCTTGCTAAAGTCAAGTGAAGTGGCAGTGAGGACTGATGAGACCCACCAAGATCAGTAGCTGGCCCAAACAACTCCTGCCCCAAGTTTGATCAAAGGGCTAACACTAAAGCTGTACTAACTGCTGTGCAGAATTACTATTAACATTTCATGCTCTCCTTTAACCTCCAATCCAATTTCATTTCCTGAAATTATTGGCCTGTCTTTCAGGAATATTCAAAACTTGCCATTTATTGTTTATAAATGAATGCTGAATTATATAGCATCTCGTGTGACTTATATTTATTGATTTAAAGTGAACATTTTTGTTTCTAGTGCAAGGGAGTGGGAGCATGTAAGCAAGAGTGCTGCCAACAGCCAGCAGTCAAAGTCGCTGAAAATCTGGCCAGGGATCCGAAGGCTGCTGTAGGCCCCTTGTGGGTCCTGAATAACGCCCTGATGAAGAGTAGGAAGTCTGAACTTATCACTGATAATGAAACTAAATATAGATCTAACATCAAATCCAGATTCTACACGTTTTATCCCTCAAGATGTTAAGAGGATAGTGTTTCCTTTAATGAGTGTCCTCTGTAGTAAGTTGCCCACTTTTAATCTCTCTGGAAAAGATGACTGAAAACATGAGGACTAACAGAATGCTATTTTCTTTGCATCTGGTTGAGTACTACTGATGTAGATCTAGATCTAAAATTAGTAAATCGATATTCTGCATGTTCACTAGTCCAGTCCAACTCTCTCATATTTTATGTCACTAACTATTCTTGGAAATAACATAGTTTTAATATGAAATTCTGTGTTATTTAAAAATTGACCAGTTGTCAACATGTTTTCATACTTCCAGTTTTCCATCAGATGAGAAAATTAAAATATTACGGGAAGTGCAGGCAAAATCAGATCATGCGCCTGCACCATGGACCTGCCCACTTTCATATCCAGGGAAACTTTAAAAAATGGCCCACACTAAAATGTATGCATTCATTTTTGCTGACTACTGGATCAGCAAGAAAACAATACGAGTCTATAGTTGCCTACAATGGGTAGATGGTAAGACCACTATGCATAGTTTTAAAGCTGTGGATTTCTATGGAATTGTGGACTGGCAGCACTAGCAAGTTTAGCAGAAAATAATAATGAGCTGACGTAAAATGATCATTCAAATGTAGCAACTGATATCATAACTCAAATAAGAATACCAAACCACTGAGTGCTGGAGGGATGCATTTTTGCACACAGCACTGCACTGCACTACATTCTTACTGACTCTGGAACTCTGGCAAGATTTTGTAGGCAATATGTCAGGGCTCTCCTGCCTACAGCTTGGTTTAGGTTCAGGACCAAGGTTAGGGACTGAATGAAGGAAAACTAAATAAAACTGGAACAGCCCGACATTATTGTCTAAGGTCTCTCTGATATAGGCTTTCTCTTTTCTAATCCTGCCCCTAACCCTACATTAAGCTCCAAGCAGGACTGTCCAATGACATAGCACATGAAGTCAAACTGCAATAATATGTATGAAGTGCCAGTAACAAGCAGCCTAAATATGCTCTAGGTCAACATTTAGATTCATGCATAATTTAAAGGCAGACTGGATCATAGTACAGACCATTTTAGATCATATGATACCCTATTATTCCAATAAAACAGTCTTTCAAGTGTCTGTCATAATGATATAACGCCTCTGCTGGTCCCTGACAACCCACAAGATTACATTATCCAAAGTCCAAATTGTTCCACCTACTGCACGCATGGCTGCCATAAGTTACATCAAATACGTTCCAGCCACATGGCCAAGCTGTCTAGCCGGTGCTCTGCGGATGGGTGATAGCATGTTGGTATGAATATTTTAATTCTTCTGTGAACACTAGGTATGTCAAAGAAATTCACGTTGAGGCAATAAAAATGCAGAATACTTTTCCTGGCTTACACTATCAAACTTTACGTTTGAATTTGGATGACCAGAACTTTAACTAAAAGCAGAATAATACATTTTCAGGTAGAGGTGTCTGTAGCTGCTGAAACTTAAGTGACGTCATCATATTTGCCCCAGGTTTCTGCTGATCGGGGAAGGGGAATAATTCTGGATGCAAGCCAAACCTGGTAACTCTAGTTAGAATTATTCCCCTTCCCGATAAGCAGAAGCCTGTGACAAAAACGATGACGTCACTTAAGTTCCAGCAGCTACAGACACCTCTACCTGACAATTTATTATTCAGCTTTTAATTAAGGTTCTGGTCATCCAAATTAAATTGTAAAGTTGTACAGTGTAAGCCAGGAAAAGTATTCTGCATTTTTATTGCCTCAGCAAGATTTTGTTTGGCATATCTACTGTTCACAGAGGATTTAAAACATTCATACCAACATACTATCACCCGTCCGCAGTGCACTGGCTAGACAGCTTGGCCATGTGGCAAGAACGTATTTGACGAAAGCTTATGGTCGCCACATGCGCAGTTGTTGTAACAATTTGGACTTTGGATAATGTACAGGGGTTCTGCACCACACTGGAAATTTTTTTCCAGGACTTTTCCAGGACTTTTCAAGGACTAAATGGTCATTTTCCAGGTCGTGTCGAGGAAATCAAAAAGAACATAGAGTACTCCGTTTTCACAAAGGATAAACGTAAAAATGTACCGGGGTGTGTTTATCAACAACAGGTAGGTGGGGAGAGAGCTATCAAAATGGATAGAAGTTAAGGACACTTTGTTCTTATTGTGCTCTTGAATATTTTTTTCCCTCATGGTAAAGGAAAACAATATGTCAAATTCGTTGCTACGACGGACGTTATATAGTCTACAACTAGTCTAGCTGAGGAATCCTGGCCCTGCCAGGAAATGAAGGGGAGGGAAGAAAACCAAAAAATCTAAATAATATCTACTAACAGTTTTTTTTAATGTTGTGTGTCTCCCCACTCTCTCCCTCCCCCCACCTCCCACCCCAAACGTCTCTACCATCAGGCATAATAACAGCGCTGTAGCCCACTTGATCTATGCTTGACACTCGCCATGTGCGAGTCAAGCGCGGAACGGCCCATGTTGCCCACATCAAACTCCTTACGGCAAATTTCGCACCTTGCTTTCGAACGGGAGGTTGGTACTGGCTTAAGCCATGGCTTATACTTTTCCTCTTTAAGCCAGGCTTCGGAGAAGTAGCAAGTATTCCGCGGCATTGTGGCTGTTAGTGTCACCTATGAATCAAATCCTAGACTAGGCTAGCCTAAGCCTATCGTTTCGCTTCTTATAGCAAAGCGCTGACCCGGAAGCTATCATTTGTATCAACAACGCGCGCGCAACGTATACAAGTTCACGACTGCCGCCGTTAACTACCGCAAGTAAACGGAAAATCGAAAACAGGTCGGCGCGACCTCGAATGCGTCCTGCTTCGTCCGCGACCGAAATTTTTCAGCATAATTCTTGCGGGAAGCACAAATTTCAGGACTTTCAAGTATATTTTTGCAATTTCCAGGACTTTTCCAGGACTTTTGGCCCCGAAATCAAATTTCAGGACTTTTCCAGGACTACCTGGAATTCCAGGATCGCGCGGGAGCCCTGAATGTAACCCTGTGGGTTGTCTGGAGCCAGCAGAGGCGTTATATCATTATGACAGATACTTGAAAGAATGTTTTATTGGAATAATAGGGTATCGTATGATTTAATATGGTCTGTAGGACGGTGCAGTCTTCTTTTAAGGGCAAAATCATTGGACTCTACCAAGGACCTATGCTGATGGTTAGGGCTGAGGTCAAAATTCTGGAAGTCAGGTAAATTTCAAAAAACAAGTCAAGAGCTAACACTCCCCTAAAATTATGCATGCTAATCAGTAGAAGGGATTATGTGCTGTGTGCTTAAACAACCTTCTGCATGCTAATCGGTAGAGGGGATTATGTGCTGTGTGCATAAACAACCTTCTGCATGGTAATCAGTAGAAGGGATTATGTGCTGTGTGCATAAACAACCTTCTAATGTTACATCATTAGCAAAAGAAGACAATTCTGCGTCCTACCTTTAATGTCATTTAGCAATGTTAAAGATAACAGTACTAAATAGTCCAAGCTTGTCTGCATATATTTTGCTCATGATAGTGTAAAATACCCATACATATTAGCAAAGTTTAGATCAAACTATTTGCTGATGTACTCTTCATACTTACATGGTGAAATAATGAAACCTTAGAACACTTACGATTGCATCCTAGATCATGGACTGTCAAGATGATGAACTGACTGTGTTTCAGATCACCCTGAAACAGAAGACAAGAGGCTTTCAAAACTCAGCACCCAACTTCCTATTTTCTTTCTTTCTCTCTCCTTCATGTGCTCCATTCTCTTTTCCTCTCATTGCCTGACCTGCCTTTTTTACATTAAAAAAACCTGTATGCGCTAAAATCAAAAGTTTACAGAGACCCACAAAAAAATTCTTCAACCCGCCTCACTTTGTTAATAAATCAATTGTCTATAGAGTTAGTTGTCTCGGATATCACAAAAATAAAAAAGGGCAATGTCACATCTGATGGGATGACATTTCAGTACACTTTTGGATTTTTGATTTCTCGTATAATCATTACTAGTCAAATGAAAATTTTGCACTGAATATTCAAACTAATGTAACTAGAATTTCTGGTGAGTTACACTAAAATTACGTATTTAAATATTCTGTGACAGATCCACATTCTGTCAACCTGATGCTCTGTGACCTGGGATCATGTTCGGTTACTCTGACATGTGAACAAGAGTTCACTGAATCCATCCACTTAGCAACTACAAGGCTTATTCATGAAGTGACAGTGGGCTTTTTTTTTTTTTGTCTACAAAACTTCTAATACCAGATACAAGATCACACTAAATCTGCAAAATTTGACTGGAGAACATAAACTTCATAGAGTTTGATGTTATAAAGAGTTATTGGCAGGATTTGGGCCATATAGTCACGATATATAGTATAGCATTCCTAAAAGTCTTTGCACCATACTTTTCAACCACCAAAGACCTATCATGGTCAATATTTTACCAAAAGATACTACTGTGACTTCCACATTTTAATCCCTTGTCTACTCAGCTCATCACTGCCATGAGAGAGTAGCACCCAATGATTGGTAGTCCAAGAACACACTTATTGTATGACAATAATGTTCTCACAAAACAAGGGTCATAACTCAGAACCCACCATTGAGCCCTGACACCAGCTGACATCTGTTTGTTCCAAAAACTTAAAGACAGGAAGGATTTCATGTTGTTCAAGACATTCCAAATGCCATATAAATTATAATGCAAAGCTCTGAATACAAACCACATTTCCTTTATCTATTATAAAGCCTGTCACAAATGACTTACAAAGCTCGAACCTTATGCAAGCAATGGGGGCAGATTCTTCAAGAATTTCTGAAAATTTGAAGCTATTGTTTGTGAGTTATCAAGTCATCATCTGAACTTAATGAAAATGCTGGTACAACAATAAGATAGAAAACAGTGATGGACTATATGACCTTGAAACCACTGGTACTTTTACTGCAAATACTGCAATTCATTGCTGGGACAGGATGAAAAAGGTGACAAAACAGTGACAATCAATAAATAATAACTACTGTATGCAGACATGACAGAAATGCCTAATGAGGTAAAGACTCCACTACCTGAAATAGTCTATACACTTGAGGAAAGGTGAAATTCAAAGAGATAACGCGTTATCACTTAGATTAATGCTTGTCCCTAGCTTAGCAGAAATCTGTGAACTGTTACAACCTGCAAAGTTGATATAAACAGTCACACTAGACCAAACTACATTACACCCCATGCCTCACCCCTAGCCTTCAAAGATGTTCCACTATTAGATGTGACTACTTCTGGCAAGGGAAATGGGACTAGGATACCTAAAGGTATGAAGATGCCAACAGCACCTGGCATAGTAGGAAATTTTTAACAGGTTCTATAAAATCAGAAAACTGGCCATGGGGAGGGGAGAAAGGGCTTGGATTTGAATTTCACAGGATTAGATAAGCACATACATTTGTAGACTCAGAATATGTGAGGTTTAGCCACTCAAGTATAAACTCTGTGGTTGTTACTAGGTGGATAAGGTTGCCCTGTTTACTAAGTTTAAAGACCTAAAATATTAGGTAGCCTGCTTCACTGCCTACGCCCTCACTCTAACTGGTTTAGGAGCATTTATTTTGTGTCATAATTTGGAGGAAAAGCTAAACACCAAGCATGTGATGAGTGGAAAGTATTTTGGCTTGGGACCCCTGAATAAGTTAATAAGCAGTATAAAACCTTACACAGCCATCAGTGAAAAAAAAAACAACATTGGCATCGTCATACCTAGAACATTCTTTGTTAAATGTCCTTTGGACTGACCTTCCTCTGACCCTCAACATACATACTTAACATACATGCAAATCCACTCCATAGCTGTAAAGGATTTATTTTTTCTCAATTATTCTCAGCCTCAGACAAATCGAAAAAATGAAAGAGTTATTTTTATCCCTATTGATCTTTTAAGAAAGCACCAAGTTCAGGTTATAGGCGGCGAGTCAATAATGGTATATAATTTAAGCCTGTGCAGGCCTGTTGTCAATAAAGGGACAATGCAGGCGGAACTCATGATCCTGTGCTGGAAACAATCTCTCAGCATATCAGAAAGCTGGAAACTTGAAAGTTGTTTTGACTGATCAATTCTAGTTTACTCCTGTCACATTCAGCTCATGATATTGACCCCCTTTTCTTGTTCATAAGTCATGCCTCATCTTCTGCATTTTTGTCCTCACAACCCCATGAATAGAGAGAAGAGGACAAACCTGCCTGAAAAGGACATAAATTTTTTGCTTTGCGTCATGACCAGCATTGAGCCTGAATCATCTGATGAAATATGTTTTATAATGGACTATTTCAGCCTTTTATTCCTTTGTCCACTACTGTTACTAACTGTTCCATAAAGATTTGGTGTTTAAAAATGAAAAACAGTGACGACTGATGCTGCATTTTTGTTGATATCATAATCTTTCCTGCTTATTTTCATTGATGATAAATTAATTAAATAAAGCGAAAAGAATCTTAACACTGTGCCCAATTCTGATTCATACTAACAGTACTCCTGACGCCAATTAGTGTAAGTGAACACTAAGAATGTGAAACTGAAATAAAGGATATCATTTACAAGTGACCAGAATATTAGGCTGTCTTAATGACTAACATGCACTGATGCTCTGCTGCTGGGGCCCATGAGGATTCTGGGACTAGGGCCAAGTTATGTGGCTGAGGCCCATAACAAGCTATTGAGGCAGGGGCACATGATTGAAGTCATCGCTGTGACTGGAGACCAAGAAAAGCTACTGTGACCAGGGCTCATGACAAGCTATTGTGACTGGGATTCATGACAAGCTACTGTGGCTGGTCCCATGACAAGCTACTGTGACTGGGGCTCATGGCAAGCTACTGTGACTGGGGCACATGACATGCTATTATAACTGGGATCCATGACAAGCTGTACTGACTGGGACTCATAACAAACTACACTGGCTGGGACCTATGACAAGCTACAGTAACTGGGGCCCATGACAAACTATTGTGACTAGGACCCAGACAAGCTCCTACGGCTGGGTTCCATGAACATCTGTTGTACCTGAGACACAGGACAAGTTATTGAATTTTGGCCCATGACAAGCAGCTGACTAAATTCAATGACAAGTTACTGTGATTGGGGCCCTGACAAGCTACTAAGACTGTGGCTCACAACAAGCCACACTGACTGAGACCCATGAAAAACTGCGGTGACAGAGGCCCTTGACAAGCAAGAGTAACTGGGGCACATGACAAGCTACCGTGAGTGAGGCCATGACGAGCTATTGAGGGTGGGGCCCATGACAGTTCTGTGACTGGGACCCATGACAAAGTACTGTGACTGGGACCCATTACAAACTAATGAGAGTGGGGCTCATACAGAATCTTGTGAGTGGGGCCCATAACATGCTATTGTTACTTAGGGCACATTACAAGTTGGTGCCCCTGGGTGCAGATAGGGCCCATGACACGCTGGTGCTGCTAGGGCCCATAAGAAGTTAGTGGGGCTGGGGCCCATAATAAACCGCATAGGAAGTATGTACTGCATACCTGAGAATACTGTACACACCTGCAATTACCTTCACTATTACTGCCTGACCCAGAATACTACGCTAGCGCGGACACAATGGGAGAAAAACAAGTGGGGAGGGAGAGGGGTATAAGGTCATGTGAAGGTCAAAACTACTCTAGCGTGGGAAGATAAACAGTCGCCGGGGACGGAGGAGGGGGACAGCGGCGCGTGCAGCACTGGTAGCAGCAAAGCAAGCCTGGTATTACTGTGTTACTGGGTCCACTGCGCGGGCCGTGGACCCGTGGATACGATGCTGTTAGTTAGCAGAGCCACTGTTTCTGCTGTGCTGAGAGTCCAGCCCTCTTAATTCCGATGTAACGTTAGCTAGCAGACCCGAATTACTCCTGCGGTTGTTTGGCACAGAAAACCTGATTTGCATAAATGATTTTATGAGCTTCTAACCACTACTTTGGGGTTCACATAATTATTGCTAGTGGAATGATAAAATCAGCCAACTACAAATTTATTATTAACAAAAAAGCCATGCAAAGAAGAAAACAAAACTTGCAGTTAGCTGATTGTCAATCATTCCATCAACCTAATGGAGAACTAGTCACTTTCCAGTGATGTAATCCTTTTTTATGGGCTAATCAGACAAGAAAACATCATTCTGATAGTGACAGACTCTTGATTTTCAGACAACAAGTTGTCATATGAGGAAGCATCTCGCAAATCCCCCTCCCCAACTTAAAGGGAGACCATGATTAAACACTCCCGTAAAAGCCATATAGCTAGACTTGAAAGGTAAGTTTCACTAACAACTATTTTAACCTGACGATTATGGCCAGCTCAGAAGATTATTACCAGAGATTGCGCTCAGTTTCTTCATTCCATCATCAGCTGCTACCCCCCTCTCCCGCCACACACACACACCAACAGACTGTTAGTGTTAACGTTATCACCAAGCCATCCAGGGCCTCTAATGTACAACCAAATTACCTGAAGTATCTTACAAACAATGCTATAGTGGTATATTACATCAGCTAGCCTACTGCCACTTTGTCTCTGTTCTTACACTATCATAAAACGAATTGAGAGGTCTAGGTGTTGCTAGTGGGTGGTGAGCACGTTGGTAAGTAATGGCGGTGAGGGGAGGGGAGGGGNAAGGGGGAAGGGGGAGGGGTGAGGTTAATACGGTAATTCCAAAGTTTGTGACTGTTATCTTGGAGAGCTAAACATTGTCTATATGTATGCTTAGTGGCAGCCATCAGATTATAGCAAGCTATATTCTCTGCTCTTCAGTTTTGCTGATAGTGGTTCCCTCTATCCCTCTCCCTTTCTGTCTTCGCGACTAATAGAGACTCATACTGGAGAAATTCCTCAAAAGTGGCCAAAATGATGATAATGTGATGAGAACATCTTCCGACTTGAAATGAACCATATGACGCGCCAACTTTCTTGTTACCAGTGGGAACGATCTTCATACCTGCAACTCACTGACGTCCGTGGAAGTGTTAATCGATACAAGCACACGCGCTAGGTTAGCAATAGTAGCAGGTGCATCAGAGTACAACAGTTCAAAACAGTGTCCCCACCACAGAGGCCCAACCTCTGTGACCTCGGTGATCTAAAATGGTAGTCGACGCCAACATAACAGCCAACGGCCATGGCCTATTTCAGGTCGAGAAAATAATGCGGGGCGTCACGAGCCCTTCTCTTGTCTACCTGACTAGGCTAGCTGCACCATAATAAAGCCCGCCGGGCACCGAGCATGAAGTTTAATGCCAACAGCACATAACAAGCTTCAAGGTCGGCTCAACTGAGTGACAACGCCAACACAGTATAAGCCCACTTGTCCTCATCTCCTCGTCTCTACATATCCCGTGCAAATCGCGCTACCGAGTGCGGCCATAATATTACGGCCAGGTGTTTATTTTTATTACTATTTAATTTTGATCTACCACTGACCCAACTGAATCAGCTTCGTCTACAGAGTTCTCGGTCTTCATTTATTCTGTGGCATTCATCAGTGATTCGCGGGCGGACCAGGGGAAAAGGGGCACTCCACATAATTCTTAAGGAGTGCCGGAAACAGAATAACGACTTCCAGATTATACAAAAATTATAACTCCTCTACCCCTGTCCCCTCCCTCTAAAGAGCGTTGCAACATCGCTTCTGGCTACGCTGACAGGCTGGCTGCCGCGTGAAGAGAAAGCCTGACATAAAAAGCTTCAATTTCAATGATTTGCGCGCCGGTATCAGAAAAGAACGTTACTTTTAACATGTATGCGTTCCTAATGGTACCGCCGCGGCGATTTGCGATGTACCCATATTGATCTTATTCTGCGTGTGCGGGGAGGGGGGGGGNGGGGGGGGGGGGGGGGGGGGGGGGGCAGTAAAACTGTCTTGCAAATCCGTTAAGAAGTCTCAACCAATCCATGATCATACACTACACCATACTCCGCCAAGTGCACTGGTCAGTGACCTCTCAGTCAGTGACCGCCCCTACTGACAAGTGTTGGCCGCGTTCTGGCGTCCAGTCGGGTACTCGGGTTTGTTTGGCACGCCCCCAATATACCGACCTCTGCCTGACTCTCGGTCAAATCTCAGGTTACCGCAGAGTCGGGCAGTCCTGCAATCGTGGGTTCGCGCCAGGAAGCGCGGCCCCAGTTCAACAGTAATCAGTTGCTCAATTTATGTCCCAGCCAGAGAGCTACATTCATGTTACCTGCGCTCTTATCAAACATATCGCCGCCCCTGCGTGGCTAAAAGATTGCGTAACGACGCTGCTAACGGCCTCCAACGCCCCTCTCATAAACACAGGGCACTGACTCCACTCTCCTCCAGTAAACCATGTAGGCCATGACCCAAAACAAATACCTTGTTCACAGTTCCACTCCCAGCCCCCTCTCCCCATCCCCCACCCTCAACCTCCCCTACCCCACCAAAAATAAAAAAATAAAAATGGGTAAGTCTGATACCTCATCTCCACTCTTCCAACTTGTTAACAGCACATTATGAAAAGTCTGTGAAAAATAGACTTTCTTTATCAACAGCAATTCAGATTTTTTTTTTTTCTGTGAGCTATAATATTACAGAATGATAATTCCAAGCCTTGTTTTGGCCCCAGCTTTAAGCTTTGTCCTCTATTTGTCCCTAAACTGCTGCATAGTACCAAAACAACCACTGCTGGCTAGATTCACTTTCTCCTTACCATGCTGAGAACTCTGGATGATTTACACCACAGGGAAAAAAACTGAGGCTAGGTTATAACAATAACACATTATTGCCTTGTTCCATGCTGGCCACAAGCTGTAAACTCACTCTTCTGCTCTGAGATAGTTAATATAAATTTACTATGCCAACCCTATCATAATCCACTTTTTTCTTTCAAAATTTAGTGGACAGCTACCCTTCCACATTTCATGTTATCCAGAAAAAAAAATATAAACATGCACTTACAGTCTGGTACATAACGTCTCTAGTAAACTGAGCAAAAATTAAACAGGAGAAACCTAAGTATTAATAAAGGCAAAAAACATCTAAATGAAGAAAATATTCTGCGAAAATAAAGAATATCAGATGGATTCTGCTCTAAAGAAACTATCAGAAGGGTGAAATCAAGACTGATTCAACTGTATTTTTTCCAGAACACAGACTGTATTGTGCCTATGCCATGGTCTTCCTTTTGTGTTCAGATGCTCCTTATTCAACAATGAAAGCAGACTATGTTTGACTCACAGAAAATACATCCTCCACTACTAAACAGATAAGCATTCAGTGAAAACTGCACTTGAAGAGAAAGAAAGCCTTACCTGAATATGCACTTTAAATCTCCCCACCCTCGGGGCAGAAATTTCCCGTACCTGAAAAAAAAAAACATACAGTATTTCAATGTTCATTTCAATGTATCAAAATTTAACATTTTTAATAATGCTTTTAGAAATATACATGGGCAAATAAAATGAATCCCAGTTTAACCTGCTAAATGCCTAAGAGACTGAGTATCTAGACTAGATCTAGTCAGTTTTAGTCTCCATTTTTTTTCCCTTTTCTATTCCTTCATTCACTCACCTGCTCTTTCTGTTCCTCTATCATTAACTCATTCACCCATTAATTTATCCATCCATCCATCCACCCACCTTAGCCTTTGTTTCATATTCTGATAACAGTTATGGGTACAGTATGAAGAAATGGCACAATGACTAAAAAGGCCTTGGATTCACAAAGAGACTGACACCTCCCTCACATATTCTGATAACAGTTATGGGTACAGTATGAAGAAATGGCACAATGACTAAAAAGGCCTTGGATTCACAAAGAGACTGACACCTCCCTCCCCCTCTCCCACCCCCTCCGATGTCTGATATAGGCCTACTCATTCAGTGAACTTGCAGTTCATGATGAATAAATAACACAGTCAAACAACCTTTAAAAAAAAAAACAGACTAGACTAGACTATATCCAGATCTAGACTAGATTTAATCTTAAGTCAAATCCAAATGAATGTATTGAATGGTTTTGTGTACATTTATCTTGCATTCTTTGCATGTACTCAGACTGAAATCTCACCCGAGGCTAATCAAAACATAACTAGTCTAGTCTATAACCTGTTCACGAATTCACCAGCGACACTTAACAAAATGTGAACGATTGGTTTGCGGTGCGCGCGCCGGCATCTGATATTCACACCACTAATGTGCAATGACGTTGGAATCCCTTTCGTTGTTATTGCATTTTTAAATATTTTATGTAATAAACTCAAACCTTAAAATGACTGCTCATCTCAATGAACACTAGACTAGTATAAATTAAATGCAGGCTTACAGGCTAACTTTGCATCAAATCGGTCTCGGCACGGACTGATTCATGATTGTCCTTGTGAGTGGTTCGGGCATGAGAAGAACTCACTCTGACCTGCGCAAGGTCATCATGATAAAAATATGCCATTTCGTCCATAACCAATGAACACCTCATGTTTAGTGCATTAAGCAGTTCACGTTTAATAAAGCATGCAATTATTTTCTTTACCTCTAACGGCGCTTGACTCATCCTTGTTTACGTTAGCTCGGTAGTCCAATACGTCTGCTTGACCCAGTCTAGCGTATCATGCTAATAAACTTAGAATAGAACTCTATAGGGTGTCCAGGTTTCTAAAGCGTTTTGGAGAGCTGTAAATTGTGCTAAGCGGGGACCGTGGTATTAGTTGTAGAATTTCAGTCGCACAGCGTATAAAGTATGTGTAAAAATATTGGAGATGTTTAAGGGACTGGACTGACTGAGTTACTTTATTTAATTGAAAGGCTGTAGAAGCAAATACTGCTGCTTAGTGCGACGACTCTCTCTTAATAGTCTACGGTAAGCGCCCAATTTTGAACACACATCGCATGGAACGATCAGCTCCCCATCATATGGAGGCATAATAGGCCTATAGAAGTTTACAATAATCTCAATGGCAGTGGAACTGTTGTTTATTGCAACAAAAACCCTTTGTAAATAGAATGTAAACAATCTCTGCGAAAACGCAGTCCTATAAGGCAACTCAAATTAACCTTTCCCGTCTGCATAATTTGGTTCATTAATGTCCGTAGTTACCCGGAATAATTTTAAGCATTCTGAGTGAAAAATAATTTCATATACTTGAATTACAACCGTTTCATCTTAAAATGTGCAGTAGATGTAAAATTCCCCAAATTCATAGGATTTATTTTTCTTCAAAAAAAAAAAAGTACGTTCAAAACAGGAAGTGACCTCTTCATAAGGCGTCGTTAGAGATGGCGTTTCGATAGAAATTCTGGGGACAGTGACAGTGTGTAAGGCTGTAAATTAACGGCATTTCATGTCACCAGTAGTAAAGCGCTTTCTCCAAAGCATGCCTTTGTTCACAGTCCATCAGATTATGTCACAATAATGCCATTGCTTGTCACAAATTATACATACAAGCCATTGTATATGTGTTACTAAGGAAGAAACTGTATAATATAATGTAGACGACGAATAACAAGAGTCTGAAGTAACCTAGACTATTATTTATTATTTTCTCTTTTTGTTGGTTTTGGATTGAAAATATAGGGCAGTATGCAGGACCTGTCCCGAGCTGCCTCTTTTCACTTTATTCCAAACATTAATAGACATAATATAAATGATCATGTATGCTAGATCCAGTTTAGGTAGCCTAGTCTAGATCGTTGTGATTCAGATAAGTTTTGCCTTCCTTTTTATTTATTGCCTGCTCAAAGACCTTAGAGAGTAAATTTTCACCAGTGCCAATGCATGTATGTTCACCAGTGTCACCATAGTCTTATGCCAGTGTGCTCACACAATGGATGCTAAACATCGCCAGCTGCTCCTTCATTGTGCCAGTCTCCTGGACACATATGATGCTGAGACCACAGGCCTGGAGGAGCACATGGACTCATATCTCTATATGAACAGGGTGTGCATTCTTGTTTTCTAACCTTCTCTCAGTACTGGACTCTTTTCCTTTAGGAGAGTTATAGAGAACTGGGGAAGAGGGAACTTCAGGGAAGAAATAACATTGCATGAAGACATTACTAATTTACACTTAGGCTGTCTTGTGCGTGCTATTATAGCACACGGGAATGGTTTGAGTTTACAAGTGAACTTGAATTATTTCACACAGACTGTTAGTGGGGGGGGGGGGGGGGGGNGGGGGGGAAGAGGGATGAAATGCACATACATTTAATTTTATTTCTAGCAGCAAGTTGTGTTTTTGTTTCTTTTTCCTTTTACATGTAATTTGTGCCCTACCCATTTACCCTACAGAAGTGACTTGGCCCACCCATGATTTTGTGCAAGTAATTGTGTAGTGGCAAAATCAAAATTTAGACATTAGGATCTCACCATTTTTTGTTTCATTAGACTGCATTTGACTATATAAAGCCAAATTCCAGGCACCTACATTTAATCATTTCACGTTTATGTGGTGCTTTTGTATACTGGTAAATTTTGACTCAGAAAATATAGTGACAGGGACTAGAACATTGTAACATGTACGAGCAGAAAGTTAATAATCATCACCCATTTGAAGAAAATTTCAGCCTTAGACTGTTGTGCTGCATTAGGTCTGGATTTAAATGCTTTGATGAAATATAAGTTCGGCTTTCCAGCAAGGTTTCATAGGTATGCTTTGTGTGAACAGTTGCCTAATTATACACTATGAGTCATTTAGGACAAAATTCATAAATATTATCTAATAAAAGTATGGACAACTTGATTGCCATGCATGCAGATGCTCACAGGGCACTGGGGAAAGAGGAAGAGGAGGGGAATAATAAGCATTCTGTTCCTACTTGGGAATAGTGGTACATCACAAGTTACAAGTTTCATAATTTTTGTTACCATTTTGAATGCTGAATACTGTTTTGTGTAATGATGTGCTGTGTCAGTTTTAAAATATCCTGAACACATGATACAGTCAACCAGTCTTAACTCAATTCCTCAGAAGTACCTAAAAAAAAAGAATGTGATGAAGCTGAATTGTGATTAAGTAACAATGTTGTATTCAGTCATTTCTCGTAATGGAGTAGAACCTTTTCCACAAGCATTCTCATACTTGGGCCTGTCACTGGGCTCATGGGAAAGGAAAATGGGACAGATTCACACTGTGCCTTAATGCTAATGGCCATCTCCATAACATTGGACACTCCATCCTCTCACATGTTAAACATCTGAATTGAAGACCTTATGTAATTGGAAGGCAATACATATATAGCATTGTACTGTTCTTGGGGAGGAATGTGAGCTTAGTCTGCTAATTTTTTTTTTTAGATGTTAAATAATTATCCAGGGAAGTGTGTCACCAGGGATTTTACCAAATTACTGTGAAGGATCAATTTTGTGAAGAAGGGCAGAAAAAAACCTAACATTAGAAAATTTCATGCCCTTACCGGGAATCAAACCCAGGGTCTCTCAACTTGCAAATCTGGAAGAGCTACCACTACACCACAGGGACTCTAAGTTCACAGCAGTTTAATTCTTGAATACCTACTCTCTGAATATTGTTCCTTACATGTGAGCCTAGTGTTCACTTGTGACCCTGACATACTTCCCGACTGCTCACACTTAGTAAGTTACTGATCATGCCTCATACACAGCTAGCTCAACATGTACAGTGTAGGAGGGATCTTTGATGTGGGCAAGCAGCCCTTTTCTTAGTCCATCTGCGAGATATCCAACAAATGATTTGGATGTTTTAATCGTCAGTGGTGATCAGGGAAAGGCACTATCACACCCATGAGTCATGATAATGCTGTTGCATAACAACTATGCTATCAATCATGTCCCCTCCTTCTCTTTTCTTCACCATATAATTTCAATGATTTGTAGATATATTTGCCAACTTTAATTCTTCCAACACCTATCTTTGCGTTTATGGTTACTCAGATATTGCAGTTATCCACAATAATTTTGTTACTATCCAGTGACAATTGTGTGACAGAAATTCTGTTTTCTGAAAACTGTTGCAGTTAAGCAGAAGTCGGGATTAAACAGAAGGTGGTTAAAAGGAGATGACTGCATACAGTGTTTTTCTTCAATGTCATGTCCCATAATACTAGCCTTCACTATCACAACAACCTTGGTTACTGCCAGCACTTTACACCTGTGTGGATTAAAGATACATATCTAAAGATGTATCCAGCTATACTGTTCCTAACTACCTGTCAGCATTCTGGCCTCTATATCACATGTGTGACTTATGAAACTGTACTAGATGTATCAGTCATATACTCAATGTGCAAACTATGGCACGTCACATGGAATTCAATCAGTTTTGGGCATCCTCTCACACCATTAACCTCTTCGGTACTTATGACCTGCATGAATGTCCTTATCCTTGCCAGTAATACCCCAACACCCTTCCACTGACTGCTTGATTTAGGGGTAAGTGTTAGGGACAGCACTTGTAGGAGAGTCCTGGGACATTGCTGTCAGTGCTTAAAAGATATGATGTAGCGAAGGGTTAAAGACAAGAAGAGAGGACGGAGAAAAATATGACAGTGAAGGATGACGTTAGCACTGAATGAGCTCAAAGTGTAGCAATTTAAAAAATTAGCAAGAGTTTTAGTAATTTTTGAGTGAACACAGTGAACATTTTTATATCTTTATGACAGAGTAAGTTTGCTGCCCCTTATTATGTCCTGCAGCAGCAAGAGTCCTGAAAATTGATCAGAAGTCCAAAAAATAAATTAAGAGGGGAAAAAAACAGATCTTGTGACTTCACATTTACATTTGAAATTTATGTAGTTTTTGTTTCTTTATGGGGCCTTAAAACAGATCCAGATTCTACATAACAGGTTTTAAAATATGTGTCTTTTTTTGTGTGTGTGTGCATTTTTATGGGTATTTCAGATTCATGATGAAGATGATGAAACATTTATCAAGGAGGTCTTCTCTGGCTGTGTCCGCCACAAGGCCATCATGAAAGTAGTCACTGAAGCATTTTATGTTCGAGATGGTCGCCATGTTTTAAGATCATGTGAAAATGTGCTTACAGGTGAGTTCTTACCTAGAGGTTTACTGGGAAGATAGAAGGTAATAATTTCACTGTTTCAGGGTCCTGTTATTGGACCCATCCACTGGGCCACATATTCCATCTGTCTCTTACTAGCCTCGTCTATTGCTAAATCTACAGAGCAATCTTGATAATACAGCCATGGCTTAACACAATCTTCACCATACACTCTCTTTCAATAGTCCCAGCTGTCCAATAAAATGAACTCTGAATAATGCAAAACTGATAACATACCCTCACTAGCTCTATCCAAAAGGTGGTTGTGTTGTCAGGGTTCCATGATATTTAGATGCATCTTAGTCTGCTATATTTTTGTTTCACTGCACAAAAGAGAACGTGATATTACAAATAAATACCTTAACATCAAATCAAATCCTCATATCTTTCATGCATGCATGTTGAGTACGCTACTTCATGGAGCTGAAAATGGACGTTTCATATGAAGTATCAGCCCTGATGAAAACATCCATTCAGGATACCTTAAAAAAAATAAAAACTACTTATAATTCAGTGGCAAGCTAGGAATGTCAGTGCAGAGATTCAGAAAAGACTACAGTTGCCAATCATAATGGGAACCATCTGCAAGAGATCATTCCACTGGCTTGGATATGTGAGACTTATGAATAACTCTCACGTTCCCAGGTGAATAATTCACCCCATCAATCGGGAAGCCAAGTCTTCGGTTCATGGATGTTTGCAAATCCAGCATGGAGAAACTGAAAATGAAGAAACAACCTCAGACATGGGGAAAGAATGCCAAAGACTGATCGACTTGGTGTACCTGTGTTTCAATATTTTGTCAAAACCTGAAGAAGTGCTAAGGCTACCAGAGAGCATAAGACACAGTGCAGCAAACAAAGTGAAATGAAAAAGTCAACAGAGCTACAGCTTCTGTCACAAGCAAGCTCTGCTCTAGGTCTTGCTTAGAGAGGATCAGTCATAAAAGGCATTGCAGAAGCACAGAGGTATCATAAAGTAAAACTCTTAGAATGATAATACAAATGAGGAACACAAACTGCTTAGATCTTATGCTTAGATGAAAAGAGTTATCCTTGCAGTGAGAATTCAGTATTAAATTTTTGGGATAAAGGAAAAAGGGATATTGGTATCCATCCATCCATCCATCCATCTGTCCATCTGTCCACCCACCCATCCATTCATCCATCCATCCATCCATCCATCCAATCGTTTTTGTCTGTCCATCCATCCATCCATCCATCCATCCATCCATCCATCCATCCATCCATCCATCCATCCACCCCTCCATTCATTGCTTGCTTATCTATCTTCATATTCTGTTATCAGTGTCTTTATTTTCCCCTCAGTCCTGGCTTATCTAGCCTTGTTTCGATTAGATGAGCTTGGAGTTGCCCATTTACGCAAGTTCGTGAACGCTGTGGAGATCAACACAGCCTACAAAGTAAGTCCACCAAGATGTTACCACTTATTACCAGTATTATATTTGATGAGATCATAGGGTTTTCACATTTGTTTTATCTATTTGGTCATAGTTTATATCAAATAAGAAGCCTGAGGAGACCCTTCCACATTACCAAATTCACTATATTGCTTATGATATCTTATGATACTTGATATGTTCAAGGTAACTCACAACATTTGCAATCTGAGCCAACCTGAATGAGGTACACATTCATTGCCAGTTATGCAGTGTATTATCAAGATGTAAATTAATTCCATTAATGTACAGTATCCTTTCAGTCTGCCACATTTGAAAAGAAAATTTTCATTAAATTTTCACAGAATATTGGTCGAGAAAGAATGGATTAAGTTGTATCTAGTAGATAGTGTGAAGCTTAATGGGATGATAATTTTATAAAGAGCATACTATGCCATATCTGGGTGGGAGATCTACAAACTTCATTTCTTTTGTGTTGATGAGAAATGATTGGGGCAATGAGCTGCCATGGGACTGCCCAATAAAGATATTCTGTGAAGTATCGGCATCAGTAACAGTAAACAGTCAATATTATAGTACTTGAGGGGTTCAGGAATGTTGTTAGTGAGGGCAAAGCATGAGGGTAGTGAGGAAACAGAATGTTGTTAAGGATTGTTAGTGAGGACAGGAATGATTGTTAGTGAAAATGAGGAGAGTTGTTAGTGTGGTCTTGGAGGGTTGTTATACTAAGGTCATGAAGGTTGTTAATGAGGACATGGAGTGTTATCAGTGAGGACATGGAGGGCTGTTAGTGAGGACATGGAGGGTTTTAAGACCGGAGAGTTGTTAATGAGGTCATGAATGGTTGTTTGTGAGGACATGAAGAATAATTGTTAGTGAGGACATGGAGGGTTGTTAGCGGGAACATGGTGGGTTGTTAGTGAGGAAATGGAGGATCATTAGTGAGGACATGGAAGGTTGCTAATGAGGACACGAAGGATTGTTAGTGAGGACATAGAGGGTTGTTAGTGTGGACATGGTAGGTTGTTAGTAGGGACATGGAGAATTGTTAATGAGGACATGGAAGGTTGTTGGAACATGGAGGGTTGTTAGTGAGGACATGGAGGGTTGTTAGTGAGGACATGGAGGGTTGTTAGTGAGGACATGGAGGGTTGTTAGTTAGGACATGGAGGGTTTTTTAGTGATAAAGAAGGATTTATTCATGAGGATGTGGAATGCTGTAAGTGAGGACACATGTGGAAGTAAGTAAATCCATAAGTACAAAACAAAAACAAACTAGGATGATTCATAATCCACATCTGTGGCAGTCAAGGTCAGTGTCTTCCAAGATGGGATTGTGTTCCAGTAACTGATATTCTGGTAAATGTGATATGATTACTGAGACTCAGTCTGTCCATTTGGTGGTACTGTATGTCCCTTGAGCTGCTGCCTTTGGACGTAACAGAAATTCACTACCAGTGATATAATCGACAGCATTTTATTTATGTCAACATTTTTTCATTTGTGTGACTAAGGCATCAGTGGAAATGATACATTAATGAGGTTAACGGATCACAACACCTGTTTGATCAAATTGAAATCTTGGTGTTACCAGCTGTTGCTCCATTTGTCAGCCAGGTATATTTGTAGATTTCAAACAGATAGTTTTACAGTGTTACAGAGTTTTACAGTATTACAGTCAATAGCTCTTTTGCAGATCAGTAGGATTACTTCCTGGAATAATGCATGTAATGATGATGAGTCAAAATAGTGAATGACAGGTGGAATATCACCACAGGATAAAACAGGCTGGGATGGTGGGAGGAAATGGGAAGGGGTAGGGGAGTGGTGGAAGGGGAAGGGTGTGACTGTAAGGGTCATTTTGTTTTATACATCATTTCTACGGAGCTTGTATTAGAGATAGTATAAAGAGAGGTCATTCAGTTCTTTAGAGCTGTCTCAAGAACATTATGAGTGATAGTGGCCTGCTGGATTAACAATAACTGAATTTATGCAAGTGCATTTGTCACGATACAAGACTTAGGAAACTCATTATTATTGTTATCATAATCATCTTCATCCTCATAATTATTATTATTATTGTCATCATCATCGTCATTGAAGCTGGGTATGATTCTGCCCTGATCCTACATAAAACATTTTGGAAGAGAAACAATGAATTTACTTAATGTAACCAACATTTTGTGAACAAACACTCCATCGGGACTGACAAAATAAGAAAAATGTTTTAAAAAGCAAGTGAACAGGATTATCAAGGCCAACAGAAAAAGATATATAGAGTTAGAGCAAGTGAGAGACATGGTGAACAGAAATCATTATTACTATCATTACCATTATAAACCTCGTGGATATAGCCAGCTCACCTTGAAGTCCAGTCATCAGATCGTTGCCTATCATATTAATATGCACCATTAGCCATTCAGTTTATGTTGTTCTTTTTTTTTTTCTGCTGTGCAGTTCCTTAATTTTTTTTTCACTGAAAGAAGTCTAATGACTTGGGTGAAGGATGGCTGGAATAAAGTTTATGAGCCAACATTTGTCCAGACTTCTTTGCTGTCTCCGCTCTTAAGGTGGGTGAATGTATTTTCTCTTGTTAAACTGGAGCGCTGCAATGACCACTTCATGCCCTGAAATGTTTCGTGAAAATAAATTCTTCTGGCCCAGACTGACTGGGCATATAGATGCCCTAACTATGATACTGATTAGTAAGAATTTGGACATCTGCA
Source organism: Ellobium chinense (assembly GCA_033807755.1). Classification (NCBI taxonomy): domain Eukaryota; kingdom Metazoa; phylum Mollusca; class Gastropoda; order Ellobiida; family Ellobiidae; genus Ellobium; species Ellobium chinense. Next base: position 3,252,426 of record JAWQUT010000007.1, on the reverse strand, counting down.
AATTGCTTGAATGACTAGTTTAAATAAGAAAGAAGTTTAATCCCCTTTAAGAATTTGAATGAAACAATTAATATAGAATTCATGAGATACTATATACAATGTACCAAATTTTCACAGAAAAGGATTTGTATAGGTTACAAATTCTCAGACACAAACAAAATTGCGGTACCTAGTAAAAGTTTATGAAACACAAAAGAACATTCACTTTCCTCAGGCAGATCAAAATCTACAAACACGAAATGTTCAGGAGGATGGAAAAGATGTGCACATGTCAGTAAAGCCCTCCAGGAACATTTGTGAATGCATGGAGGCTATTTGCTGACATGTGGATGTGAGAAAACAAGAATTAAGTCATGTCTATGCTGGCAAGAGACTTAACCCAGCCCACTTGTTTTACTGTTGTTATGTGCAAGTGAAAGTGTGTATATAATGTCAGCGCTGTATCTCATGTCACATCTTTCATCTTATTTGTGGCATTTTTTAAGGTGGTTGCCAGAGTTGCTGGACTTAGTCAAACTTCTCAAAGACAGAATTGATAACAAGTTGAAACCCAAGAAATCTACAGCTCCCACCACAGGTAAGACTTTGAAATAAATACAAGTGCAGACTAGACCACTTTATTACAACCCTTTTTGGTCTATTTAAGGTAGATGGGAGTCACCTCTGTGTTAGTAGGGGTCATCATCTCTGTGATAGTTGGAGTCACCTCTGTGATAACAGAATTAACAGGGGCCATGTTTGTGATAAGGGGCCATAACTTCTGTGATAATAGGGGCCACCACATCAGTGATAGATGGAATAGTTCTATGACAGCAAGAGTCATCACACCTGTGATTGCACTGGCCACTTCTGTGATAGCAGGGGACCATTTCTGTCATAGTGGGGACCTCCACATCTGTAGCACGGGTCAGCTCTAATGATAGCAGGGGGCTACCTCTGTAATAGTGTTGACTACTACATCCTTGATATAGCAGCCATCTTTGTGATGGTAGGGCCTACAATTTCTGTGGTAGTAGGGGCTACCACATTTGTGACAACAAGGGCCATCTCTGTTGTTGTAGGGGTCACAACCTCTGTCAGAGAAGGGGCCACCACATCTGTTATAGCAGGGGGCCATCTATGTAATAGCAGAGGGAACCGCTGGGATAACAAGAGGCCACCACCTCTGTGATAGGGCCATGTTAGTGTTAGTGGAGGACCATCAGACTGAGTTAACAGCTTTGTGTGGTTTATACCTTTAGCCCGAGTAAAAAAAAACAGAACTGAGTTATTGTTTATTGGTGCTTTCATTATCATTAGCAAAAGAGCAGAGCAATACAGTGAGAATGAGAGAGAGAGAGAGAGAGAGAGAGAAAGAAAGAAAAATTTAAGGTTTAAAATTGTATCTAGTTTGTCATTGATTTTGTTGTCAGTTATATCCATGAATCTCTTATAGCCATTTTGTGTACAAAGCTGTGCTGTACATAAACATTGTAGTCTCCAGTGTGATTTTTTTTTTTTGGTCATGTTTCCTGCCTACAGAAACAAAGCCCTTCAATCTGACCAAACCAAGACCAAGAAGTATTCCTGTCCCAGAGAAGGTAAGACTTGCTGGAAAATGTGTTTTCTCGTTGAAGCCTTGCTTCCTTTATTGCACCCACAAATGATAAACAGATTGTGTGTGTAGGGGAATCTCTTTTGAGGTTAAAACAGCTGGTGTACTTGACTTTCCAGAGAGAGCATATGATATTGGCAGCTGGAAATTGTGCCCCATAGCCCTAATGTCAATTGATTTTTTTTTTTATACAGGCAATTTATATGCAAATATCCTCATGCAGAAAATATTTTACTTTACCTAGTTGAGTGCTCTGGCTGATACTGAATGCTGTAGATATGTCTACTGTTATAACTAACTAAATGAATTTTCTTCAAAAGTATTACCTAATTATGTAAAGGTCATTTACCAAATTAAGAATGCCCTGATAAGTAAGTCCTTTTTTACTTTGGATAGCTTTTGGCCAACCAACAGGCAGCAACGTGGGTTAATTTCTTGGTCAGTCACAGGGAGTGACTTTACTGACAGACTGGCCAGGAGCGCTGAGTTGTCTCAGACCATAAAATACAGTATGAAGGTTGGATGCAGTAAAAGAACAGATATTGAAATTGAAGGGAAAGGAGGAGAAGGAATGGAAAGAGCTCCTCTACCTAGGGAGTGTCAGTAATGGGCATGAAGTATGGGAATGAAGTAATATATAAGATGCAAGCTTGCAGAAAACTCAAGATACAGTTGGATAATAACAGGGACAATCAGCAGGAAGACTGTTGACTGGGTTTTAAATTGATGAATGGATAACCTGTGGAATTGTCCAGAGTGCAGTGATATTCTTTTCATCCACAAATTAACAAGTAAACAACAGTCAGCATGTGTTGTTGTTCTTAGGGCTCACATGTAAATTTTTTTAAAACTGTAATTTGTTTTGAAGAGTCTCGATATTATCTTTTCTTTATCTCTGTGTAGATTCCTAAGCTTCAAAAATCCAAGGCACCACCTCCATCATTGTACAGAGCTCCAACTGAGCAGGATGTCATTGCCAGGCAGAGAGAGGAGAACAGGAGGAAAGCAGAGGTATGATGATGTAGTGAAAGACAGACAGTTTGACATAGTGAAAGACAGCCAGTATGACATAGTGAAAGGTCAAAGGTTTGACATAGTGAAAGATAGATTGTATGATATAATAAAAGACAAGACTGTATAAGGTCACGATCCTTAAGTATCATGTCACTGCATCTCACAGGAGCGTCTCATGGAAGCCTCCAGAGTCCAGTATGCCTGTGCTAACCCGGAAAAGTCTGAGAAGACCAAGAGGATCATTCAGGACATTCTCCAGGAGGAGGATTCCAAGATGGATGTCAACAAAGTCAAAGCCAAGCCCCTTCCAGATTTGGTAAGACTGATGACAGATTTTTCATTGTGTGTCAAGCATTATGATGAAATACCCATTGCATTTCAGAAATGCTCCTCATGTGATAATTTAAATACAAAACTTGCTCCATCTTCTGAAAGGTTGTATTGGTATAATGTATTGGCTGAAGATTGTATTCTTTTAGAGGACTGTTATTACTTACTTTCTTGTCTTTATGACATCCTCAGAAAAAAGACCCACTGCCTGTGAAAATGACAGCAGCCACCATCTTGCGGGAGGGATTGCTTTATCAGAAGCAGGAAAATGAAGTTATGGACAAGTAAGACACTTGTGAGCTGTGCATGACACATGGAAATAAAAATTGTTAGAAATACTTACCTCTTTATAGTGTGTTTCCATTAAAATGTGACATGATTATTTTCTTTATTTTCGGAATCAATACAGTGTGACTTTTTTGTTCTTTTATGAACATGAAATGATAATTTCTTGCCTGAAAATACTGCTACCAATCATGATTAAAGAAAAGTCCAGTAACACCAAATGTTCATTACCTCCAACAACAAGTCATGGTCAGTTGGTGAAATCATTGACAATTGGTCTCAAGAGCTCTTGGGAAGAAACTTGATGTGAAAATGACTGACATATTTTTTTCAGGTTGAGGAAGTTAGAGGCTGGTGCGTATGATGCTAGTGACTTTAACAAATGGCAAACAGATATGAGACAGCGGGATCTTGAAGCACAACTAGCGGCTGTTGAAGAGAGGAGACTCATGGGAAAACTCAGTCATGAGGAAGCCATTTTAGCCCGCACAAACTTGATGGCTGAGAACCAAATAAGAGTACAGAGCATGAAAAAAGAGGTAGGTATAAATTTTGATCAGGGAAAAGACTAAATTAGCTTGATTTTATTAGCTCACAGGGTGTTATAAACTTGTGTTTCCTTGTGTGAATTAATTGTTTCTTAAGTGTTCAAATAGAAACAACATATTAACAGCATAATGCTCAGTGTCTTTTTTCTAAAAACAATGATTCTGTCTCTTACTATACAATATATCACTTCACATAACATAATATTTTGCAGACAGCGGCCATGATGAAGGAATATCTTGAAGAAAGGTTCCAAAAAGAGAAGGAAATGAGGTAATTATGGGGACATTTAGTAGCATACCAAAAAGGAATGGAGTGAATATAAGGTAATTATGGAGACACTGAGTAACACATCAGAAAAGGATGAGGTGAATGTGAGATATTATTGGGACACTTAGTAATACATCAGCAAGGGATGAGGTGAATGCCAGGTAAGTAGAGGGACATTTCATGAGGATGAAATGTAAACATTCAACAACAAAAAGAGAAATAAGAATATGTTAGTATGTATTAGCATATGTGCATCTGTCTATTCATTTGTCTGTTCATTTGTCCATTTATCCGTCAGCCTGTCTTTCTCTCTGCATACTTGCTCATCTATCCACTCATTCATCTGCTTAAATTTCTGTTCACTCACCTTCCTTCCAATCCACCTACTCACATATCTATTCACCTATTTATCCACCCACCTGCCTAGTCACTCAATCCATCTACCTCTTTGGATGTCATGGGAGATACTTCATTTCCACCCTCTCCCCCCCTTCTCACACATACAAAGACACTCACCTATCCCATTAGTGTGAAGAATTTCAGATTTCTGTCAGTGGATGTCAAAGAATGGGCTACTTTTAAGTAAGGACAGTCAAACATTTTATACATGCAAAGTGTTTGGATATTGTGCTCACTAAACTACATCAGACACTTTATACTAAACTTGATAAATGGCTTGCAATCAAAGCCTGAAAAGCACTTTGCATGGCCAGTCATTTGTCTGTTTCCTTTGCTGTCATTTGTGAAACAGGACGCTGGTAGAAAGCACGATGGCTGGTCATCAAAACACCAAAGAAGCAAAGAAACGTTTAAAGGAATACAAGAAGAAGATAGGTGAGTTGGGAATGCAGTTCGAGAAAATTAGATGAGGTTCTAGCACACATATAGAAAATAGAAAGGCCCAGAGTCCTATATTGATTTTAAAAAGAGGTTTGTCTTTCTAGTTCCCAAAATGGATGCATTCTGTCCACCAAAACAGACTGCACTATCTGGAGTATCCAATCCTACATAGTATTTTCATGCTTATTGTAATGTCTTCACTATCCTACAGTTTCTCAAGTAATCTCCCTTGACCATAGATAATGTTGGTTTCAGATTTTTTTTTTCCCTTCCAGCATGCCTGCTGTTTGTGTGATTTCCCCCTTTGCCCCTTCCTTTTCCCCTCCTTCCTTTTCCCCTCCTTCCTTCCTCTTCCATGTGTGCCAGCAGCAACTGTAATAATGTTCTTTGTGTTTTTTTTTGTGTCTGCAGTGCAAGAAGTCACAGAGGAGAGTAGAGAGCTAATGAGACAGGCTCTGGAGGAGGTAATCATTACATCATATGATTGTCTCCCTTCTTCTCTCTCTTTCAGGTCTTTGCCTGCTTTTTCTTCTTTTGGCCCTATTAACATTTTGTGTTATTCTACATATACCACTGTGATTTGGGGAAATTTCTTTCATGGAGGTTAAAGTACTTTTTTTGTCCAGTCTTTTAACAGGAAGAAAAAGGGGGATCAGTGCCCAAAATTTTTCACAAATGTCTTTCGAAAAGTTTACCTCGAATTCTGATTTGGTCCCCAATTTTTCATTTGGCTGGTTTTGACTGCGTACATAGGCCTACATACTTTACTTTTTTATCTAGAAGGTTAAAATCGTACCTGAAACTTCAAAATTAGATGCTTTATTTAGATCACAGGTCATTTTATATATTTCTACACCCTGGCACTGGCTGGCAGGCCCCGAAAAAGAGGGATTTTATATATTAGCAGATTAATTGGGTTGTACACAGTGAGTGATTTCCCCTCTAATAGGTGTCAAAAACCTTAATCATATCATCACCCTTGTTAGCGGGTGACTTATCTTCATTTACTACGATCCAAAATATGGAAAAAATTGATTTTTAATCTTCTACATCATAGTCATGATATATATTCTTACACCTTAATCCTTAATAATTTACCTGCCTGTGACATAATTGCTCAGGTGATAGTCCAGCTAATTATAGTTCAACACATAAGTCTTCAGGACTGGATTTACCTTGTGTGTTGTCACTAAATATATAGAGTATTCTGTCTGTTTCACTTCTGATACCACCTGCCTATGATGGTCTATTCCATGTTTTCCATAAAGAAAGTCTCTATAGTCATCTGTTTGCTACCCTAAAAGATAGTGCTAAGATTGTGTGTACTCGAAGTTCATGAAGATCTGTGACAAGACCGGATTTCCATACTTTCCAAAATGTTTTTTTTTTCATGGAGACTTATTTCTGTTCCACATCTACAGCATTAAGAATCGCAATGAAAAGATTTGCCATTTATGAAGGTTTGTCTTCAGCAGTGACAAGGCCTGGCTTTTTAAGGACAAGGTTTGTACCTGTGACAAAAACTCTTGATGCCATAGTGTAGTTTGACTTTAGTGCTGTTTTCTTCATCTCAGGCTGAAGCAGACATGAGATGCAAGATGGACCTGATCCAGCAGATCCGAGCCATGGAGGCCACACCAGTCAGTCGGGTCAAAATGGTGGATTTGACAGCAACCTCTGGAGCTGGACTCTTGGGAGAAATGAGTATTGCAGAGGTGAGAATTCTCTCTCCCTCTATGTCTTTCTGTCTGTCTCTCTCTCTCTCACTCTCCCCTTCTTTGTCCCCGTGTATGTATGTGCATGCATGTATAAGGGAGTGCATGTAAGCATGGACGTGTATATGGGAGAAGAATGAAGCATTTTTCCCTGCACATCAGTGGCTGACCTTATTCCAGAGGAAATTCTAATTTCATAATCTGATCAAAAGAGTCATTTGTTTTACACTGGAAAACATTTTCTGCCATATTCCAGGCAATTGTGATTGGTCTTATTCCCACCGTCCAGCCCATCTGGCCCTCTCATCCCTCATCCTGCCCCTGTCCCTACAACTGTAGCGAATCATTGTGTTCTGAGATAGCTCCAACAGCTTTTTGTCCTGTTTTGATTCTGGCAAATTCTTGTATGAGTGATTACTGAAAGGTTGAAATTTGAAAAGAGTGTGGATTATGGAAGTTATCATGGTGTTGATGCAAGCTGTCATGATTTCCTTCACTAGAATTGTTCTTTCCTTTTGTCCTGAACAGCTGCGGGAAAGACTGGATCTCCTTAAAGCCAAGTACAAGGAGGAAGAGGAAGTGAAAAGAGATAATATACTCAATGCTAAGCAGGTCTGATATTACAAAGCATGGCTAAGTTTGATGTTACTCAGGAGCACCTGATGTCTTTTCAAGTTAGTTAAAATAGCCCACTGTTACTAAGTTAGCTAGAATAGTGTGACATTGCTCAGGTTAGCTAGAATAGCGGGATGTAATTTAAGTTGGCTAGAATAGTCTGATGTTACTTAGGTTGGCTAGAGTGCGACAACTGAGTCCACTTAATGCAATCCACGCGATCACAACTTACCCTTAATTACAGCGCTTTCAGTGTAATGAAAAGCCATATTTCTGTATAGGAGTCACTGATTATAACAACTCCTTTTATTTACAACTCTTTCCCTGTCCCTTAGAAATCGTGATTAATTGGAGTCAATTGTACAAAGTTCCTCTAGAAATACTAGACCACTGGCTGCTACTTGAGGCCAGTTCATTGTATGAAAGGCATTGAATTGCATTTGCTGAAAGCTGGACTTTCTCTATGTGTTGTATTAAACTATAGATTACACCATATCATCTTTGTGCTATCTAATAAAGGAATGGTTCATTTGTATTGAATTTGTTAGTAAGACGGTAATGACAGGTGTTCTTGTGCCATCAAAAGCTGTTGCTTAGTTCATTCATTAAGATTTTGATATTGAATTAGTTCATGGTGTAGCTGTTTTGTAGTCCAAACATCTGAGAACATTCCAATATCTGGACTGCTATTAATCTTAGCCCATTCACCACCATGGAGCCTGCAAGTTTATGAAGCTTCACTACTCATGAAAGGAATAGGGGGAGGATGTGCCATTAGAAAAAAATGTAGTGATTTTTCCAGCAAATTCATAATCATTTGATTTCTCACTCTTGACAATAATAATGCAATGAATTTTTGGAAAGTAAATAAACTTTCCATAAAACTGAAAGAAAATTATGTTGAAGAGCTTTTCAGAATATGAACAATTTCCTCAAGTAATAATCCAGGAACTGAAAACACACACAAAAGTTTAGTGTCCTACTCACAAGCATGTCAGTATTACAAAATTATTGTGAAATCCATGATAACAATTAACCAGAGGTATAACTCTCATACACTATCTTTGTTCCTCTTCCATGATCTAAAACCTTTGCCTCATGGTTAAAATCTTCAAAATCGAAAGAGGATGATGATCCTTCAAGAAGTGAAGTGCCATTGTTCAGGAGAAAAAAAATTGAGCAGGGTATTTGAACTCCAAGCACATACCTCTGTGATTTCACAGCAGTCAGTCCTTGTGAATATACTAGCGTATCATCCCATCATCCTATATTTAACCTTTTTGTCAAGCAGTATGGATTTGGGTAAGCCAGCAACATTACTACAGACAGTCTCAGTGCCAGGTGAAAGCTGGTCTGTAGTAGTGAATCAGTAGCTAGCAAATCGAAGCATTTATAGTAGTGAATGGGGTAACAAGAGAGATGTATCTGTGAGTATAACTGCCTGGATCCTAAATACAGAAAGATTGCTATCTCATGTCAAGACTGCCTGTTGTCACTGCATTTACAGAAATATGATTGATTCTGTGATTCATTTCTCCTCAATTTGCAGGCCAAGGCAGACTATCTGTCAGAGACAATGGATATGATTTCTAAACACAGGGCAGAGCAGACTAGATGTGCTGCAAACAAGTAAGAGTTAGTTCATGTAGTTACACAGTGGAATCTGACAATCTGAAATACTAGGGAATTAGTTTGAATACTCAAGATCATGAGTATACAAGATTATGAAGTAAATTTAATTTAGAAATACAGAGCTTGGAGGAGGGGTATTGCAATAACATTGTGGGAAATTCAAAATCTTGAGGTTCAGACTCTACTGTACTACTGTTCTCGGCAGGGTAGTCATTACAATGGTGCAGAAGCTGCAGGTGTCAGCATGTCATTTGTACATGTACTTTTTAGTCAAACCCATCCAATTAGCTTAATACCAGTCAGTCCTCAGACATTGTCCTGCATAATCAGTCAGCACAAATACTCTGGGCCTTGATAAGTACAGCTGAGCATGGATAACTCAAATTCTCCATGGTTCCCTTATCTTCTTCCAGTTTGCTGAATTTCGAAGAATAAGTAAAGCACTGTTATGGAGAAATAAATTTAGGTCTAAAAGGTTTGTTTGAGGGTATCATGATTTCAACTTCACATGTGTTCAAGATATTTGTACCCCACTGTATTTATTTACCCTTTTATTTATTGTTTTTTGTTCACATCTTTATCCCGTTTTCAGTATCATGTTTGCAGGAGACTGATTTCCTTGGTCACTTTGGGCTGCCAGTTTGAGGTTGATGATCTTGTTCTTACAAACTGCATTAATGTTTACAGCATGCCATTCAACTTTCAGGCTTGAAGACCGTAAGAAGTGCAAATCAGGAGGGGCTCCCTTCAGAAATGAGAGGCTAATTGAGCTGGAGAGAAAAGTGCAAGAGAAGAGAGCGGAGAGAATGCAAGAACAAGTGAGACAGCAGCTTTTACCTTCTCAGGCCTCAGCCAGGAGAACAAGCACGCTCATCTCCCAGAAGGTTTGGGACAAATTCTATCAATGTGACGCTCTCAGGGGGCGCAGCTTTGGAATATAATGATCATAGTCTGAAATTTGGCGTCACAGGATAACTTAAGAATGTAATATTTGTAGGCTAGCCCCAGTTGGAAATTGACAACAGTATTTTGGAGTTCTAAGTAGCCATGTCTGGCCTGAATCTCTTGTTCTTACTGCCAAATTTTTCTCACCAACACAAACACCTCACGAAGTGGAAATTGAGAAATGGTCCCTATGAATCTGAGTTTTTGTGGTTCTAACATCGCCTTCACTTTCTTTCATAAAGAAATGTTGATGAGAGAGATATGATGTTGCCATATGATATTTTTGACTGATGCTACTAAGTCCAGAGCAAAGGAAAATAGGGCAGTCCACCCTGATAACTTTACATGTTTAGCTGTGGCAATTAAGTGTGTGTTTATGTGTGTATGTATTTGTGTATGGGTGTACGTGTGAGTGAGTGTGTGCAGGAACACAAGTATGCATGCACACAAATGTATTACCAGACCTCAGACAAATTTTATGTTAAACCAATATTCAGATCATTACCCTCCAGGTTTTCTTGTTGTAAAGTGAAAAGTAGAACAGAGCTTTGACTTTCATAGATTTCCCAAATTTGTCAGCTTTGGTATGATAAATTGATATTTTTGATGAATTTTTTTATTTCATTAGTGGTATAAACAGAGTTTCTGGGTTTTCAATTTGAGCAATATCTTCTAGCATAATAAACTACCTGAAACAAAATATTTTTTTCTTAGTCACGATCTCCAGTTTGGTTCAGGTTGGTATATATTTACATATTTCTGCTGTTTTATGGAAAATGACAACATGCGTCAGAATCACAATTTTACAGGAATTGTCACACTCTCTCATGTTGTGTCTCATATAATATGGTAAACAATTGTAAATGGTCATATTTTCAGCTATCTTGGAAACCATTAAGAATACAAGAGAGTAACCCAGATGGAAAGAAAGAGAACATTAAGCTCAGATGTTAAGAATCCAAAGTGCCAAAAAGTGAATTTGATCTAAACTGGCGTTTACAGACGTGTTCCATAAGACAGCAGATTTCATTGCCTTTATTCTTACAACCATTTATGTAAGAATATTGGAGCAAATTTTGGTTTGTTTTATGTTTTGTTCAAGATTTGCATTAACAGTGTTGAGATGCACGTCATTATTACCTCTGCTATATTCCTGAAGCAGTTCAAATTTGGTGTCAGTGTTCACTACTACTGTAAGGAACACATACATGCAGTGTATAATCAGCTGTTGATGTGTTGGTAGAAAGGGATCAAACTGTATAGAGATGTATTATAATAATGTGGATAGAAAGAGTTCAACCTGTGTATAGTTATAAATGCTAATAGGAAATGGTCACATGTAGATTACAAAAACTTCCAGTTGTTGATAATAAGGGTTTACCTGTATATTTATTAATATGAGGGCAAGGGGATCAGTCTGTGTGATACTGACTGAATTTCATAGAATTAGAAGAGATTAACCTGTCTGATTTTCCCAAATATTGATAGGAAAAAGTTTGTGTAAGTGATCTTCCTTCACACTGTCATTGTAAATGCATTACATAATGATGTTTTGTTGTTTTGTTTTTTTTCCAGAAAGCACTGGAAGCGAGCAGGTGGCAGGAACTGGAAAAAACTCAGGAAAAGTCAGCCAAATTACTTGCAGAGAGCCCAATTATGTCTGCAGCATCCCGGAGACTCACAGCAGTTAGCTCTATTTAAGGATTGTACAGGCATGTTAATTACAGTTATTATGTACAGTATTGATTGCATTGCTGATTTGCCTATGAAACCATTGAAAGTTGAAGAAAATGTTGTCTTCAAAAATTGAAGTGAATAGAGACTTACCAGGCTATTGTTACAATTTTCATGAAAAGTCACAAAGAATTTGTACAAACCAGTATTGCTTAGGCATGTGCGAACTTTCACCAGGAAGTGTGGATACCACAGCAATGCTCCTGTATGCATTGACAAGGGTTTTTTGGTTTTTGGCAGAATATATAGTCCCGTATAGCAGTTGCCCTATTTGGAGACTTCTTCCAGAGGCATTCATGTGTGGCTAATGTTCATTATTTGTTGCATACATTGTTAGGTGATTACCTTCAGAATAAGGTTACAATAAAATAATGATATATGAAATATCTGAAATTTTATATATCAGGAAGTAAGGAAGAAGAGAGCAACAAGATAAGACTCTAGGCAAAGTGGAAAGGACCATCAGGATTGTGAATAACATTGTTCAGAAAAAAAAAGAATGAGGGAAAAAAGGGGAGGGAAGGGAGTAATTTTGTGTACTAAATGAATGTTTGAAATGCAAACATATTATTATGATGACCTTTCTTGATCTAAGCGCTGGACTCCTTTGCTTTGTGGATGGCCTGCTGTGGTACTAAGTATCAACATCATATCTTTAGCTGTCTGTCATGCACAGGGTCTGTTGTAAAAAGACCCCCAGCATTATCAGATCATTGTAAGTTCATTCCAGTTAATAAACTACATATTATGTTGAGGTTATATTATCCAGTATTTCTAACTATTGAACACTGGACTCTATCTGACAAAAGCTTACATTTAATGAAATGGACGTAAGATTTTTAAAGCCATTTCTGTTCAGCTGTGGGGTCCTGTCTTATAAAATTTCATTAATCTAGGTTTTGTTTGTCACTTTCCATCTTTCCACTTTGTTTGTAGTTTGTTTATCTGTGAATGATCTGGGAATGGTAACCATACTTGAGTGGCTGAAGAAACACCAATCCCAGTACAGTAGCACCTATTAATAATCCTAACATGGTAAGAGTGACAGTGATATAAATAGACTATTGTACAGCATTATATCAAATTCCTGTGTGAATCAGAGTCAGATGTCAAATTTTGAACACAGTCACTGATTATCGGTTTTGCTAGGAATGTTTTATCCCTCTCGTCTTGTTCTTCATGTGGTGTGCCCTTTGCAGAGCATAGATATCCTGACAGTCTCTCTGAAAAGCTTTCTATATGTTGACAATCATCCTGCATCCACTGTATTTATGTTCAAAATTTCAAAATGTCCTTCATGTCTTTTTTCCCACTACCCTCTTGGTCTTCCTCTACTATGCTACCTTGGAACTTTGCTTTCAAGTATTGTTTTTTCTTACCCAGCCAAAAAATGGCCAAAATTGTTTTGCCTGTCTGTGATAATTACCTGCGAAAGCATGTTTTTGTTAACTATATGAACATTGGAACTCACAGTATTGGATGGGTAAGGAGGAAAGGTTGTGTGTGGATAATATCACTGAGATTGTGTTACAAGCCAAATATATTATGTACTTCAACATTGTCAGCTTGATTTATTCATTGATGACCTGGAACTTATGAAATAAACTAATTGTTTGTGAAGTTGTAAAAAAAGAAGTATTGTGGTTTAGAGTGTTACAAATTCACCTCTTGTCATGAATATGATCTGTTTACCACTGTCCTGAATGTGACATGTTCAGCGGTTGTCATGAATGTGATGTGTCCATTAGTGGTCCTGAATAATGTGATATGTTCACCACTTATCTGTCATCAGCTGTCAAACCACTCTAAAATAGTCTAAATATGCATAAACTCATAGGAGGGAGAGGTAGGTATGCTATAACAATCAGAATTTTGCTCTCCTAGTTCAGTCTTGACAAGAAATAGGTATTTTTTTTTATCTACAACAAAGAGGCATGGACAACCAAGGCAATCCTCATACCATCCACCCCCAACAATCACGGGGGAGGAATCTAAAAAGTTAGGGATTCTCCCAAAGAAAGGGGAAGAAATATGGGATGAAGAGGAAAGAGGATAGAGCACTGGTTTTGCAAAAAGAGGGGCCGAGTAGAAAAAAGTGACGGGTGTGGATGAAATGATAATGGTCATGAAAATACAGGGGCTGATTTTAAGGCCCTATAATACTGGGTTCCCTTTATAAATGTGACCTACATGAATGGTTTCCACTGTTCAGTTCAGATAGGAATGCTGTCGAGTTCAGGATAATGAAATAACGCATAAGTACGAGACACAGCCAAGTAACATCTGACTTAAAACCATTGCGGATTATTATTTTCTGCACTTTCTGTTCAATGTCTTGCCAGTTTTGTCTGTCTCCCATTTAGTTTTCCTGCGCGGTAGATGATGCCTAAAATTTTGATAGATTTGCCGCATGAAAAATCGAATGGATGATCTTCCCTCTTCTTCCACTTGACCAAAAATCCCGGAACCAGCCAGATGCCCTCCGTTACCCCCCTTGATAGACTATGATCAGACGCCAGACAACGCACCGAAAGTGCATTGGCTACAACAACCAAAGCAGCCTATAATAGAGCGTGGAAACAGTTTCGAAAATTCTTGTGCCAGTTTAAGCTTACATTACTACTACCAGTACCTGTTAAGCACATTCAGTTGTATGTTACATATCTTCACCAAGCAGGTTGGGCAGCCGCGTCGATTGCATCAAACCTATCAGCATTGAGTTATATGCATAAAATAAATAATTTGCCAGACCCCGTGGACACCTTCCTAATCCGCAAGTTGCTAGTAGCTATTAAAAAATCACATCCTGTGTCAGACAGCCTTACCCCTTGTCTGAACAGAACTTTATTGATATGGTACAGTTGTTTCCCACTTTCATGTCCTCAGCGTATGAATGCCACCTTTTCCATGCCATGTTCCTACTTGCGTTTCATGCTGGTTTAAGGGTTGGTGAGGTGACAGAATCCCCACATAACCTGCAAATAGGAGATCTACAACTTAGCCACAATGACTCGGTACTCTCCTTGCGTTTCGCATCTTTTAAGCATTCATCGGGGCAAACTAGTAGCCATACATTTAGGGCTCATCCTTCTAGTACATTTTGTGTGGTCAAAACATTAGTACGGTATGCCTACCATCGTGGTTCTCTTCGGCCCCCTGTTCCTTTTAAATGGTCAGGCAGTATCGCGCCGCAAGTTTACATCCGTATTACAACAAGCAGCAGCTGCTGCAAAAATCCCTACGGAACATCTGGGAACACATAGTTTTAGGATAGGTGCCGCAACTCGATGGGCACAATTAGGCCTTCCGATGCCACTATAAGACAACTGGGCAGATGGCGTTTTAATGCCTTCCTACGATATATCCGCGGTCCAGTCAGTCATGACCAGTCTTCTGCCATACGTCCACCAAATACAGGCAATCATTTGCACAGGTAACAGACTTAAGGGGTTGTTGACCTTCTTCAAGTCGGTGCCTGGGTAACTCACTTAATAGATAAGGGGCAGACCTTGGGGGGTTGGTATCGTGTGGAGGGCTTGGGGGGGTTGTTGACCTTCCCCGCTATCAGTCATCCACAGGAGACCATGCCTCGGGGCCGTTCTCGGTGGGCGACGTCTTGGTTCACACGAAGTCGTGAACCAAGTCTGTGGCGGACGTCGCCAACGAGATGT
>JAWQUT010000007.1:3205951-3234696 GCA_033807755.1 Ellobium chinense | reverse complement strand
AATCATAAGCAGACATGGTTGAACTTGACGAAAATGGAATAATCGCAAAATCGGTATTTTTATCGAAATCTACGAATTTCAGGAATCGCCCCTTCCTATCCCCACCGCTTAAGAGGACAACGTCACAAAAGAAAGACCTCGTTTATAATAATGACGTCACAAGCCACTTCTGGTTTGTTTGCCAAGAAACAGGACTTCCGATTCGTCTACACTAACTATTGCTATGTTATGCGGCTGCCAGTAATGACTTTTTACGAAAAAGTTGGTCAAAAATGCTGCTGAAATGGATAGCTGAGGATTATTTTATGACGTCACACTTCGTTTAGGTTCCCTCTACAGATTAATTTTTTCTTCATTCCGTGGTGCAGATTGGGGCAAGATAGGTACATGGCACAAGCATATTTTGTAAACTTTTCCGGCTTATAAACCAATGCTTTTCGACTGGCATTGCATCACTCAGAAAAAGAGGGAAGTTTACGAATTGCAGCACAGGTCAGATAATACGCTACAGATCTGGGCTTAAAATATCTTCAAAATTATGTTGAGATGGATAACTGGGGAACATTTGGGTCAAGGGGCAATCAAAGACCTTAGTTATAGGGCCTATATACTGTAAATAAAGCATGAGACAGTCAAGGGTATAGATCTGTAACCTTCACTGCAGCTATAATGAACAAACTGAGACTGAATAATGAGCTTGCATCATCTGAAGCTGTACTCTAAATAAGTGTTTTAAAGCTTTTAACTACAGATTATTTTGATTTGTTTTATTAAATTCTACTTCCACTCATGGGTTACATTTTCAAATGATCACCGTTACAGAGGTTAATGAGCAATAATCTCACTCGAAGGTAAGTAGGAAAGTATTATGGCAACCAAAGTAGAAGACGAAAAGGGAGGAAATATGTCAGATGAAAATAAAAAGAAAAGAATATATCAGACGAACTGCAGAGAGGGAGCAGACTGGAAAGAACCCGTTAGACGAAATGGAAAGCTGAAAGAAAAGAATTTGTCAGTGGACGTGGAAAGTAGAAAGGAAAGAACTGATTAGAGGAAGTGGGGAGCGTAAAGTCAAGAACCTGTTAAATAAAATGGAAAAGCAAGAACATGTTAGAGGAATTGGCGGGTAGAAAGGCAAGACCTTGTTAGACAACATGAAGAGTAGAAAGGAAAGAACATGTTAATTAGGCGAAATGGAGAGTAGAAAGGCAAGAACTTGTTATATGATATGAAGAGTAGAAAGGAAAGAACTTGTTAAGCGGAATGGAGATTAGAGTGGAAATGATTTGTTAAACGAAGTGGAGAATAGAAATGAAAGAGTTTGTCAGTTAGGCGAAATGGAGAGTAGACTGGAAATAATTTGTTAGACGAAGTGGAGAATAGAAAGGAAGGAGCTTGGTAGACGAACAGGAGAATAGAGGCAAAAGAGACTAATTACTGGGCGTAGTGGAAAGTAGACATGAAAGATGATCTTGAACAGAGCAGATTGACAGTAACGAAGAAAGGTAAGAAGCTGTTGGAACGGTGAAGACAAAATTCTTACCCAGTGGTAGGGAGCCTCCTCGCTTTTTGACTGCAATTAGAATAAAAGGGATAAAAATTTACATCATTTAGAGATCTAGCAGACTATAGGAGCTCTGTGGAATAAACCCTAGGTCACTTTCAGGAAGGACAAAGTAAATGTGTGTCGAAGAGGATAAAGGATGTAGCAGTTTGTACTGATGAGCACGACAATGGTGGTGATAGTGGTAGGAGTGATGATTATGATGATGACAGTGATGGTAACGATTATGACGGCTGGGGTGATAATACTGATGATACTTACAATTCATCAAACGTGGGGAAATGGGAATTAACATTAGGCGGCACTAAATCGGATTTTCTTGCGAAATCCTGTGACATCTGTCGTAGCCACTCGTAGCTTAGTGAAAGCCTGTTTTCAGGATTAGTAATTATAGTAAGGTAACAGGAGCAAAATTATATATGTACAATGTATCCCCCCCCCCTTTCCGCAGTAAAAAATAAACCCCAGAAACTTTTATTCTTGACGAATAAGACATAGCCCTGGGCGGCTCAGGCCATAATTATACCGACTGCCAGACTGCCGTACCCTCTTGTTGATGGCAAGTGACTTGAATAGCCAAAGCTGTTGCAAGGACAAGTTGCAAATTATTATTATTTTTTATTTTCTGTGATGGCTTCAGAGCATGTCTGATCGACTCGTGTGAGAAAATACAAGCAGTTTGATAATATTTTGATAAATAGCTTGATAACGATACGCGATATTGGTGTGATTTTGACAACTGAGCAATACAAAGCAAAAATTGTAAACATGCCCTCTCCTTTTTGATAGATTATCCATATTACCTTTTTGTTATATCTGTTTATGCTGTATTCAATAATAATGTTACACGTAGGTCTATGTTGTTGAAAGAGGTTGGTTCACAACAGTTTACAGAGAAGAGTAATAGTAATATTATAAGCAGTGAAAAAAGTAGTGAGTACTTTTTGAAAAGTAGTGGTAAAGTAGAGAAAACCAAATTATAGAAAGTAGTTTTAGAGTAGTGAAATTACTTTTGTGATCAAGTAATTTGTAGTTAATCAACTACTAAAAAAGGTAGTTTTTTGCAACCCTGGGCATAATAGGCTATCTAGTGGGTAAAATCATAAGCAGACATGGTTGAACTTGACGAAAATGGAATAATCGCAAAATCGGTATTTTTATCGAAATCTACGAATTTCAGGAATCGCCCCTTCCTATCCCCACCGCTTAAGAGGACAACGTCACAAAAGAAAGACCTCGTTTATAATAATGACGTCACAAGCCACTTCTGATTTGTTTGCTAAGAAACAGGACTTCCGATTCGTCTACACTAACTATTGCTATGTTATGCGGCTGCCAGTAATGACTTTTTACGAAAAAGTTGGTCAAAAATGCTGCTGAAATGGATAGCTGAGGATCTATTTTATGACGTCACACTTCGTTTAGGTTCCCTCTACAGATTAATTTTTTCTTCATTCCGTGGTGCAGATTAGGGCAAGATAGGTACATGGCACAAGCATTTTGTAAACTTTTCGGGCTTATAAACCAATGCTTTTCGACTGGCATTGCATCACTCAGAAAAAGAGGGAAGTTTACGAATTGCAGCACAGGTCAGATAATACGCTATAGATCTGGGCTCAAAATATCTTCAAAATTATGTTGAGTTGGATAACTGGGGAACATTTGGGTCAAGGGGGGCAAATCAAAGACCTTAGTTATAGGGCCTATATACTGTAAATAAAGCATGAGACAGTCAAGGGTATAGATCTGTAACCTTCACTGCAGCTATAATGAACAAACTTAGACTGAATAATGAGCTTGCATCATCTGAAGCTGTACTCTAAATGTGTTTTAAAGCTTTTAACTACAGATTATTTTGATTTGTTTTATTAAATTCTACTTCCACTCATGGGTTACATTTTCAAATGATCACCGTTACAGAGGTTAATGAGCAATAATCTCACTCGAAGGTAAGTAGGAAAGTATTATGGCAACCAAAGTAGAAGACGAAAAGGGAGGAAATGTGTCAGATGAAAATAAAAAGAAAAGAATATATCAGACGAACTGCAGAGAGGGGAGCAGACTGGAAAGAACCTGTTAGACGAAAAGGAAAGCTGAAAGAAAAGAATTTGTCAGTGGACGTGGAAAGTAGAAAGGCAAGAACTGATTAGAGGAAGTGGGGAGCGTAAAGTCAAGAACCTGTTAAATAAAATGGAATAGCAAGAAGATGTTAGAGGAATTGGCGGGTAGAAAGGCAAGACCTTGTTAGACAAAATGAAGAGTAGAAAGGAAAGAACATGTTAATTAGGCGAAATGGAGAGTAGAAAGGCAAGAACTTGTTAGATGATATGAAGAGTAGAAAGGAAAGAACTTGTTAGATGATATGAAGAGTAGAAAAGAAAGAACTTGTTAAGCGGAATGGAGATTAGAGTGGAAATGATTTGTTAAACGAAGCGGAGAATAGAAATGAAAGAGCTTGTCAGTTAGGCGAAATGGAGAGTAGATTGGAAATAATTTGTTAGACGAAGTGGAGAATAGAAAGGAAGGAGCTTGGTAGACGAACAGGAGAATAGAGGCAAAAGAGACTAATTATTAGGCGTAGTGGAACGTAGACATGAAAGATGATCTTGAACAGAGCAGATTGACAGTAACGAAGAAAGGTAAGAAGCTGTTAGAACGGTGAAGACAAAATTCTTACCCAGTGGTAGGGAGCCTCCTCGCTTTTTGACTGCAACAAGAATAAAAGGGATAAAAATTTACATCATTTAAAGATCTAGCAGACTATAGGAGCTCTGTGGAATAAACCCTAGGTCACTTTCAGGAAGGACAAAGTAAATGTGTGTCGAAGAGGATAAAGGATGTAGCAGTTTGTACTGATGAGCACGACAATGGTGGTGATAGTGGTAGGAGTGATGATTATGATGATGATCATCATCATAATGGCGATAATGACAGTGATGGTAACGATTATGACGGCTGGGATGATAATACTGATGATGGTGGTGATGGTAGTGATGCTGATGATAGAGTAGTCTGGTGCAACAGTCCGGTACTATTCGTGGCCAAGATGTTATTAATGAAAGGAAAAAAAAAATATTCTCAACAATTCACAAGGGAAGCAGGGCAAATAAAAGGACAAACGTTCTTTAATATTAAAAAAAAATGAGCTTGAAAATAGTTGTAGATCTTTTCTTAATTTCAGCAGAAGAAAAAAGGGCACGAAACAAGAGTACATGTAATGGGAAATTATTTTTCTTGTACAATTTTAAAGATATGGGTTGATCTACGGAATTTCGGCCTTTACGATGATATAATAATTATTATGATAGGTTCTCTCTAAACAATACATTAAAAAAAATAAATATCGCGGTGTCCAACAGATACGTATAAAATATAATATCTAAACAGATTATGTGTCATTAGAATCTAAATTGCTAAACGAGCTAATAACTTGTATTTGAAAGATTATTAGGCCCACAAACAGGCTACTTGTCTCTAACATTCACTGACAGATTACATGTGTTTAAGTTAGTGATTGGCAGTAATGCCTTAAACAGAACTCAAACTCCTTTATTGTTACTGTCTATGCTATAGATTACGTAAGCTTGCATTTCAGAAGCCAGTTGTAACGATGCGACGCTCAACAGTAGTTAGTTCGCCACTTTGCTGCTTCAGGACACCACAGAAAAAAGCAGCACTGACCATCTCACCTGCAGGCAGCCCTATGTGCTTTTTTTTTTCCTGTGCCTAAAGATGAACATTCAGTGAAGTTAAGGATATTTTTTTTTAGAGAAGATTGGGGTGAAATTGTAGGTGATACTTAAAGACGTCTAGGGGTGATTCTAGGCTTGGTATCATTGCTGGGACCATTGTGTTTTACTGGAACTATTTCGAGGACCATTACAGAAAGCAAGTCTAACAGTTTTTATAAGTAAATATAAGTACAGTGCGGAAACCTTTGGATCGCACCTCGTAGAATGCTTTAAATAAGGTGTTTTGTTAAACATGTAATTATTATTACATAGATCTTGGTCACCTAGAAACTCGTGCAGTCGAAACAAACCCTAGTGTTGTTATTTGTAATATATTAAGAACGTTTCAGTTCTGTGTGATCTACCATTGAAAGGTATCGGCAGGTTGTGACCACACATGACTAGTCTACTTACCCTCTGGGAAAAGATTCACTGAAAGACAAATATTCAACAACTTATTACACTTATGATTTGAGTACATATAAAGAAAGAAGAATAAGATAGCAGAAAATGAGATTGGGAATCAGCTATAGGTACACTAATAGGGAGAGAGGAACATAGAGTGGGGGTTGAGGATTGTGACATAGAGATAGGAGATTGAGGAATATGGAAGAAAGAGTGGGGGGTAAAGACTGCGGAATAAAGAGTGGAGGGTAAAGACTATGGAATAAAGAGTGGAGAATAAGGAATTTGGAATAGAGCGGGAATCAGGGATGTGGAATGAGAAAAGGCGAGAATAAAGAATGTGGAAT
This sequence comes from Ellobium chinense, assembly GCA_033807755.1. Classification (NCBI taxonomy): domain Eukaryota; kingdom Metazoa; phylum Mollusca; class Gastropoda; order Ellobiida; family Ellobiidae; genus Ellobium; species Ellobium chinense. The sequence continues at coordinate 3,228,649 of JAWQUT010000007.1, read as the reverse complement.
AATGAGAAGGGGGAGAGAAAAGAATGCTGAAAGCATAGTAAGGAGTAAGTGCTAAGGATTGTGGAATAAAGAATGGAGACTAAAGAATAGAAGATAAAGAGTAGACACTAAGCAATGTTAAATAACGAATGGCTGCTAAGGAGTATGGAAGAACAAGTTGGGACTAAGAAAATGTGGAATAACAATAATGTGGGAAAAATGTGGAGGGGATGATGAAAAATTAAATAAAGAGCTGGGGCATAAGAATGCTGGGGGTGNGGGGGGGGGGGGGGGGGGGGGGGGGGGGTGAGGAAACTGGAGGAAAGGAACGTGGAATAGAGGGCTGGGACTAAGAAACATGGAATGGAGAGAGGATAAAGAATTAGAACTAAAGAGTAGGGAACGTGGAATGCAGAATAGAGATTGAGGAATGGAATGACGAGTGGAGACCAAGAAATGTGAAATTATGAATTTTGAAGACAAGTGAGAAGGAAAGAACGTGGCATAAAGAGTGGAAATAGGAAGTATGGAATGAAGATTCGGGACTGAAGAATATCGAAGAAAGAGTGGAAGCAAGGAATGGGGAGGGGGGAATGGGAGAATAAGACTAAAGAGGCAGTAAACAAGGATTACTGGAGGATAAGGAATGGAAAATGGCAAGGTCACCTTGCTGACAAAAGAAGATGAAGGATGCACGATAGGTAAATGTTCAGAGTTATGTCATCATGACTTTAAGGGAAAAACATCAACAGATGGAGGCGTAGCAAGAGATTGATTCACACAGGGTAATACAGACAGTGAAAACAGATACATATACAGTAACACAGACAGAGATGATCATTCCCAAGTCCTGTACTATGACTGGGATGGTGGTGAAAGCTCATAGAGCCTATTTATATGCTATTCGATTGTTATTTGTAAGGACAGACATCGGATGGGCATCTGACTAGTGTCTGCCCTATGAATAGAGGAAAATAAAAATCTAAGGATAAAACAACATACACAGTGAACACAGACTAGTACACATATGGTAACACAGACAGTGAACACATACTGATACACTCACGGTAACACAGACAGTGAACACATATTGATACACACACCATTACACAGGCATTATTTATAATCTTCAATAACGGACACGGACATACAGGCAGAGAGTGCTGTGGAAATAGCGAGATAAGCATAGAGTAGAGACAGTGCGATAAGCACAGCGTAAAGGTAGCGCGGTAAACACATCGTAAAAGGAGCGCGGTAAACACAGCGTAGAAACAGTACGGTGAGCACAGAGAGACAGCGCGGTCATCACGGCTTTTAGTATTCCACAGCTTGACCAGGCTCACCTCTAGGCTGGCAAGTCTGACCCCAAAGAGCTCTCCTGTCCAACATGCAACACTCATCCAAGTCACAGTTCCAGTCATGGAGACAGCTGTTTAGGTCCGCCCGACAGACGGCCACAATCTGTCAGAGGGCAAAGAAATATTTATAGCAGTCAGTCATTCGCATTAATCAGTCAGCAATCATAGTTTTAATTGTGCGTCAGCTGTCGTAGCTGAACCTGTCAGTTAATAATAGTTATACATTTCAGTTGGCTATCAAATGTCATGGTTATACCTGTCAGTCAACAGTCATAGTCACAGACTTAAAGTGCAGTGAGGGTAAAAGGTATCACAGACATCTGTATCTATTTTTTTTTTTTTTGTTTGCTTCAGTTCAACTCAATTCAATTTTATTGGATTCTACCCCTTTATAACGGGGGCGCGGTCGATCGGGGCTGGTAGACCGCGCGTCCAAATGATTATACAGTATACATAAAAATATCACAAGCATTCAAAATATTAAATAGTTTTAACAATAAAACAATTAGGTAATATTTTAGTAAAACATAATTTTAACAACTTTTTTACGTAAACAGTCAACTCTCTCACCAAACTTAACTACTGCATCATAGCCTGCTTGTTTTTGGTCCTATGGGTTTTGTTTTCTTAACAACTTGATGCGTGCTTGCCTATTGGGCTATTGCATGTCTTCCAGTAGATCATTCATTCATTCATTCATTCATTCATTCATTCATTCATTCATTCATTCATTCATTCGAAAAGCCACAGTATAACAGAGAAGATTTCGTCTAAATATCATCTCTAAACTATTCGGTCATAATGTGAGCAAATGGCTCTTGTTTGTTGTTGTTTTTTTCTTAACTTTCTCTGTAAATGGCTTGACTCAAAGAACGAGAAAAATTCGATAATCCGAACAAATTCATGGAAACCAAAAGGTAAGGATTAACAAGAAATAACTGTATTTTGTATCCAGTAGCATATCTATATTTCCCAAAGAAAGACTGTTTGATCAGGAAATACGGAATGAAAGATAGAGTTTATTTCAGTGCCTAGTTAAGAGAGTGGTCTCTTTCATCATTACTAATAATAAGTAATAACCAGACTATATAACTGTTGTGCATTACCAGGAGAAGCAGGAAAACCCCGAGTTTCATGGTGCTGAGCAGGTGGATGACCGAAAAGAGCCAGGGATGAAGTCTTCCCCGTTATGAGGTGAGGTCTCACTTTTATAGCCAAACAGACCATTGTGAGACGATGTGTGGTCACATAAGACAATCACTCACTGCCATTTTCAAGCTAGCTCAGCTGATTGTTATCGGTAGCCGTTCAAGATGAGGACCAGCTGCTGCTGCTGCTGACGGTGAAAAAAAGAACAAGGTCGTCAAAGGAAGAACCTTCTGAGGATCACCAAAAGTATTAAGTATGCCTATATGAGAGTAGATAATATGGAAAGACGCGGTGGTAACAAATTATAGTATCGCTAGCTGAAGTGACTGAAGGGGGAGAGAAGATACCAAATGTCTACTGAACAGTTTTCTATTGTGTGTTCATAAAAACAGCTGTAGTTCCAGCCGATGAATATTAATTCAGTGCACGCCCATCCGGTAGCGAAATTTTGCTTCGTTTCCTGACCGGGATTACCAGTTATAGTCGCAGAAGGACCGGAATTTTTTGTAAACTATTTGTTTCTGAATTGATCGATTCCAAATAGCAAAAACCGAAGGTCGTCATGTTGACCACTGTATCTTTTTGTCCCCTGACACCAAATTTGAAGTCTATAGCTATGGTAGTTTGTCCAGAAAAGTGACACATGTGTTTCAAAGTTACCAAATAGGTTAGATGAAAATAATATATTCAGTCTCATTGTCAAGATGTATTACTATAGGTATTATACTGGAGATAAATGAAAGAAATTGGTAGCTTAATTAAACCGTTACTTCACAAAAGTAACCATAATGAACTTTATCATTAGATATGGAATCTGTTCTGTTTGGCACATTAATGTATTGAAATCAGAAGCGTGATAGCATAGGAAGGGATTAGGGTCTTTGTCTTCCTGACAACATACTGTAACGTGAGAGACAGGAATTGCTAAATATGTTTTATCGGCGGTCCTCTGATATCAGTTCAAATTCTCTAGTTTCATGACCCATGTGTATTCTTTTGGGCTACATATGCACACTTTTTCTGTGAGTATGAAGCCAATCAGTGAATCATATTTTCTCCGATTAGACTTGCTGTGAGTTCTCAAAGAACGTGTGATCGACTGATTTGCTAATATAAACCAATTTTCTCTGCATAAATAGTGTAGATTTAGGTTGATCTGGGTGAGTCCCATCAAAATATTTATTTAAGTAAAATGTAGATTTAGCCGTTTTGATTATGACTATAAAACCCAACTGATGCTCACGATTGTGCTGGCTACTTTCGCATTCCCATTTGGAAAGACCCAGCAACGCCACTGGCCATGATATCAGCCTTCTGCGCTTCAACTGCCTTACAAGGAGATACTCAAATAGTTCGATCATGGTGATAATTTCTAGATCTATACTAAATACAGTCGACTGCTTAATCGCAATTCTTCGGGATCATAAAAAAAACCCACAAAAAAAACCTGCGATTAAATGGTACCAATGTTCTTGAGAGGAGTGGGCCCGCTACCTGTGAGTTCTCATTTCCTTGGAACCATCATTTGGCAGTGATTGATAAATCCTGTGTTTTAGTGCAGTTGGTCAAACAGCATCCCCACCCCATAAACGCTGGATATATAAACGCTGGACGCACCCTCCAACAAACATCTTTGACTTTGTCAGCCAGTCGCCAAACATATGTTGTCTCATTATTACTAGCTTTATATGAATCATTTTGTTATAATTGTTGTTCATTTCAGCTGTATTGTTTGCGAAATGCATGTGCCTTCGTTTTTCCTCCCTGTTCAATTATTTGTGTATACATTGCTCTGATATAGATATCTGCCAGAGCTAAGGAAATGATTGTTATTGTTACTGCTATTGCTCGTCTTTGATCTTGGTGATGCTTCTCGCAGTCTGCTTCCGAGCTACCCAGCCAGATGCCGTAAATGATATGAAAGTGACTGGGCGCCTGGCAACGGGTCCTGCAACGGCCCTATCACCTATGACAGCTTTACCGATGGAAAATTGTAACGACGCTGTCAACCAGGTTTGGCGCTGGTCGTTTTCTTGGCTAAGTTTCAGTGACACCTGGATGGAGTGGCAAGTTAAATGGGGACATAAAGCAATAGAGAAATGTGAAGGTGGACAACACCAGACCGAAATGGAGATCCATGACAGCCTACCCCGGAAGGCATGGCGTTTGAGAATGATAAATGTTGATATTTCTGTTTGCAATGATTAAGATAATGCGACTAGTCACAGAAAAGTTGCCTTGGTCCAGTGATTTTAATCTACGAAAAAAAATAAAATAAAAGCTGTTTCCCCGAAAACTGCCGCGAGTAATGCTAATGACGTGTATAAACTAAACTATGATCAAGTTTTCCCTATATCAACTGAGTCTGATGACAACATTTGTGTGCCCGAGGATGGGTAAGGGGTGAGGAGATGCTCTTAATGGCTACAGCAAAAGTCCTTACGACTGATCTCGGTCGAGATTACAAGAAGATATCACTGAAGATACATCCTGTGACTACTCGTGCCCGGAGGAGAATGAATTTATCTTCATGGCTATCAATAAACAGCTCGTGACAGTGTCTCTAACATCCTATTCATCACTGGACCACAGCTGGCTACAGCCGTGAAACAGGCAGGTAGACAGACAGTCTCACAGGAACAAGGGCTGTTAGGGGAAAGAAACTATGTGTGGACACAGACAGGAAGGCTTGACTTTGTTGTGTCCTTAGCATATGGGGAGATCGAGTGAGAAAAATGTGGTGGGTGTGTGTGTGTGTGTGTGTGTGTGTGTGTGTGTGTGTGTGTGTGCATTTGTGTATGTGTGTGTGTGTGTGTGTGTGTGTGTGTGTGTGCGGCGTGTGTGTGTGTGTTTGTGTATGTGTGTGTGGTGTGTGCGTGCATTTGTGTATTTGTGTGTGTGTATGTGTGTTTGCGTGTGTGTATATGTCTTTGTGTGTGTGTGTGNTGTGTGTGTGTGTGTGTGTGTGCATGTGCATGCCAGGCGAGAGAAACACTCTTGCAAAACTTCAATCGAATACATCGTGAGCTGGTTTATAACGAGCCATCACAAATTTGCAAAGACTCATGATAAATTTGTTTCCATCGGTACTAACTGTTTACTTCTCTGAGAAGCCAAATCTGGCTGTACAATCTCACGGGAGGAGCCGACATTCACACTGTGAGATTTGCGTTGATTGTACTGAGCATCAGGACCAGGCACTGAAAGACGGATGAGGAAAGGAAAATGACCTGTAGATTGGTCACTTGTTGTTAAAGTCTATACCGAATTTTTCCACTTGATCCTCTCGCTGGGATTCTTGAGCCTGTCAACAACTTGGGGATATCCCCTTGAAGTTTGAAAATGTCTAATTCCGTTGTCCTCTAGTATGAATCTCTATGTCCTAGCTGACAACAGTTAGGCATCGGCTTTTCTCAGTGAACGGGCATCTACTCCTTAGAAGGAGGAGGATGTGGGGAAGAGGGGGTGGTATTGACGGAAATGTTAGTGAACGGTTACATTAAAAAAAAATCGTGTTAATTATAGGTAAAAAGTTTTACTGTAAAATGTTTACGCTACGGTAATAACCGTAGCCGTATAACCGTAGCCGTGAATTATCAGTTATCATTTTACTGTAATAATAATGATTTGTGTATCATATAGTCTAGTAAACCTTTGCACCAAACTAATTGTTAGCAATTTAACGTAAGTTGAAGATATTGTTGTTGTATCATTTGCCGTAAATCTTGTCCTTGAAACACAGACTCCCCGAGTAGAGAGGCCTGATGATGTTAAAGTCATAGAGAAAAGCGCATCATTTTGTTGGACTACTGCCGTTTTCTGATTAGGCCTATGCAAACAGGTATATTGTTTCGGAATGAAGGCTGGGGGATGATGAGACGCTCCTGACTGCGTGGACCTTCCTGTGGTTGGTGGAGTGAGAGATGAGGGAGCCAGTCGTACTTGTGATGAGACGACCCTGATTATGTAGATTTTCTTGTAGAGTGAGGTGTGAGAAGTGGCACTGATACCTTTGATGAGACGCCTCTGATTACGCAGACCTTCGTGTGATTGGTGGAATGAAGAGTGATATTTTCGATGAAACGCCTCTGATTATGTAGTCCTTCGCGAGCATTATGAAGTGAAGGATTATGTGGCCCTTCATAATGGTTGGCGGAGTGAGAGGTCACATTGATACCTTTGATGAGACTCCACCGATTGCGTAGACCTTCGTGTGGTTTTTGGAGTGGGGGAGGAAAGGGGGGGGGACTAAGGCGAGGCACTGTATTCTGCATGAGACACCTTTGTTTGTGGAAATCTCTATGTAATTGGTGGAGTGAGGGGTGAGAGTTAGCACTGGTGCTTGCAATGAAGCGCCCCTGATTATATAGATCTTCGTGTGGGTGGTGGAGTGAAAGGTGAAGGGGTGGCACTGGGACTAATGTTGATACATAGTGGCCACCTCTCTCTCTCTATCTATTTCTCTCCTCTTTCTCTTTCTCTGCTTTGCCTGACTGCTCCTATATCTGCCTGCATGTCTGTCTGCCTGACTGCCTGTCTGTCTGTCTGTCTGTCTGTCTGTCTGTCTGCCTGCCTGCCTGCCTGCCTGCCTGCCTGCCTGCCTGCCTACCTGCATGCCTGCCTGCCTACCTGCATGCCTGCCTGTCTGTCTGTCTGTCAGCCTGTCTGTCTGTCTGTCTGTCTGTCTGTCTGTCTGTCGACGAGAATAGGACCAGACCTGAAATCAGCACAACACTCTCAGTACCAAAATCTATGTTTATTACAAATTACAAAAATGTGTTTTTCTTTCTTTCTTTCTTTCTTTCTTTCTTTCTTTCTTTCTTTCTTTCTTTATGACACTGAGATGATAATGTTACAAACGAAGTGGTTACACTCAGTATATTATAGTTTGTTCTAAAACTGCAGGCAATGCTGTCCTTTAAACCCCCAATAAAAGAAATGGTGGTGATCACTTTACAGACGACCTGACGCATTTTCACACCCATATAAGCAAATGAACTTTTTCTCATTTATCTATGCATTTGAGTCATTATACAATAGATGTCTGCCGTTCTACGACAAAACAGCGCATTTGCTGATAATATGCAGAACATAATAGTATGTGCTCCTTTGTCGAACAACGCCAGATGTATTTACAACCCCAAGATGTTAATTAGCAAGTAACAAGTAGGGCGCCACCGAAGATCCATTACGGATCCCTGTAATTGGTCTCCATTTGTCAGTGATTTAATATACTCATATGGCACCGAAAAATTGTGCACCCATCTGTTCCCATGCAAATTTCACATTCATCTAAATCAGTGTGTTACCTAAGACCACATTTCTCCAATCAAACATCTTGCATAAAATGTCCCAACGATTTGCCATTATTAATCGTTATGCTCATTACACTTTTGTCTGAGTCACTTTGTGAGGTTTTGAGAAATCTAGCACTCTGAAATCGATGCCCGAGGCAACATAAGGAGGTGGCTGTGGGTTAGCTCTGAAAATTAGAATACAACATCTAAACAAACCTCACTATTTTGTTAACAGTTAAAAAGATGAATGGAACATCAGAGTAGTAGAAAATGTCAAAGAAACAAGGCCCCAAAAAAAAAAATTTAGGCGAATGAGGAATGAGCATGAAGATATATGTGTTGATTGATTCAACTATGCAAGCCTATTGCGCAACTCATTGGCACAATATATTTTGTGTTGTGCATACGTTCCCCGAGTCACTTTACACACTACTGCTGGGTCACTATCACATACACATGTAGATCTACGTCATAAATCTCCTTACACACATAACATTTAAGCAGGTGGTTAATTAGAAAAATATTAAACTGAAAGTCAGATAACTTTGAACGGAACTAGAATGAAATTTTAGACACATTAACAGGCAAGTATAATCAGAGACCTTACATGGTATAATATGTGATTTTTGCAATTTCATTCATCTAAATGTTGTAATTTTGTCCCAGCCAAAACAAAACCAAACAATTCTAAAATGGCGAAAAATGACGTGCCAGGGCCATTATGTCAAATGAATGGCATTCAAAGATATGTATTTTGCCAGCTCTGATGTATTTTGCTAGCTCGGACTTTATAGCCCCTAAATACCGTTTAGTTAAATTTTACAGCACTAGCAGACACTATCTAACTCCTAGTGTGCATTAAATTACAGTTGCATACAATCTGAATGATCGAAAATGTTACACTTTGTACTTAAGTTAATGTTTGCTTCTGTTTTTCTGGCCATCTGATATGTCTGCATACATAAACTAATACATGTATAAACCCATCTTCTTTTTTTCAAAATCAAATCAAACGGTAAATGAAACAATTATGTGGATGTGTCCATGTCCATTATGTAACACATTTACAACATAAGTACATGTATTAACACACATTGTTTGTGCATTTGCTGACTTCAGCCTCGTCTCGCTCAGCCTGAGCATGTTAAGTCTGCGCTTAGCAATGAACTCTCAGCCTGTCCATGTTAAGTTTGAGCCTTAGCAATACGAGATCTAAGCCTTAACATGTTAGATCTGCGCTTTATCGGTGCTTTTAGCCTGAGAATTTTAGGTCTGCACGTCAGCAATGGGAGTTTTTAGCCTGACCATATGAAGTCTGCACTTCAGCAATGATAGCTTTTCGACAGAGCCTGTTAATTCTGTCTTTACAAAGACAACTCTCAGTTTGTCCATGTTAGATGTGCGCTTAGCAATAAGAGCTCTAAGCCTGAGCATGTTAGGTCTGTACCTTAGCAATAAGAACTTTCAGTGTGAACATGTTAGATTTAGATTCTCCCCTTAAAAATGAGAAATCTCAGCTTAGCGTGTCAGGTCTGCACCCCTTAGCAATGAGAGCTCTAAGCCTGAGCATTTTGGGTCTGACCCTTAGCAACGAGAGTTTCCAGTTCGGATATGTTAAGTCTGCGTCTTAACAATGAGAGCTCTCAGCCTGAGCATGCTAGATCTGCGCCTTAGCGATGAAAGGTTTTTGCCCGAGTATGTTAGATCTGCGCCTTAACAATGAGATATATCAACCTAAGCATTTCAGATCTTCGCCTTAACAGTAAGAAATATCAGCTTGAGCATTTCAGGTCTGCGCCTTAGCAATCAGAGCTTTTAGCCAGAGGATGTTAGGTCTGCGCTTTAACAATGACAGCTCTAAGCCTGGACATGTTAGGTCTGCGCCCTAACAATGAGAGCTACACAATCAAAGAGGTGATATAATTAGAGGTATATCTATGGTACGTACAATTTTTCCTCTTAATACCTCCCCTCCCCCAAACATCATCCGTTTCNCCCCCTTTTTTTTTTCGAGTCCAGGAGATTGAGACTATGACTCATGATGAGGTGAAATGACCATGAAAAATCATGATTAGATGTCTCTCTCTTCTGTGTCACAGACATGCCGCGTGCTAATGACAAACCCTCTCTCACAAATGATACGCGCGACGCAGTGTTTGCCTTCGTCGGTCAGATCTTCCTCGTATACACCGTCGTCTTGTTCAAGACACACGTTTTCCCCATCACCACATGGAAGAGACATGAGAGAACTGTTCTCCTTTCTGAGCTCACAGCGTTGGGTGAGACTGTTGAAAACTCCTTTGGAACACACATGGAGACCAGACTGGCTCTGATTTTTACAAGAGAAATAGTGATTACATCGGCCAAACACATCCAGATAATCGCCATCTGGCTTCCCTAGACACAGCCCGCTGTCTGCAACATTGTCTCCACATGGAAACGGAACCTTGTCTACAGACTGACAGTTGGATGTCAGAGGATTAAACTTAAGTCCGTCCTTGCATGTATGAAAGCCCCGGAACATCTGCTCCTGGCACAGGAAGTACAAGTCACAGCGACCAAACTCATCCGGGTACAAACCGTTCCGTCGTCCTCGGCATCCGGGCTTCCAGCCGCCATGTTGGCTGGGTATGCTCATAGGAGTCTCGCAGGCTCTCGTTACAGGCGAGAAGACCGCGCTTGAGCGACACAGGCCCTGCAATGGTAAGCGTTTCAAAGTACAGAAGCGAATTCAAATTTATGGGATTAATAGAGAGATAGATAGATAGAGAGAGAGAGAGAGAAGGTGAGAGAGCGAGAGAGAGAGAGAGAGAGAGAGAGAGAGAGAGAGAGAGAGAGAGAGAGAGATGGAAAGAGAGAGAGAACATACCTCTAAGGCTCCTCCGCCTTGTCTATGGAGGAATGTGTATGAGGGAGAGGGGTGTGGGTGATGTTGTGAAATGAACACGGGGAGATGGGGGGCACATGATTATGTGGCTGCATATCCTGACATACACTCTCCTGAGGATCTTGTGTTTTATAAAAGATTATCAAGACATCTTGCTTTGTGTTGTTGACTATCAAGAAATGAATCCCCTCTGTTTACCACCACTGACAACGTTGGACATAGCAAGTAATACTGTGATTGTGCAAGAAGATTAAATTAACCGAGGTTCGATCACAGGTAAATAACTGATGCCACTGGAGATACTTCGTAAGCGTAAGGTTGTTCTGAAGTCTTCTATTCGCGGCTCCCTCCCTCCCGTTTAGCCAAATCTGACCTGAAAGACTGTTCTCTCCTTGTGACACTCCACGAAGAAAGGTTGCCACTCCAATCCGTACCAAGGGTTCAAACCCTCGCTCAGTCCTCGGCAGCTAGCGTACCTGACCCAGCACGGAATACAGTGGGAGGACTCTCGACACCGGTTAGCTCGGTACTCACCTGAAATGGGACAGGAGGAAGAGACGGGGAAGGTTTGAAATGAGCACGTTGGTGAGTCAGCAACATAAAGTACATGGATCCTGAGAGAGCTGTTGAGAATGGGAGCACAGCAAGTTTGGAAGTGTCCGTTTTGCAATGTCGCCTACCTGTAACAACATCAACCAACCAGCCAGCCAGTTAGTCAGCCAGTCAGCCAGCCAGCCAGCCAGCCAGCCAGCCAGCCAGCCAGCCAGCCAGCCAACCAACCAACCAACCAACCAACCAACCAAATAAGCAAGCAAGTGCGTAAACAAGCAAATAAGCAGGACAAGCACGTTTCGATCCGCCCTCGTATATAAATCATAGTCTTTTTTGATCTACCGTTTCCAGCCCGAAAAATGTTTGACCATGACATATTTTTTTTTCTTGATCTGGTGGTCTGACTCCTTGCCTATAACTCGCGTATAATTTGTTTACCTTCTCAGAACTGAGGGGCACTACTTGTCCCATATCACCCCATCCCATCTCCCCCCCCCCCCNCCCCCCCCCCAACTCGCAAATAATTTCACTTTGTCTTACATGGAGATTTGGGTTCGTATCGATCCCGGCATGTGACGTCATTGAAGTCCTCACACTGTCGTGTGACGTCAGAGAAGAGCTGCGGGTACGGACATTCCATGACGTAGCCATCAAAATAGGTCAGCATTACTGCGTCAGGGGTTAGGGAGCAGTTGATGTACCAAGCACAACTGGCCGGGTGGGGAAGCACTGCGCTCTTCTCTTCTTTGCACATCTTCAAGACATCTGCAGAAGATGGTTTGCGGGAAGTGGTAAAGGGGAGGGGGCCAATATTTAAGAGATAACTTTCAGAGGTACATGTGCTGATGGACAGTCTGGCCAGTTTATGACTATATAGGGATTTCTTGGAATTGACACCATTTTACCCAGATGAATTTGGCATCTTCCTACCTTTCAATGGGTACATTATGATGATATTTAGGTAGCAAAAAGTATTAGCAACTTCAAAGGGTTTGAATCGCCTTTCTTTTCAGACAGATGTTTGTCGTATGATTCAGCTGGTGTATAGAGCTTAATCGAACTTCATTTTTGACTTGAATTTTTAATTTGTACAGAGTGGACAGGCGGGGAACATCGAACACTGGAACTAGNGGGGGGGAAGGGGTGATATTAATACTTCTAAATATCTTATTTATTGTTAAATAGACATGTTATTCACTATGGTAGCGACAAAAAGAAAGCTAGATCACGAACAGAAAGAGCGCAAGAGAGAGCAAGCCAGTATACACGGCTGGTGGAAGAGCGAAAGATCGGGTGTATTTTTAGATCAGTAAAGAACCTATGAGTATATTTATGTTCTCCGTAATTAGAGAGCCTAATACTAGGTTTAGATTCTCCCATTAGAGAAAGTCGACACTACCATTTTTAACAGAAACTCAAGAATAAATCTTGGCTCACAGAAATGGGAGTTTAAGGTAAAGATGCATTTCAGTTTAGACAAACTGATCCAGGAAAATATGCAAATTTTGGTAGAGATCCGAGAGTCTCATCATATTACTTCAAATAAATGTTCATTTAATTATTATTAAGCGCTATGATTTATTCAAATCACACAGACAAAAGTTTACTCTTTTGGGAAAGAAGCTAAGTTTCGTTGCTACGACGATTGGACGGACATGAACGGTCATTGACGGAATCATGTTTGCATCTTGAAAGAAGGAGATTTAAATTCTATGCAGCTAATATTTTTTGCTACTAGAAAGTCACCACAGTAATTTCAGATAAAGGTCTGAAGATGCAATATGCACCTGGCTAAAAAGGTAACTTTTCTAAATAGTCCCTATAAAGTCATAAATCAGCCACATGAACAGGGAGATGATTAAATCACTAAAATTTTCATTTTAAGAGGCCACGACAGATTGGAAAGTGATTGTAGACCTAGATTATAGTAGGTTTTACCACTCATTTACAAAATGCATAGTTATTACTGGAGCTATAAAGTCACTGTGTTTACTGATTGATAGGGCTTGCATTTTAAGTCCAGAAAGCTCAAAATCTGTTTGGTCTTGATGTGTCAATATTTTTTGTTAATGAAAAAGAACATAGTACCTGTGTAAATATTTTTGATTCATTACACAACAATAAGAATGTTTGGGTGTAAATGCAAATCTAGCCAACAGTAAAAACTACATTGCGATCTTCATACCTCAATAGTGATCTCACTCCAAATGCCCCCAGAAAATTCTAAACTGTCAATACAACAGCTACATATTAGAACAAAGTCAGCCACTGCAGTAAAACGTGTAAAGAAAACATTCTTAAATCATTAGTGTTATTTTTTTATCTTATCCTGTTCATACACAGCTCAGGTTTTCTGGTAAGCATTAGACTGCGGTGTTAAAACTGTTTTTAATTCGTCTGTTGTTTTTGTTTTGTTTTGTTTGTATTCATTAATTTTACTTACTCTATTACTGATATAATCGTCTGTGCATAGTACAGAAATCGCTAGGAAATAATAACACGCATATACACAAAAATAGAATTGGAAGTAATAAATAAACAAGTAAAAGAGTGTGTTTACTACAAAAAAGCCCAAACAGTTGCCAAAGTGCTTCTGACAGAGGATTTATACTTCGAAATTTTCTCAGCTCCCACTAATAATGGTCTGGGGGAAATACAAACACTTTCTGAAATGAGTCCTGATGTGTGATCACGAAACGCACATGATCTAGGGAAGAGGACGAATGAGGGCTTGGAGAGTTGGGTGAGAATTGTGCAGAGAGACCGAGAGAGAGAGAGAGAGAGAGAGAGAGAGAGAGAGATGTAATAGGATTGAGAAAATAATATATCAACAGAACCAACTGAAAGACACCTAGTTACCCTCATGCTGGACCCAATCTGCCTCCACCTGTACGTGCTGGCCTTGACCGTAGCTGACCTCTGTCCGCACGTCCTGCAGCTGTGATGTCTGCTTAGGAGGGTCGCGAGCACGGGTGGCGTAGGTATAGACAAAGTTGGAGCTGATTGGCTGACGGTCCGGCATTATATAGGTGAGTGGCTGCCTTGCTGGTCTACGGAAGGGACTCCGGTTGGAAGGGTGGTTGTTCAGCTGCTTAGCCGGGAAGGACTCTTTCTGTGAGAGATCAAAGTAATTGTTCTTGGAGCTAAGAAAACGAGATTTTCTGATAGCCATGGCAGAAGGTCTCGAGTTCTTCTGTTCATGGTCTTTGATGGTTTGACTGGACTTTTCGTCCTTAGTTTTGTTAAGAAGAGAAAGGTCTTCATAGGAATACCATGGAAACATGTCGTCCTGTAGGATCTCCTTGCCATTGGCTGCATTGGGATTTTTGTGGTTTAGCAGTGAGAGATCTTCAGGTTCAACTTTGCTACCGCCATCAAAACTCCTCGGGAAAAGTAACTGTTCCTTGTGAGCGATTGTTGTAGGTGGCATGAACCCGGAACTGTTAGTTTGTGATATTACACTGCTATTCATGATAGCGGTGCTGACATTGCGGTCACCTTTGACCTCTACAGCCTCCTGAATATCCTCAGACACCTGGACTAATCCGACCTGCTGAGCCTCACCTGGAGTATTTAGAGATTCCGAGGCTGTGTCTAACTTCGGCCACAAAATTAACAGGGTGATAATGAGGCGAAAGAAAACAAAGTAGAACGTCCAGAAACTCATGGTGGTTTTCAACTGACTTGCTAATGCTATGCTATTTTCATGCCCCTGGTGTGAAACTGGCTTCCTACTAACAAGACACTAGGTTGCTAGAGGCTTGCTGTTGCTTTGTTACTAGCTTGTTCCTCGCATACTATTGGCGAGCTACTGGCTTGCTCCTGTCATGCTAACTTATCAACCTGACCATCTGTGTCTCTACTATACTTCCAAAACAGATTGGTCTCTAGTCAGGACTGACTTCCAGTGACGTGTCATTAAGGACTGTCTTCACAGTCATCTGGGTGGTACCCTTCAAGAAATGCTGATATGCAAAGATCACACTAATTCGAGAGTTCATTCACTAGATCTAGTCGCCCCATCACCAGAATTCTCTCACTGTGACCAGGTACAATAATCAGCACACGATCTTTCAGATTCCGAGCTCAAAGTCAGCGACGGAGAAAAAAAAAATCACCAAGATAGCTGTAAGTGTCTGAAAGGCTAAATCCTGCACAAAAAATACTGGATATGAACAAGATAGCTGTAAGCCTCCAAATTCTGTTCACTCTCCTATAGCCTACTGCAGGATGTCATCAAATCATTTGGATAAATGAGTCCCTTTCACAAACACTGCCCACTGTTTTTCCATTAACCCTTAACAGCCACCGGCCTTTTTATTCTGTTCGAACCCATGGCAGCGATGTCGTCACAAATCAGCCTGTGCCGCAGTGACCGTCTGTGTTTTATCATTGACTTCCGGTCGTGACGAGCCATCCATCAGATGAAATCGTGAACAAATGTGGAGAGAGATGAAATGTTCAAGTAGTTTGAAGTAACCCTTGTAACATGTAGCTGAAATACCTGGCGCCTCACACGCTGACGGCCAAATTTGCTTCCTATTCCAACTGTCAACATGACACAGAGCTCGAACAAGACGGGCGAATACACACAAACAGAAAAGAGGAATTCTGGACCGCCAGATACGTGAGGCAGCTAACCATCACGTTTGTCCTGCTGGATCTGATAAATTTGGCATGTCAGGTTCCTAATATAGTGCTCTAGCCAAGTAGAGTCCACACATTCGGGGAAACAACCAGGTGGTTCTGAATTAGCTTTCTCTTTGTTTTCCGAACAGTTCCGTGCATAGCTCGGCGTTTTGGTAAAGACTTGAGGGTGTAGGGTTAAGAGAGGAAAATGGCAGAAGGATAATGGCAGAAGAAAGGTGCATCTTGCTAGTAAACATATCATCTCTCTTCCCAACTTGTCTCCTTTACTGCTTGCCCTGCAAATACAATCTGCCTCCCGTTTTCTCCAGGTCTGTTTCAAAATCTGTTTCCAAAACGTAGGCAAGGTGGATGTATTGTAGACAACATTTTCAATCCTCAATACTCGTCTTTCGCGTTCCACTTTTATCCAGTTTAAGAATGTAAATATAAAGTAAGATAATTCTTTAGCTTCTCAGCAGATATTACCAGAATCGTAAAGAGCACTTCAATAGCTGTGTTTAAAAAGCGATGTAATTTGAAGTCTTTAATAAGTCGTCCAAAGATTCTGCCAATTTTTTTAAAGAAATAATGACAAGAAAGTAACCAAAAAGAATTAAATTTGGCCTCCACAAAGATGCCTGCAAATACAGAACAACAGCAAAATGCGACAATTTTGTTTATTCATGCATAAAAGAGTCCAGTTAGAATCTACGCTCGAATTTTGGGACACACCCCATTTTACTGAATAAATAGCTAATGTTTTACATAGTTTTTGTATCTAGTTCTAAGTTAGTGGTTCATGCTATGTAACCAGCACAAAAAATATTGGAATAGTTTCTCACATCACATGCTCTATATATAGTCTCTTCTTTTTTTTTTTCCGAAGCATTTGTAGACTCACTCTTTATCTGAAACAGCCCAAAATTGCTTTGCATCAACATTCCCACTGCAAGATAAATGGTGAGAACTTAATATTAATGGAAAATCTCTCTTCTCTGTCTATCTTTTTCTCTATCCTAATCACAGATTCTACAGCTATTTATTGGATTCATGGCACATGTTTACACCAATCAGCTTTTAACACATTTTCAAAAGGGGATGTATACAGAATACTCGGTAACTTCCTTCATGAGGTTTTTAAAAGCTTAGGGACAAAGAGTATGTGTGTAGGTCTGGCAACATTTATATAGATTTGACCGTTCTCGTGTTTAATGCTGCTGCTGATATTCTCAAGGTCCTGACAGTTTTTGTGTGGTTTTTGGCAGTGCATAAATTTGTTTACGCAAGTCTTGCTATGTTCTTGTGATTCAGTCAGTATTTATGAGGGTTTAACAGTAAATATTTTTACTTGACAGTTTCCTCAGCATCTTTAATAACGTTGTCTAATCGCATATGTAAGAAAGGCTGATGACACAATAAGTAAGAAAGGCTGGTGACACATGTAACAAGGGCTGATGACACAAGTAAGAAAGGTTGATGACACATATCAGAAAGCCTGGTGACAGTCATGTTAGAGAATCTGATGGCGCATGAGGATGACATAATGTAAGATTGGCTGAGGAAATAGCCATGTTCGACAGTCTATCAAACCAAAGGAAGCGGTGTTACTGTCCCATAAACAACTTTTTTAGATACCATCCCGATTGGCTGGGCGATCAAGAACCCCAGTTTTGTCTGTCATTTGTCCACCTCTATTTTACTCCTGTACTTCAACTTGCAAGTCCATTGAGAAGTTACTTTGCCCTCCAGGGCTGTGGCAGTGGGAAATTACAGTACATAAAAACAATCAAAGCCGAGAGAGTGACAGTGGTAACAAGAGAATATTTTTATTTCCAGCAATGTGTATGGGAATGAATAATGACACGAACGAACATGAACCATCAGTTGGATCCAGGATGACCAGAAGGTCAGCTCTCGGACCAGCAGCTTCAGAACAAGGTCAACATTTAGCTTCACATGTCATGTTTGAGAACTGCTTCATACAAAAAAGGAAAGGGCAACAAAGCTATAAACAGATGCATGAACAAGAGCGTCTCCTGTTACAATAAAATGTCTGATGTGTCTAGTTTTCTGGTACAAGAAACATATTTAATGTACATGTCTAACGAACATGTCTAGTGTACAAGAAATTGGTGGCGTGTACAAGAACAAGTCTAATGTACAAGAAAGAAATCTAGTGTACAAGAAACAAGTCTAGTGTACAAGAAGCAAGTCTAGTGTACAAGAATATTCTGATTTACAAGAACATGTCCAATTTACAAGAACATGTTTAATGTACAATAACATGTTTGATGTACAAAACATTATCTGGTGTACACAATCATGTCTACGATATAAGAAAACATAATAGTACTAATCTCATGTGATATTCTGCAGTGACTGTTCTAGCTGCTCTCTGGCCCACTGGCTGTTCAACTCTGTCTCGACACGCTCCAGGAATGCACTGTAGGGCTGGCGATGGCGGCGCCGGTATCGCTGTAAGAAGAATAGACAACGGTTATTCTGGTTTGTAGAGCTATAATGAATTGATAATGCTGTGTGTGTGTGTGTGTGTGTGTGTGTGTGTGTGTGTGTGTGTGTGTGTGTGTGTGTGTGTGTGTGTGTGTGTGTGTGTGTNGTGTGTGTGTTTTGTGAAACGTGGGGGCGGGGGGTGGTGAAGTGGATGTTGGAATGGGTTAGAAATTGCTGGAAAAGGATAAGAGGACACGAGAGTAAGAGTGGAGAAGGATTTCCTGTAATAGTACTGTATGAGTCAAGACGCAGGTTTCAGATAGTAAGGTGCCTCATCAGAACCAAGCTTCGACGGGACAGCATAATATGATGAAATATTATGACTACTTCACTGTACGTTATCAACAGCTTTATAGAATAATTTTATAATTTATATTTACTACCGAACTTACACAAATCACCACTGTTAAAAATCATAGTTTTTCGTAGTTCGAGAGTTCACTTCGCCTGTCCATTTCCTTTCCCAGCTAATATCGTGAACAAACCATTCTAACTGCCACCATTCTCACAGCCTCCAAAAACTGTTTCTTCATTTTTATGAAACGTTCTAAAAATTTCTCGGTCACATTTTTCTTCACAGACAGCCACTCGGCCGTATGCTCGCCACCTTCCTTTACATGGGTCCACCCTCATTTCTTTCCTTTTCCAATACTGTATCTCACTTTCCAAGCATGACTTCCTACGTTCATGTAATAGACCCTATCTCCCATCCATTGTGCATTGTTCCGCTACCCTCCCTTGCTCCATCACTCACAGCCTCCCATTCTTCTGTATCACGTACAAATGTCAACAATTGTTTGAAATGGTTTTCATTCCCTTTTCCCAGTCCTCCTCTACCTCCCCAAAGCTCAGAGTAGTTATTGGGAAGTCAGCACCAATGCCTAGATCACCCTTTAGACAGCTTATTATCCATCCGTTCCCCCAGCCCTACTCACAGTATAGGCAGTGTATTTCAGTGGCCACCACCTCCCATTCCAACCCCTCTCTACCCATTCACACCTGA
This sequence comes from Ellobium chinense, assembly GCA_033807755.1. Taxonomy (NCBI): domain Eukaryota; kingdom Metazoa; phylum Mollusca; class Gastropoda; order Ellobiida; family Ellobiidae; genus Ellobium; species Ellobium chinense. The sequence continues at coordinate 3,209,284 of JAWQUT010000007.1, read as the reverse complement.
TAACAACATGTATTTCAATTCCGTTCTTCCCCTCTCCCCACCCCCCGCCCTTACACCACTCAGCCAACTCACCGTGAAAGCAGCATATTTCAGTGGCCAGGTTTCTTTGTCCAATACCAGTTTGGCATCCCACTGTTTTTTGGCTGACATGGGCGGGGCCATCTGTCTCCCAGATGCAAGTTCTCTCTCTGGGGGCTCGTTAGGCAGACCATGAACTGATGGTGTATGAGAAGCACAATGTGTTAGAGAGACACGATCAGGACAAAGTGGATTGAGCCATATTGTGAATATTAGTTATGTGGGACGGTGAGAAATGACTGAGGAACCAGTGCCGGGGAATTTCTGGAGTGGTGTCCCTTATTGTGCTGAGCTGAACAACGAGACGAAGAAGGGAGTAAGCATATAAACCTCAAAATCTGTAGTTCCAGAGACGGCGACGTCCTTTTCTAGTAAGTATCGTTTGAAGGTTCAGCAAACTGTTGTCAAGAGAGCCAACTTCTTTCTTTGCCTCACCAAGAACTGTACTTTGTTCGGCCTGTGTGGGATCACCTACTGCTACCGGAGTTCACTGGCACGTGGAGGAAATCACCCCGCCTCGTCTGCACCTTCCCTACCTTTCCACTGGTTACATAATTTGGCGTTGTCGGCAGGGTGTCTCATTGGGGCCTTGGCGAAGCAGTAAGAAGAGCAGAGGGTTCTGTAACCCATAGGCAGAGACATAAGACAAAGTGGGAGGTAGTAATCGAAGAACTGAGATAACTATATAAGAATGGCCTCAGGTTCATTGTGGATAGTATGCCGATGGAGTAGATATATCATATAAGAATGACCTCATAGAGAGCTGTAAGTTATCATAAGGACATGACATGGATAAGCGGGGGGAATGTGAGCAGTCGGGAAGTGTGTTAGGGTCACGGGTGAACACTAGGTTCGCACGTAGAAGTCAGAGACCGATTCAGGCAGTGGGTATTTAAGAATTAAATTGCTGTGAAGTTAGCATCCCTGTAGTGTAGTGGTAACACGTTCAGACCTGCAGGCTGAGAGACCCTGGTTCGATAACCGGCAGGAACAGAAATTTTCTAGTGTAGGTTTTTTCGGTCTTTCTTCTCAAAATTGATCATTCTCAGTAATTTGGTAAAATCCCTGGTGACACACTTCCCGACAAATAATTATGCAACATCAGTTAACATCAGAAAAATTATCAGACTAATAAAGAATACTATTCTATGCCTTTCCACCCGATTACATTTGGTGACGTCGGCAGGATGTCTCAAGAGGGCCTTGAGGAAGGATGGGGGATCTTTCCACGGCTGAAAGATAGGAGTTGAGCGAGCGTGCGGTTGCCCTGGGGACAGGGAAAAGCAAGGGAGAGTGTGGGACGGTGAGAAATGACTGAGTTGAACCAGTGCCGGGGAATTTCTGGAGTGGTGTCCCTTACTGTGCTGAGCTGAACAACCAGACGAAGAAGGGAGTAAGCATATAAACCTCAAAATCGATAGCCCCAGAGAGGGCGACGTCATTTTCTAGTGAGTATCGTTTGAAGGTTCAGCAAACTGTTGTCAAGAGAGCCAACTCCTTTCTTCGCCTCACCAAGAACTGCACTTTGTTCGGACTATGTGGGATCACTCGCACGTGGAGGAAGTCACCCCGCCTCGTCTGCACCCTCCCTACCTTTCCACTGGTCTACAGTTAGAAACCTGAGGTTGCTGCTGGTATGACGAGTCTCATATTTATGGGGATTGCTGCTAAGTTTCTGATGCAAACTCGCGTCATATTACAAGCATTTTAAGCCCCTTTGGCAAAATATCCTGGGACTCTCTCAAAATGTGCTTGGATTTGGGTTACACATAGCTTCGGGTCCTTCGATATCCCACAGGGATTTCTCCAAGAGTCCTTTCTCTTCTCTAATCCTGGTCCTTACACGAACCAAATTAGAGTTCCAGGGTTTTGCCAGATGGATATACTCGTAGAACGCAAAAGACCTAAAAAGTAAAGTGACGATTGTTTCATTATTAGCAGCGAGACTTGACTCAACAATCACTTAGTCAGTAACTATATCGATAAAGGGCCAAAAAATGTTTCAAATATCATTTAACTTCGATAATATAAGTTGTATACAATTATACTTAAAACACTGTAATGATGGATATTGTAGATGGATATTGTCTGCCAATGCTGCAAATAATAATTTAAAAAATCTTGCTTGTGCCTAATAATAGCATGCGCAGTGTCCGTCTGATACATCGACTCTGGCACGTCATCTTATACAATGGAACCTCGATATTAAGTATAACTTTGTGCATGGAAAAAGTATACTTCTTAATGAGAAATACTTGAAACTGAAGTCCAGCTAAACAATGAAATAATAAAATAATAATGAATCCGTGTTAGTAATATTCATACTTAATAAGAAGGTGTACTTATTAAATGGGCGCTTAATATCAAGATTTCACTGTATGTATTTTATTTATTTGCTGTGACAAAGGTAGGGTGCCTAGGTCAGTGAAACTTACAACAGTTATGTATTATATATGTCCATTGTTATGCCAATATTGTGTCCTGGCTTCTCTTTAACTGCTGGAGTTATTGGACTTTGAATTAAGTAAACTCTTTCGGAGTGGCAGGGGGCGTGGGANGGGAGGGGAAGGGGGGGCTTTCGATAGGACTATATTCAATACTTTTTCACAGGCCTGGATGGCAAGTACAACCAAAAAGAAAAAAAATCACATGTCCATAGCAAGGTGTGAGAAAACATTATTTTGCTTCGAATAGTGACGTTGATTTCTGGGATTCATGCAGTGAATAATTAAATAACAAACATCTTAACCTCTCTCATCTATATTTCTCTCTTGTGGACACATTCATGCCCCACCATCATACCCCCTACGACCGTTAACACCACCACTACAGCATCAGCTGCAGCAGTACCATTTCCACCAGAGCCCCCACCATTCCATCATCATTACCACCACCCAAATACCCACCACCACAGCATATTACAATATTATCTCCAGTTGTTAAAATCCCCGCCACCCCTGCCAACTCCCATTTTCCCTTTCCCCCATCCCGTCCCAGCTGGTGACGTCAATCTCACGGTACTCACTGTGGTTGAGCCGTTCGGCCTTGAACTTGAGATTATAGGGATCCCTGTCGTGTGATGTCACAAACTCGTCCAACCCAAGTTTCTTCAGTGGAGGATACTGCAAGGGAAATGTGGACAAAGCTTGACGGACGGGATGTGATGATGGTAGAGTGTGTGTGTGTGTGTGTGTGTGTGTGTGTGTGTGTGTGTGTGTGTGTGTGTGTGTGTGTGTGTGTGTGTGTGTGTGTGTG
>JAWQUT010000007.1:3153400-3205911 GCA_033807755.1 Ellobium chinense | reverse complement strand
GTGTGTGTGTGTGTGTGTGTGTGTGTGTGTGTGTGTGTGTGTGTGTGTGTTTGTTTTCATAAATCCGGACGCTGTTCTGACTAGAACGTCAAGAATATTTCCTCCTTTGAAACTAGCAAAGTTTGCTTGGAGTATTCATCAAAATCGCTTCTTTGAAGGAGAAAAAGAAAATTAAAAAGTACTAGATATCTAAACACATGCGATACTCATTCGATACTTTAAGTCAGTAGTCGCTTGGGTTCGTCGTGTCTATCATATTTATTTATATTATTTAAGAGACAGGAACTGATCACTCTTCATAACGATATCAAGTTCTGTAAATCATCAGAGGAAGATAACAGCTGCATTCCTAAGATCAGGGATAACTAACCATATCATATCATAGAGCACTCTCAGTTATTATGCATGCACGGTCATCTGGGCATCGCAAGCCACAACTCTAGCAATCATTACCTCCGCTTTCTTCTTTTCCATTGACACAGAAATATGATCAGTCAATGTGGCCTGTTAAATTAGCTTTTATTGGTTGATGCATCTTTTACTTTAGGAAACGAAATTTGATGACACAATCACTCTACTACAAGTATTTACCTTTTACTTAAACCGGAAATGAACTCTGTTAGAGCTGAAGAACGGTATGTAGATTTAGAAAGGACCCATATAGTTTATGACATCAGATATAAGTTCAAAAAACTGATAACATTTTTTTGAACTAAAATGTGCTACAGAACGACATGGGAAATCCCTTGGAGAGTAAGAACGAACAGGATGTCAAAAGTCGATGGAAACTGCCTGCTAACCACCAGAAAAAGGAGAAAACTTCAAATAGTATTGTCATATCAGGAGCATGAATCTGTAGGAAGAACCAAACTTGCGGGCACAATGCTTGGAAAAAAAGACAGAAGAGGACTAAAAGAGACGGCCAAGAAAGAATAATACATCGAAGTGTATAAGAAAATGAGAATGAGAATCGTGGAAACTGGCAGTGAGCAAAAGAGCTTTTAAAGAAGCTACGAAGAAATATTGGTGCTGTGAAGGGAACGTCACATGAAGAAGATGATATCTATTCCCAGAAGACTTCCATACCTGTCTGAAGTCATGAGGTTTGGGGTTGTCGTAACTGCCTGGGTGGTACATGCCATTGGTGACGAATTTCTTTTTGGCTGTAAATGGCCGGTCGATATGGAATCTCGTGATTATCTCCTCTTCTTTTTCTTTTTCATCAAATATTCTCGGTAGTCGCCCTTCGTCTCTGCAGGAAAAACGTTTAACCATGATAGAATACTGTATAAACACAATTAATTTTATGGGAGATGAGGATAACATCATCGCTGCCATCATCGGTAACAACAGCAAAAACCTCATGTTTGTGAACAACCCTAAAACAGACTCAAGGATGCTACTGATCTCTCGTCATAGGCGAAAACGGCGATAAATAAATTTGAAATGGAGCAGTGTGACTGAATGGTAACGCTCTGGATTCAAGATCAAATATGAAGTAAAGGGAAGTAGCATACTATGCTCGTTGAGGAGTAGAGAGAGAGTGACCTAGCTGCTCTTTGGGGTAATAATAATGAGCAGTCACTTGAACAAGTACTATCCTGATGAGCAGTCATTTGAGCGGGCATTAGCCTAGAGCGTCGACATGGGAAGAGATACTAGAAATAAGACAGCACAGATAAGCAGAATAGATACATCATTACACAAAAGATAATACGTAAAACAAACCACACAGGTGTAGGGCCTTACGCCAATAGTACTACGGTATTATAAAAGGCCCCCCTCACAGTACCTGGCGTATTTGTCAAGGCTAAAGCATGGCAACGAAAACAGACTTTATAGCGGTGGCCTGGTTTTGAAGGTAAGGTAGGGTTTATTACTGCACCCCGGGGACCCAGTCGAACCAGGATGCCTTGAGATAGGGTCTTACTATCATCTTAATAAAATGTGGGGGCTTTTCTTCTTGGGAGACAAGTAAACTGTATCCCAGTGGCAGAATCTCTTTCTGTAAAGGGCAAATGGAAGTAACAAAAATGATCACAAATAGCTAAGAATATACCGTCACTTCCCTGAATGAAACAATAACCCGTAACCAACCAACACCGAAGTGCCAGTCTAAAAGGAGTGGACTCAAACAAAAACAAAAACAAAAAAATTAGCCTCGATACAAAATTAAACCTCATTATTTCTAATTGTCCCCATCCTCACAGCCCCGATAAAACTACCTCTCCATCATCATGAAACTTTCTAAAAATTTCTCAATGTCTCTCTCTCTCTCTCTCTCTCTTTTTTTGTACTCAGAGAAATCTACTCGACCATATCACTATCCCAAAATGCCCGCCTCCCCCATATGAGCACATGGAACTCTCTCTGATTCTTCATTCTCACCTGTTCCTCTTGATCACCTCCCTTTGTCCAGGAATTGTGCCATAGTCCCAGGGTCTCATGGACTCTGCTGTGTTCCGTTTCGGCGGTTTTGGGTCGTACACTACATACCGGAAGTCAGGCGGAGGTCGCTTCCAGATGTCATCGTCCTTGACTGTAGGCGGAACGCTAGATTCAAGAAACATAGGGGCATTGGTAAATGCCAGCTATGTATCTATGTATAATCTGGTTATGTAGAAAACAAGGATAACTGTCTGGTTGAGGATCAAATCAAACCTCAGAACGTCACAAGCAAAGGTCAAGTGAGAGGCTGAAAGGCATGTGCCTTGCTAAGGTCAAAGACATTCTGAAGATAAGGTGAGAGGCTAAAGGTCATGTAATATGCTACGGTTGAGTGATAGGCTGAAAATTGTGATACCTGAAGGTCAGAGGACAAGTTGAAGGTCAAGTGATACCCTGATGTTTGGGAGATGGAGGAATAGTCTGGAGCTTGAGACCCTATCAAAGTCGACTGATTAAACCTAACAGTCCTGTCTCTCTGATGTAGTGGTAGCTTGTAACATCCTGAGTATTTGAATATAGGCTCTTGATCCATGCTGTGTCCAAAGGCAACCCCCTCACCCAAGAGGTCTGCCCTTCCTACACATTCTTTCCCTAAATTCACCTTCTCTCTCTTAATACTTGTCTTGTTCTAGTATAGAGTGACAGTCAGGAAATGCATATGATATTAACTGTCCTTCGTGTTCTTCTAAGTAAGAACACCAAACCCGACCGTTTTTTGTTTTTAATTCTGATAGAACGTCATGATTATTTCCGGAATGGATTTTTTTTTAATGCATAATTTTTGTGGGAGACATAGTTTTTGTTTATTATCAGCAAGTCTGCACTAACTCTCAAACAGTGACCGTCCCATTTGTGACTAAGAGACATGAAAACAAGTAAGAGATAAAACATACAAATGAAACTCAAAGTAAATTGACCTGAAAGTGAAAACAAGGCAGGATGTCTGTGCTGTGCTCACCTGAAGTTTACACTCCTGGTCTGAAGTAGAGCTTCATCCGCATCGTAAGAAGTTTTGGCGTGGAATCCAAACTGAACAATGCCCAGACTGCTGGCAGTCTTCTCTGTGGATACAGAAGACTCTACCAGACTTTCATGTGCACTGCTAGAACTTGTCCGACAACTCATTTCGTCAGTTGGCTGAGGTTGACTCCACACCAGAGCTGCCTGTGGCTACTCTCTGAGAATGACTTCTTACCAGAGTGGTCGAGCCTGTCGATGAATTTCAGGATTCTGTATAACAAGAGCTGCCGTTTTCGTGACATGATGCGGTGTCCAAAGACAAGGAGATGAGTGAAGGAGGTAAAGTGATATGTCTGGATCACAGGGTGATGGGTGAAGGAGGTAAAGTGATATGTTTGGATGACAGGATGGTAAATGCAGAAGGTAATATGGCATATCTTGATGATAGTTTGTTGAGTGAATGAGGTAAAGTTATGTTTAGATGGTAGGATTATGAGTAAGACGGTTAACTGTTTTGTATAGACTGAAGAGTTATGGGTGAAGAAAGTAAAGTGATGCGTGTATACAGATGGACGGCTTATTGGTGAATAAGAAAAAGTCATACATCTAGATTGTGAAGTGATGAGTGAAAGGGGNGGGGGGGGGGGGGGTAAATTGATGTGTCTGTATAGATACGGGGAAATGATGCGTCTACATAGTAGTGCAAGTGATGGAGGTAACATGACGTGCCTTGGCGGTAAGGTAATGAATAAAGTAAGTAGTGTGATATGTATAGACCCTAGGAATATGCATAAAGAAGGTAAAGTGATGTGTATAGGCTGTAGGAATATGGATGAAGAAGATNGGGGGTAAATTGATGTGTCTATATATATAGATACGGTTTATGTGAAGGGGGGAAATGATGCGACTACATAGTAGTGCAAGTGATGGAGGTAACATGACGTGCCTTGGTGGTAAGGTAATGAATAAAGGAAGTAGTGTGATATGTATAGACCCTAGTAACATGCATAAAGAAGGTAAAGTGATGTGTATAGGCTGTAGGAATATGGATGAAGAAGATAAAGTGATGTGTCCTGACGACAGCATGGTGCGTGGAAAAGTTATATATGGTGCTCTGTGGCATGAATGTGAAACCACAAATGTTGTAGCGGTGGTATTAAGTCCCAATTGCCATACTGATAGCTTGTGACACCTTGAGTATTTCAATATAGGCTCTTGTTCCATGCTCTGTCAAAAGGCAACCCATTCCACCCCAAAGCCCTTCCACTCTCCTTTTCCATCTGCGTTGAGACTGGTTGCGACTACAGGAAAATATCGTCATATAACTGTGTGTGAGTGCCCTTTCAAATAACTTTGTGTTTTGGCCACGGGGAACAGGGAAAGGAGAAATAACAGAGCAATATTATACAGTAGAATTCCATTATGAAGGCCGATCGGGACTTTCAAAATATGGCCTTTGTAACCGTGTCCCGTTGTTTCCGAATTGGGCTATATAACAAGAAAACCATTGCTGATATAACAAAAGACACCTTAGGTAAAATCACTGAACGAGTTCTGTCGTTGGCAATACCTTCGAACCAAAGATCTTGTTTGTCTGTCAGTCATTGCTTGTTTGAATTTAAAGCACAAGTTGCATATATAAACTATTATTTTGGCTTGAGCATCAGCATGTTAAAACTCCACCAGTCAAGCGAAAATTCGTAATACGGGTGAAATGGTTGTACCGTAATAACCAGCTTTTTGCTCTTGCAGACCCGTTATACAAAGGTTATTTTTAACAATAACAAAGAAAAGGGAAAAAAACAGGGATTTCAAATTCCTTCGGTGTAACAGAATTCCCGTTATAAATGAGATAGTTGTAAATAAATTCTACTTATTATTGTGCTAAATATGCAGGTTGGCTTGTCTCCTTCCTTTGTTATTTCATTCTACGTATATATTAACGCTGAGGTATCGGTACTCTGAGTAAAGTTTGATGTGAAAATTAACTTCGCAGTCGACATGTGAAAGAAACGTGTAGGGAAATCTATTTCCAGTGACCTAAAAAATATAAATTTTACTGCTTTTGATCTTTAAAATAGCCACCGACGCTCCCGATATCGACACCGCTCGCTATATTTTGGACGCTTCTCAAACCAAAATAACTTACATTCAAGTTTTCAGGACCATTAGAAAACAAATGTCAAAGAGAATATGAACTATACAGTTGTCAAATTTGCACCAAGATTTTACGTTTTTTAAATAATCAAGGCCTCACTGGTAACTTGATATTGTTTTAAAATGTCGAGGGGAGGTAACTTTGGCAAGGCAGCTGATCGTGTACACTTCTCTTGCTCTGTGTTAGCACATTATATCAAGACCATATTAGGCCTGCTGTGTGTCTGACAAAAAAATCCAAGGAACTTGAACCTGACAGGAGTTATGTGAAAGGGAGGTAAGCTGTGAACGGAGGTAACTTTGACCAGTTGGCTTAGTCTGGCGTGTCGAAAGTCTGAACTGTTTGTCACATGCGCAAGCTGTAAATACCAGTAGTTTTGATAGTTTCTGAACGAAAAAAAAAGGTCATACTGATATTTTCATAATAGACTCCACTTTCGTAATTATATATAAGGGAGACAACCGCCGTAAAATAGAAACTACCACACTTTCAGTTTCAAATACAAAGACTACATGAAATATTCAACAAGCTTTGAGAGTTCTGAAACAAAATGAGATCTTTATATCCCATAATATCTCCTAACTTATAAGTAAATGATTTTAGGGATTGACTTTAATGAGGAAATTTAAGTTGTTCTAGCCTACCCCCTGCTTCGAGCAACTTTCTCTCTTTGATCAGGACCTTTATGGAAGTGTATATGCCAAGTTTCTTGCTGGTATCATAAAATGCGCTGTTTCATCTTTGGCGACTTGATCACGGGGAGGGGAAATGGGAGGTGGAGGGGAGGAAGGGAAAGGGGATCTTTACTTATTCAGAATTTAAACCAAATTGCAGTGAAAACAATACACTACAATGTGGTTCGAGAATCGGGAAATGAGAATTCAGGTGAAGTATACCTAAATATTCAAAATAAGTGATTTAAATGCCTTGATTCTTAGAGTGGTCAGAATTTTGGCCTGTAAGGAACCTATGTATGTCTTTTTCTTTTTTCTGAGGTCGGAAGAGGAGGATTTTTTTTCCTTTGCGCGGGGTGNGGGGGGGAAGAGGTAGATGATTTTTGGGGGAAGTGAAAGGGGAAGAAGAGGCAAAGACACAGTACAGAAGCGATTGAAGTAGATGGCAAAGAACTGCAATATTTTTTTTTTTTTAATGGTTTGGGATCACCCGCGAATCTTGGCCCAAACATACCACAAGTCATCCTTAATTTTTTTTTTTATGTTAAGTTAATAATTTTCGTCACTAAAATTACAAGTTTCCTGATTAAAAAAACCTACATGAATTACTCCTGTCCGTGATTTTTGTCTAAACCACGACCATGAAGAATGAGTGCTTAGTTTTTACATTGATCTTTTCAGTGAGTTTTCATAATGTGTCCACTTCATGTCATATCTATTTTGGATCGAAGAAGAGGAATTGAGTTTCTGACATGATTGTTAGTGCGAATACTGTGAAATCTGCAATACATTATTATAATAATAATAACAATAATAATAATTATTATTATTTACATTTCTTATAATGTGGCGACATTATGCCATGGCAGCTANATATATATATATATATATATATATATATATATATATATATATATATATATATATATATATATATATATAAGCTAGGTTTTGGTGAACTTCAAGTGACACTCTGTGTGTGTTGTCATGAAGTGGCTAAATAATATTAATGGGTAGTTAGTGTTTGGAAGTTCTGGAATGAACCAGCAGATTTTGTTGTATGCAAAAGACGTAACTTTATTATCCATATTGAAATTTCTTCACGTCTAACGAACAAAGTTGCCTGACAAAATGTTACAGTCATGTAAATGTAAATATACAAAATGATCATTTTAATTTGTGAGCCTGAGACACTTACCTGAGTTAGCTACATGCCTTCACTACATGGGGAATATTGACTGTCCAAACCTAGCCCAATTGGGAGAGACCAGCTATAATCCGTTGCGCTTGATTTGTCGAGTGGCTACTGTTTGAAGCAACGCGACCAGTCTCTGTGTGTGTCTGTGCGTGTGTGTGTGCGAGTGTGTGTAAGGTAGTCCGATAGCTCGTGTACTTAATTATATCCATGTCCGTCCTTGGCTGGAGGACCGGATAATCGATAAAGTGAAGTAGGGGTTGAGGTGTAACTGCCATCTACAGATCAACGCACTCAGACGATAGCATGTGACCCGAACATATAAGAAAACAGATATCGAATATTTACACACGTCCCATTCATTTCAACTATGTGACAGCCAAGAAGTCACTGATAACCCAACAGGCCTGTGGTTCACTCGGCACTTTTTTAACGGAATTTCTAATGCGAGACTATAAATTAGCGCCAACCCGCATAATCCTTGAAATGTAAAGTGGCTGCTTCACGCTACGACTAGGATATAACTTTAAAGACCTTGGGATTAAGATTTTGGTTTTTTTTTTGGTTAACAATTTGATCCCTTTAAATTAAAAATCAGCCTGTGTACTAGTGTTTACTGAACAACCGTTTTTTTAAACTGTGGTTTCATAATGGCTTAACTTAGTCAGACAGGCCAGAAGGACCAACATCACAATGTTGTTTATTTGAGGGCCACGTCCACATGTCATCAACAGCAACAACAACAACAACAACAACAACAAAAAATCAATTTTTTCAGCCATGCAAAGCTATGATCTACGCACCCACTCCCCCCCCCCCCCCNCAAAAAAAAAAATACAAAAAACCAAAAAAAACACGTTTTCTCGCGCGTTATCAGAATTCCGAAAAATGACTTTGGCGTTGTGGAAGTCAGTGAGGGCAGGTTTAATTACATCTGATTTCTGAGCGAAAGGGTGTCCTTTGTTGCGATATCAATAGGCCTATACATTAACTTGGACCATTAGCATTATATTGTTCGATACTGCCATCTCTCACGTATTACTTTTTGGGATGCTTGGAAGTCTCCGAACAGGGCAACCGCTCTGTAAAAGGGAACTGTAAATACTGCCAAATAATCAACCAACGCCTATAGCACTACATTAACACGGACAGTTTACAAGTAGACACTCCGAGCGGGCGAGCCGGGGCCAGGGCGGACCCAATCGCTTATAAATTGAAAAGGATTGTTGAATCCAAAGCAATGTAAACGGGGAACTATTGAGAGCCGGCCAGGGGGTAGATATTGATTTTCTGCATATGTCTATATTGATTAACAGACTGCATTGTGGACCAACGGCAACGGGCAGGGATTCGGCAGGTCGGGTCGATTAGACCATTCTTTAAACTCGGGCGAAGATTGGCCTAAGAAACCTGGGGCAGATAAACTTAGTAAACATTCCAGATGCATGAGATGATCACATGGCTAGGACAGACAGACAGACAGATAGACAGACAGACAGACAGTCAGACAGACAGACAGACAGACAGACAGACAGACAGACAGGCAGACAGACAGACAGACAGACAGACAGACAGACAGACAGACAGACAGACAGACAGACGTTATCTTCTCTCTCTGTCTCTGTCTGTCTTTCTCTCTCTTTCTCTCAGTCTCGTTAGTAATATTATATTACTATCATCACTGTGGTGAGTGCGATTTTACGTTTTTACTGGTGTGTAGAGGATAACCAAATAGACATCATCTAGAATATTAAATCACAATAATCACATTATTAGTCATAATCTTCACATAATTAATTTCGGTAATACATGTAGATCTACAGTATTCTTTCTAAATTTTTTCATAATTTTGAGTTAGATGAAAAGGGGTTAAATTTTACCCTTGTTTTGCAGATCAAAGGCCTGTACAAATGAAATCCGCAGAAGCCAATGGGAAACACTGCCTGCAACAGACATTTTTTTTTGTTTTTTTAAACAAATTCAGGACTGAATTCCATCACTTTTGCGGAGTGGTTTCATGTTTATACGATTATCTCTATATAATCTGTCCAAAGGACCGACTTTATATTCTGCCATTATTTGACCCTGATAGTCCATTTTCTTTTTAAATTATAAGGCTCATGTTTAAAACATAATAAAAAAATATGATCCAACACATCTGAAGAACGTTGCTAATTTCGCCATACTTTCATATCTCTTCATCTCATGCCATCATCGGTTTGTACTCCCCACCTGCCTTGCAGGTGACTCGCAGGGAATTACAAATCTTTAAACACCATGCGCTGTCATTAGGGGCTCGCAGTTTCGCCATGCTGTAAACTTTATCGGCGGCGGGGATATATCGCAAGAACAGCAATGTAATGAATGGATATAGGCATTTGAAAACACGTCACGTAGCCTGCTCACTTATAAATTTTACTGTAAACCTTCTGTTATTTCTTACTCCTTTCCTAACGCTGGGCCTGTTAATAAAATTTATATAAGTTCGTGGTCACGAAAAGTTGGTACAGTGTACAAATAAACGAATTATTTACGTCTTTTCAAATATAATCACCGGTCAAAATGTCAGTTTGTTATTCGGAAGAGAAATTGTCTCAATCACGGTTCAAAATGGACCACAATAAGAAGACTTACGAGCTTTTAAAGATGTCTGTAATGTGATCCTTTGCGCACCATTTTTGCAAATTCCGGCCATGGTCCTACTGCACGCGCAACACGCCGGAAGTACTCGACCTGCGCACCGATGCTGCTCTCTATGCGACAAGCGCCCTGAGTGTCGATGGGGCATAACCTTTTGAGATGTGGCGCTGTCATGCTTGTCACCTGTGAGGGGTAAACTGAAATTCTGGCCATATCCAGGGATTCCGAATAAGACTCGCAGCCAAGGGAGGAATCGAACGAAACTCACATCTGATGCTCCTGTCTTGACGGATATTATCATTAGGGTCAGGGACTCGCCTCTACTGATGCATCTGTCCCGATGGATATTTAGGGTAGGGTTAGGGTTAGAGGGTGGAGTTAGGGGTAGGGTGTGGATTGTATTATTATAGGCTTGAACTCTGGTTGGCGGTGTTAGACTTATTCGGGATTCCTTCCTTTATGCCTGCTTATACAACCTAATCCTATCCCTAGCTTAAAACCTTTACCCTGTTATCTATCGAGTTATGAGTGTCAATAGAGGCAAGCTCTAATCTTACACTTCGTCAAGACAGGGTGTGACTGTGTGTGAGTTTCTTTCGGAATTCCTCCCTCCAGGGACTCTTCCAGTGCCGTGCCAGGGCAATGATATTCAGAAACTCTTCCACCCAATCAGTGGTTTTTGGGGACAGGGTTAAGGAGGAGTAGGAGTATGAGTATGAAAAAAAAGCACTTTTGGGAAAAGTCCCTATAAATTATTAGCATCATACAGGAGTAGACTATCCTTAATCTCTCGAGTGTAGAAATGCATTCCTACATGAGAACAATTATAGAACCAAGTGATCGGTTTGTTCGGTTTATGAACCTTGAGCTATTTTGGTATGTTAACTTGATGTTGTTTAGTTCTTTTGGACAATCGTATGATATAACGGTAGCTTCAATTTCCCTTCTCTAGGATGAATAATGGGTTTTCTCTATCATCGTATGAAAGAGGACTTTCAGGGAGATGTGCATTTTGTAATCACCACGTCACATAACCAGGATCTTCTGACAAGAGATTAATAACGATGCCTAGTGACATGCGATGTCTTGCAGATTGGAATGAGAATATCACTTACTGAAACCCCACAGAATACACTGTAATATCTTATGATAATTCACTGCTGTAATGCCAGTGTGTGGTCGCCGGTAATGTGTTTGTTTCCATGCCTTATCACGTGATAAAAATCCCAGTTTTATGCTTTTGCGGAACTACCTTGTTGTCAAAATCCACTATAAGGCATTTTCCCTTTATCATATTCACTGCACCGGTGTCGGATGTGTGTATTCGATCATTTGAATCTGATCTTTTGGTCATAGTCCCTAGAATTTATTTTGCACTTTTATCCTCCGTATTCTCATCTACTGATTGTCATACTTTCTTTGAAGTGCATGTGGCAGATCACGGGAAAGGGTCTCTTTCGCCACATTTACCCATGAAGATCGGTTAGTTACAGAATGATCTACATATCGGAATACATCAACGAGGCCCAAGAAACTAGAAAAGCAATTCTGAATATTTAATTTTCTTTCTATTTTCACCAGCTTACATCTCCATGATTTCTATTAAACTGATTGGGGCGAATAAATCCGTTCGGAATAGAAATGCAATTAACATCCTTTGAGTTTCATTTGCAGATAAATCGCTGCTTGAGAATTCGGGTTCTTCGATTCGTTCCATAGTTATTGCTTTAAATATCAAAATACCTCAAGTTTTGGAGGATTAGAAAGCATTGATTTGTGGAGTTTCAAAGCCTGATCATTTTACAGTATTTTATTAGTGTACTTTGGTCAGCTAGGTTTTTTTTTTCCTCTATCTCGAATATACTGCAATACTCTTTCAAAATGTGTTGAAATAATTTGGAGCTTACGAAAGACATTATTTATTTTTTAACCATTACTACCGTCATGCCCATTAGATAAGCGAGCCTTTGCCCGCCTTGTGCAGGATGATGAATAGATGTCACTATGCAGATTCAGCCAAGTCCTTTTTATGATGCTTGCATGATGACCAACCGTGCGATAATGGCCAAGGCAATCAGAGTGTTGAAGGCTGTCCTACCATTGTCCTGAATTTGGATGGTTTTAACAAAATTTCCGAAAATCAAAATATTACTTACTATCTTTTTCTGAAATTGAAGCTACATTGAAATAGAAAGTTAACCCAGAATATACCGATTCTCGTGTAGAATATGTCGGAGTCATGATTGAGATAAGGATTTTGGTTACATTTTTGAGTCAGGCCGCTTGTCTCGCTTGGAGAGCATCCTTTTCCGTTTCAGGACACGGTATTTTATTTGTCTGGATTCATTGGTTCACTTAACTGGCAAGATGTCCAGTTATTTCCTATCACATGAATTTGCTGATGATAAAAAACACTTAGTCTTTGTAACATGGTATGATGAAAAACACTAGCCTTTGTAACATGGTATGATGAAAAAAACTTAGCTTTTGTAACATGGTATGATGAAAAACACTTAGTTTTTGTAACATGGTATGGAGCTCGTGCATTTGTTTTACATCTAGACTATCAATAAACTCTACAGTCTCTTATATACTGGTTTTCGCTGCGAAGACAAGCTCTACCTAGCACACTGGATACGAAAGAAGGGCATAACTGGAGTTTTCTTAAGGGTTTCGCTGGAGTAGAGGATTATGCACAGCGCCTAATGCGTGTCAGTGATGAATACAAATTTCACCCAGCACATCGATGAGAGACTTAGTTACACTCTTCAAAGACTCCGTTCTTTTTTATCTTCACAGAGCCAGAGCCGGACAGCGAAGCAAGTGTCAGATGCATATTAATAAGCCATCAATATTATGGTAGGTCTATAGAATTTCGATGGATCACCCCATTAAATTACAGCACGCATTTGCACTACATACAGTCTCCAAGTTCGCGTTCAAGTGACAACGACGTTTGGGCTTGAGGCTTAGTAGCATCTACGTCTATGCAGAAAGTGTTCATAAAATTAGCTCATTCAGATGGTACGAAGCGATCTCTGATCCTGAATGATGAACGATGCGCTGTGACGTTCTAAATGACAGTTCTGGCAATGAACAGCTCGGGCAGTGCGTAGTATACGTGGACTTACGGCCGCCTCCTGACAATGAGGCTCCAGAGCCAACAGCGACACTCGTGAAAAACCCGCCACGCAGACCTCTGGCCCCCACATGTGGCGTGGATATGGCTGGGGAAAGCGAAACTACATGCAAACAGAAAAAGGCACGGCTCAAAAAGACGCCAAACAAAACACTGTCCTCAACATGTGGTGGAGATGTGGGCGGGGTAAGTGATGCCACATGCCAACAGGAAACGGCACAGCTCAATTTTCCGCGAAATATATTTCTGCGTCCGACATATAGCATTGATATGACTATGAGAAGTGAAACTCCACACATGAAGGAAACGGCACAGCCAAAAAAGCCTTCAAACAAACTTTTGCCTCAGACGTGTGACGTTGATATGGCTGCAGTAAGTGAATTTACATGCAACCAGGAAAAGACACAGCTAAAAAATCCGCAAAAGAAAACACGGCTGTCGACAAATAACGGGGATATGGCTAATGAAGGCGAAACTAAAGGCAAGCAGGTGAAGATGAAGCTAAAAAACCCACCAAACAAAATTTTGCCTCCGACATGTGGCAGGAATTTGGCTGGAGTAGGCGAAACTACACGCCAACAGGAAAAAACGCAAGTAAAAGACCCACTAAACACCTCAGTATATGACGAGGATATGACCGAGATAAGTGGAACTACACGCAAGCAGGAAATGTCACAGCTCAAAAGCCCGTCAATCAAAACTTTGCCTCCGACATCTGACGTGGATATGATTTGGACGAGTGAAGTAATCCCCGAGTCTGGCACCTATAATGTAGGCTGGGGAGAGGAGAGGAAAGTTATGGAAGCCGTTCGGGAATGCCTCCGAGATACGAACGTCAACTACAACACCGGCGACAACAAAATCAAGAAAAGAAGAAAATCTAAAAACGTAAAGGCGTCAAGTGACCAGAGCGACGGAGGACGGAGAAAACTTAGTAAGCGAAACAGCCAGTCTCATGATCAGCAAAAGACTGACCAATCTGTCCCCCCCTATCAGGGAAACCCAGCTGCCTGCCTCAATGCAGAAGTCGCTGTCGAATCTGGCCAGCCACCTGTCCACAAAGGCATAACAACTGACGGAAGTTCTGCACCAGAATACACGCGACCCACTCCCGATATGAATTCTAGTCTGGACCAAAGTCTCGGTACAAGCAGTCGTGAACACGACAGCGACAAGGATGAAACGCAAGGTCTCGAAGGCGATAAAGCGAAAATCGACTCCTCTCTGGCGAGTGTGCACGATCCCACAGCAAATCCACAGCTCGGCTGTGTAGCCCAGCGAGATGAATCTGGCACTGAAAGTGATCAGCAAAACGGCAACAACAGATCAGAAAATAATATCCACTTCAAGGGGCCCGGAGATACTATACACAACGAGAGCCATAAAATACCTGTGAAAACCACCAAAGAACGCAAAGTCTGGGGACAAAGCGTCGTTAGTGGCAAGTCCGCAGGAGATTATAGTCTGAGTAAAGGGAGGAAGTCCTGCTCCATTAATAACAGTCTTTCTACCAAACGCGGCAGTACGGGTAACAAAGGCCATAGCATGCAGTGTAAAGTTGATACATCTAATACTGATCACAGTACATCGGGTAATCCCAACCATTCTTGTCAAAGAGAAAGCAAAGAACAGAATCAGCTCAGCATGCACAATGAATACTCCCCAAAGAACAAAAGCAAGAATAAAGATAAAGCATGTGATAGTCAGTTTGATAAAAATTCCAGCAAAGACAGTCGCTCTCACGGGCGATATAAACCAACTCCAAAACACAGCAAATTGAAAGATGACAAAAAAATAGACCACGATGCCAAGAAAAAAAGAAATATATCTGCTGTGGATAATACTCAAGTCAGAAGTAAATCTGTCAAAGTAGCTAGCCTACCCAGGAAAAGCTATAACATTGTCCAGGGCAGCAGTCATCAGAAAGGAAAAGGTAAGACCAAGAACTCCAACCCTTCTTTAAAGAAATCTGAGGAGCCAGTGTCTCTAGAAGGAATGGACGAATCTAGCAATGACTCCATTCTCCTCAATAGAGATAAAAGCAAAGATCGGTTTCATCCTTGTCCGGGAGCTAAAAATGTTAATGACAAAAGCTGTCCGTCTATCAAAGATCAAGACCCAGGCCAGGGCAATGAGTCGGACAGAAGTAAGAATCTTCGCACGAACTACTCAACATTATACAAGGATTTTAGAAAGTTGCTTAGCGGAGGTATTCACAAGCGTAGCAGGAAAGTTAAAGGGGATGAACCCAAGCGTAAAAATAAACACAACACTAAGAAAGCCCACAGAAATCGAATCAAGATCATCACGTCAGAGCAGAAGTTAGACAGTGTTTCCAGTAAATTTAATAAAACGCTCGCCCTGTTAACAAGGAAAAGTGGCACGCGGAACAAAAAGAGTAAGTCGGAGCAAAACGCTGTGATTGGAATTGACGTAAAGCCTGTTAAAGATTGCAAAGCAGATTCGACAGATCACTGCGGAGACAATGTCGCAAAGGCCACGATCTGTATTAAAAAAAGCAAAGTAGTTGCAGCACATAACGGCGCTGGATCATTCGGGAACGACAGCGATACACGGGCCAGCATGGATGCTGTATCCAACGAAGGCAGTATATTGGCAAGCAACGCGTACTTGAGTAACAAAAATTGCTCAAAAGATTGTCCTGAAAGTCGAGATGAAAATCTGTATTCCAATCAGCGTAATCGTGGACGAATACATGCCCACAAAGACTACGATCTCAGTGTCATTGGCGATCGTGCCATATATAGCCGTAACGAATTCATGCCATATTTCGATAGACTTAATAAGCAAAACAAAGCTGATGGAGTCTCCTTTGAAAACACAAAGGCCGTAAATAGAAATATCAAAGACAGTGATCAAGCAGCTGGAGACATTCACAGTGAAGAAAACCTTTCAGAGAATTTCAGATCTTGGCATGATTACTTATCAGTCCCACACAATACACGAGGAGGACTTTGCTGGCGAGAAAGTGGCATAAATGACATAAATACCACCAGTGGTGTTTGTCAAAGTGGAATGAATCGAACCGGTGATACTGTGGCTGACCAAATGTCTTCACGAATTCGAGCATACAAAACCAAAGACGATGTTCCCAAGTTCAGCGGTCATGAGCAACTCACTCCCACTGAAAGTCCAGTGGAAGATCTGCATGTTATAGGAGTAGGTGTGCCTAAGTCACAGCCTAGACTAGCTTGGACGTCTCCCGGATCTTCCCCAGTCCCGCCAGCAGGTAAGAGAGCGAATCTGGCTCTTTCTCACACTCACCGTAGCCAACCGACGGGTTTCGATAGCACGGAGAGTGAAAGCTGCGTAACAGAAATATCTGAGCTTTCAAGCGGAAGCTCCAGTAGGTCTTGCACGTCCGAAGAAACACAGTCGCACACACGTGAATGTGGCAAGAACTTTGAGAGAGAGGAAGACTGGAAGACGAAAAGCCTAGAGGATATAATACAAGATAATCCAACAGAACGTCGTACATGTAAGACTAAACACGCATCAAAATCACAGACTTCAGCACGGGGAACAGCAGTTTCGCACGCAGATAAGAATAAGGACAAAACTAATGACTTCAATCACCGAGAGCTCAAGTTTTTCTCCTGGGTGCCTTTCACATTTAGGAGTAAAAAGGCAAAGCATGAAGATCACAAACATCGTAAGAATGAGAAAGCGCCCCAAGCACAAACTGAGGAAACAGACGCCAAGGGAAAGAATCGCGAGCAGGATGGCAGTCGAGGTCTTCCAACTGACGATCGATGTGTATCTCCTGAGACTGAGAGAGTGGATGGTTCAGGATTGACAAACACTGGTACATTGGCAAACACTGGTACTGCTACACAGCCTTCCAGCCACCTGACCAAACTGTTTGCTGCATCAAACCCAGCCGCAAGCGCTCCTGCCAACCCAAGGAGACACAGGCACACAAACCGACCCTTCTCCACACGCCATCACAAGCCCGTGGACTAAGGGATTGAAAAAAAAATAACCGTGGAATACTTAAATGTATAATGCACATCATTTTGGATGATACGTTTCAGTACTTTGTTACGTGGGCTTCAAAGAAGGAACAGAGGAAGTAAACTGAAGGTAGTTAGTAGACGGGAGTGAACTGCGAAACTGTCTCCTCGCCCACCACATGATACACGTATGCACATGCATTTAAGCAGATATTCATACAAATACTGCACGTCCCTATGTAATCATGCTTATTTTTTTCCCATGGATAACATCAAGTCTCCTACTTCTGTATGAAAAAGAGACATTATCTGTTGTGTAAGCGTTTGGGGCCAATTTTATTTGAAACTGCATGTGATATATGATATTCTGATACAGATTCTGTAAGGATTATTTCCACACCAGTTGAACGAAAATTGATAAACCCACACTTTCATAGAATGGCTTCACTATGTGGGTGTTTCTTGCTTCCTATTAATGGCCTGTCCAAGTGCAGAACAAAGCAAGCACAAAAAAAAAAGGGAGAGGGAAGGACAGAGAATTCTTTTAGACATTTAGATTATTCACTTTTTTCTATCATGCACACTATGATTCCAGCACGCGCATATCATACTGTCAAGGCAAAAAGGAAATGTTAACAACCATACTCTTTCATTCTTCATTTGTGCACAAACATGGTATTTTTCGGTGCCTTCATCTCATCGCATCGAAAAGAAATGAAATGTTATTATAGAGTACACTTGGGTTCTAAGCTTGCATCTGTCATAATATCCAATAAACCATCACGCAAAACCATAACTTTATATTACGTGTGATATTTTAAAGTTCCTGTGTTGACAATCATTTTAGATAACCAAATGTATCAATGTGTAATATACCTTTAGGGAACAATAGAACAGAAATTTAAAACTGACCATTATTACAGTAAAAACAGCAGCATTGCTGACTGCAGAATGAGACAGTAATATTGACGGTTACAAATATTCACAACAAAACTGCTAAATAATCCCCATTTTTGGCTTGTATTGGCACATTTTCCTCCATTGTCAGAGATGCCATAAATAAAGCACTTTGATTGTAAGCTGAACAACTTCCTTTGATGGTGCATACAAACTTCAAAAATAACTTTCAATTTCCAGTACTTTTTCTCTGAGAGCCATCTATAGAACCTACCAAACCAATTTTGAAAAGAAAGAGCGTTGTTCTGTTACTGCATGCACTTTATGATGCAGTAAAAAAGGCTCAAGTAACCAAGATTTGGTTCCTCTTGCTCGAGTAGCAAAGGCTTGTGG
Organism: Ellobium chinense; assembly: GCA_033807755.1. NCBI lineage: Eukaryota > Metazoa > Mollusca > Gastropoda > Ellobiida > Ellobiidae > Ellobium > Ellobium chinense. The sequence goes on along the minus strand of JAWQUT010000007.1, from coordinate 3,187,433 downwards.
CAAAAATGATGATGTCACTTAAGATCGAGCAGGTACATACACTTCTATATGATGATTTATTATTTAGCTTTCAGGTCAGGTTCCGATCATCCAAATTCAAAAGCAAGCCAGGTAAAGTATTCTGCATTTGTATTGCCTCAGCATGATTATATTTGACACATCTGCTGCTTACAGTACAGTGGATTTAAAAAGGTTGTCTCAACATGTTATCAATCGTTTGCAGAGCACTGGCTGGACATTTCAGCCATGTGGCTAGAACGTATTTCAGGTAAGCTTATGGCCATCATGTGTGCAAGGGGTGTAAGAATTTGGACTGTGCATAACATAACCATGTGGGTTGTCTGGGATAGGCAGGGTGTGTTACAGCATGTTACAGACACCTGAATAACTGTTTTATTAAAATAATAGGGCATCATACAATTTAACATGATCGGTAGGATGCTCTAATTTAACTACAATCCCTTGAAATGACTGAAATACACAATTCCCCAAGACTCCTTACACATGAATTTTAAGGGACTAAGACCTATGTAATAGGGTGGTTGTGGGCAAAACAGGTTTCATTTTTGTCCACTATCATATGTATGTCAATGAAGGGATCATTAAAGCTTGAATTACGACCATCAGAATTCACTTTTATACATATATAGGTAACAGTAGTAACACGCTCATAAATTCACTAACAAAATATCAAATCTTAAGATAAACTACTATTTGCAGGTGTTCAAAATCATACAAAACATTTACCACTTTGATGGCTTCAGTTTGAAAAAAAATTGAGTGTTGTTCTAATGCATTCTTATTATCATACTGTATGTTTTACAAATAATATTTCCTGATCTTATTTCGCACAAATGATGACAAGTTCTAAATTATTCTTCTAAATCCAACAAACTCCCATTTAGTAAATATCACCCAGTTAAAATATTCAAAAATGTCCGTACTTTGCATGCCAATTTTAAAAAAAAAAATTGCATAATTCTTAAAATACCCCTGAACAATAAAAGTTGCTTGAGCCAGAGTCTACTTCTTTTTCTGGGTCTGTGTTATACTTCAGGTCAGACAAATTATGAGATGGACAGGAAACAATGAAACAAAATCAGCAACTCAGTGACAGAAAAAAAAGCAACACATATATCTCCCATTCATATTATCTTTTTAAAGCTTTTATTACACAAAATACCTGTTCTCAATAGCAACTGAAAGACATTTTGATACTGTCTATGTGCATGAGAAGTTAAAACCCAAAGCATAAAATATTTGGTCTAACATTGTGAAGCTGACAAAGTCATGTTCATGAAAAAAATGATGAAAAGCATATAAAATACGTGGACAGATCATCAAACAATATTAATTTAAAAAGACATTTTGATACTGTCTGCTTCCATTTCCAAGTTGAGGAAATGTTGAATAGAATGTCAGATTAAGGACTTGGTCTCTCTCTCTTAAACATTTTAACATTTGGATGCAGTCCATGTTCAGGAATCTAACACTTATAGAAATCTAAAAAGATACCACAAACCCGGCATATTATTGTTAACATCCTTAAAAATTCATTTCAAAGAAGAAAGGTTGCTAGGCAGTGCTGATATGTGACATGATGATGAAAAGAATAGAGTCTGCTGATGCCGATGGGCAACAGATCTATGAAAATTTAAAACAATAAAGTAATTTACTAAATTAAAGTTTCGGTGATTTTGTTCCCAGAAATGCTGATGTCAGTCTAATTAATAGATACCTCCCTTCTTTCCTTCCTTATCAGATCCATTTGACAAGCTTCTTTGTTTAAAAGAGGAAACACACACACAATCACTAGTCAGTATCATGACAATGTCAAACAGATCATTTCTTATTTCATAACCCGTATTCTTTCTTTCCAGGTCACAGTCACACATTATAGCTGCCGGGACTTAATATTTCCTCATCAAGCACAGTTGCCAGCATCACACATGATAACATTATAAAAAATATGAACAGAAAGCTTGAATTTGAGCTGCATACCTCATTTTTCAACCTTGGAGCAAAGTTCAGATGACAAACAAGCCTTGCCCATGTCTCATTTATCTGTAATGCATAACCATAGGGTTCCCATGCCACAATTTGAGGAACCCTGCACTCCTGCATCTGCCTGTTGTATTTTAGTTTTCTAATTTTTGGAAGGTTAGGAATAAATCAGATGTATGTCACCTGCAGTTCACATGTGAATGTCATTATACTGGCAATAATTATGATCATTAATATTTCTTATAACATTCCATATATCACAGTTGCAAATCATGGAGGGTAGGTCACCTACAAATACCAATAGGCTCCCAGATATATTCTGTACCATACAGACACTTCAGTGAGCCATATCCTATAGAATTAGGTACAGGCAACCTACATGCACTGAGAATTGTAAGTGATGACACTTCTTGATAATCAATAAACACTAACAGGAAGTAGTAATTATTAGAACAGTTACAGCTGTCAACATGGTGTTCATTAGACATGTTTACAAGATACGCGTACTGTTTAGACATCTCTTGAGAGAGAGTTATGGTAAATTTTAATAGAGAACTTATTGCTGTGAAAGTGCCGATGCCTATCAACAAAGAGACTGACTGAAGATACAAGTACAAGGAATGATCTGGACTATATGTTGTCAGAATTTCGAAAGTACTGTGTGGGGGAGGAAGCTTTCAGGTCATACATCTTTTATCTAACAAATTCAGAACAAAGGGAAGTAAGCTGAAACCCGTGTGACGGCAAAGAGATGCTATTGTTGAATATAGGACGACAGAATGACATCGGCCCACATGGTTATTGGGATCCATGACGACAAAACCAGAGAGAAACTGCTATAAGAGAATAAATTGGATTTTGAGAAGAGTTCTGAAATTTGACGGCTTCTAGAACGAGATGAAACCAAATGCAAGCCATACCAAAATCGGTTCAGAGAATTAAAATTCATAAGGGCCATGAAGGCATGCAAATAAGACTTTAAATCTGCACCGAAGTATGGATGATGACGCAAAGGTAACTGACCAAACTTGATAGTATCTGTAGTTCAAAATGTGTTGGTTGGAACTGCCCCATAGTTGGTCCAGGTAGTGGTTGCTACTGGTCCATGCCTGGTTGGAATTTTCCCAAATCACATAAACATCTCAAAAAGTTTAAATCACCAGATTGTGGGCCATGTGCAAACAAAAAGAATACTGTTTTCCCAGCACAAAATCTCAATGCTTTTACATGAATCCAGAGCTAGCAGGATCTACTACTGTCACTTTCCATCACACAGAATGTCTTTGATTCCAAGCCTCTGGGATGAAGTCTACAGACCAAAATGCAGGCAGGAACTGGGGATTCATAGTGTCCAAGAAATGCTGCCGCCAACGTGACTGAAAAGCCAAGAGTCCTCCATTCTGTGCCATGTGCCTTACCACAAGCTTGCCATGGGGCACATAATCATCCGCTGTTTGTCTGAAATATAGAAATGGCACATGGAAGTCTCACATGTTCGTCAGGATTCTCTTTGTGACTACAATCAGCATTTCTTAAATCAGTTTGTAATGATGTTACTTCTGATGTAGTCAAGAATGCAGATTCTGTCAGTGCATAATAAAAAGGGATTTATGAGCATGAAGCCTTTCAATATCAAATGCAACTTCACTGGGTGCTGATTTTTTGTTTCTGGTGCAAAGTACAGCAGTCAGTAAAATGACTGACTACTTGCATTTAATGATGCACCAAGGATGCTATCCCCCTGTCACAAGAATATGACAAAAGTATAACTAAACCTGACTGGTTGTGAGTCCGGTTGACTGCATCACAAATGTGAAGATTTACATCCTGACTGTAGGCTCATGCATATTATATAGTCTGTCCTTGTCAATCTGATTATTACTGTTGTTGTGTCATCAATAAAATCATTACTGCAATGTCTAATCTACTGGACAGTCCATTATTAGCTGGTGCTTATAGTAAGTTACAGCAAAGAAACTTCAAATGAATTTAAATCTAAATATACCATTATCTTTCAAATAAATCTTCCAAATATTTGGTACAATCTTCAAGTGGAAGCAACCGTACTAATCACCATCATCATCTTCATCATTCCATTAACCTCACAACTGTCATACCAAACGATCAAAAGTATTTAGAAGGCAGAATATGGCTAACATAGAAATAGAACTGATAATAGAATGTTGTAATACTAACCTGGCATCAACAGTGGATGCCTGATCGATCAGCTCATCTGTGATGTCATCCACACCATAAAAGTCTCTGAGAAGATTTTGTAGGTCCAAAACTCTTTGCTCGGGGATGGAATGTCTGCTCAACTTCAAGGCTCTTAAAATAATAATAATAATGTGATTTATAAGTCTCATATGCAGGCTAACACATATAAAAAAAAATATATATACCAAATCATATTAATTTTAACTGTAAGCGATAGCCTCATAACCTAGTCCCACTTTGCATATGAAGATTTAACTGTATAATCTATGTCAGTCTGATTCAGATGAACTCTGAACACTCATCAAGAATGATTAAGACTCACAACCAAAGGGTTCAGAGTCCTGCTAAAAATTACAGAGAATATGTGTGGTTCTACTACACTGAGAGCATTTTGTTTTCATGATATACGAATTAAGCCCAAACCCAGTGCAAATATAATTTTTGAGGCAAATTTTTTAAGTGCTAAAAATGTTACCATGTTCTCAACACAGAAACTATACTTGTTTCTCACAACAGTTCTGCTGCAGGCACTTCCTGAAATCGTGGACCAAACTCACCTCCCAGCTGACCTAATTTTCTGGAGCTCATGATCTACCATTGTTTTTGCTGTGGCACCTGACTCCACTGGTGCATTACACTCTACTGCCAGTTGCAAGCGTAGCTGTGAGTCACAATCACAACTTCTTCTGTGGCAAGGTGTGCATAGAAGTAGAACATCATGGGAGCTGTGGTCCTTTAAGGCATTTGGGAAGTACCTGGGAATGTATACCATTGGCTGCAATCAATTTAAGTTAACCAGGAATGCTGCCTGAAAAAGTAGAAGTGGGAATGGGCTCGTGATGATAAACAGCAACTGGAGCAATGTCCCCTCTCCCTCCAATGTTTCCAGATTTGCTGTTTTATCATCAGCAGACCACTCTTAAGTACATTTATTATAACTGGTAGTTTCTTAAAACATAAATTGTAAATATGAATACAGTATTGCTATAGTATTGGCCGTTTCAGCAATATCAGAAGATGTAAATAATTTGTCATGCTGAAGAAGTCTAAAACTGGATGATAAATCCATATTATCCATTCATCTATGTCTAGAGCTTTTGATGACTTTCAAAGCTATCAACCAAAGTCCATCATTAAGCAGTTTGAATAACAGGCATCAGCTATCAACATATGAACCATTAAATTAGAACTCTGCCTCCTTCTAAACCCATTTCCATGCAAACAGCCAAATTGTGTCATGCAATGTTTTGTATTGTGGGATTGCATTTATATGCAGTTACCTCAAGGGTCAAAATGGGTTAAAGAAATTCACCCTCATTCACATTTCCAAGAAATTTAGGATCCATTTACTGGAATACAGTTTGAATACCGACTTGTTTCCACAAGTGCTGGTGTAGGCAATACTCTAAAACATGCTATGACATAAATGGAAGTGAATATGAAATCTACTTTAGCAACTATCAGGAGTGTCTTCCTGTTTTCATGGCCCTCCTTGGAGGGCATAGCTGGGTAATGAATGTATTACATTATTTCTGAACATCAGAGTTACAGAGATTCATCTCCTGGTTGAAAATAGAAATGTTGGAGAACATAAACATTAATTACTTTCTGTATTCAAATGGGATGACAAACTTGCGCACATAATCTCTGTCATATCCACATACAACACAAATGTTCTCCTTCTCCTGAAGGTAGTAGTTTCTCTCTGACTCTGGTCTGCTTGCTGGCTCAAAACGTAGGCGGACAGTCAAAGGATCATCACAGACTTTATCTGAAATGTTATAAAATCAGATTAAAAACCAAATTTATATGGCTTCTCATGACAGAGAGTAATGGAAGGGTGCACAATTCAAAAGCAAATATGATACAGCAAGAAAGCCTTTGGTCTGGTATAACGTGAGATTCTTTCATTTCCAGTTTTACAGTACACGTACAGTGTAACCCTGGTAACACTAACACGCTCATCCTTCAGACCAAGCAAATGAGAGTATGTTATCAGAAGTTTTATGTTATCTGGAATGTGTTTTGTAAAAGAACAAAACAGTTGAGAGAGTGTCAAGAGGGAATTATGTTAAGCCATGGTAGTTCTTCTTTAAGTATGACCAAAAAATGTCTTGAAAGATATAAATGCAGTCCGTATAAGGAGTAATTCAATAGAAGGAATGAAACAGCATCTTTTTCTCTCAGCAAGTGAAAATACTGGATCAATCTATGACATGTGAAGAATGTCATGATTCTTTGACTGTTCATGGAGATGATGTCAGACACATCTGATCAAAGTTCACAAATGAATACTTGTTCCCATTCACTACCTCCTAGTTCCTTGTCAAGATACCACTGTGCTTTCCTTATGTCACAGGTGCACAGAACATTGCCATCTGGTGCTTCTAGTCTGCAGTTATCCCACAGGGGACGCTTGCGAGTAGCATAAGCATTGGTAGTCTTGTCTTTGTCTGGCTGTTTGGGTGGTGTAGGCTTGAAACAACAGAAATATTTGAGGCTTTATAAAATAAATAGTGTATCATACATTGTCTGATGGAAATTGCAAAGCATCATCAAAGTCAGCATTCCCAGTAATATTTCAGAAAGTTCAAGAAATAAACTTGGAGCTTCCATGTAAACTTCCATGTCTTCATTTTGTAATGTGATACACCATAATGCAAACAGATTATTTAAAAGAACAAAGCAACAGTCAGCTGTTTACTTTCACAAAGATTTCAATGGCATGTTTTGCTGCTGACCATTGCCTGTTATTCAAGTGGTTGCATTTTACATAGTTAGGAATTATGACCTTTGGTTATAATGGCCTAGATACTGAAATATAATAACAATAATAATGTCTTTAAGTCTTGTATCCAGACTAATGCCTGCTCAAAAAACTTCACATTATTGAAATATGTGTAATGTAGCGCATTTCATAACCCAATGTGACTTCCTGAGAATGCTGAAACTGAAAATAGCTATCATAACCAGAATGCACACATCTTCACATTATTGCTCTAGAGTAATAAAGAGGCCATTTATTGCTACTGCTGATAAAAAGAGCGAAAAAAAAGATGGAACGAACTTGCTAATGTAATTTTTCTTGACAACAATTTTGTTTTTTGACCAAATGCACAGATCACACTACCTGGAGAAGGAATCCTTCTGAACAGACCTTACCACCTAATGAAAGGAATTTCCAGATAAAACAAAAACACACTGATGCTTACCAAACCCCCTGATTTTGCCTGATAGACATAGCCAGAATCCACAATTCCCTGGCACAAAGAACGTGCCACTTTCCATAAATTTTCTTTCTCTTCCATTCTTAAATCCTGAAATTTTCTGCCTTGAACTGATTTGTAGGCATGTGAGACAGCTTCTCCTTGGTCTTTGGACTTGTCTTTATCTGAAATTACTGTGGCTGTATCATTCTCCTCTTTCTCTACATGTGGATCATCAATAGTCTCATCACCACTGGAATCAACCCTCACACTATCGGCATCTGCAACAGGATTCTTATCTTTCTGTCTTATTCTGTCTGATGGTCTTTGAGGCAAAGGGAAGGATTTGTCCACTGAAGCCATATCTGTATCCTTCCCATTAGCATATGCTAATCTGTCACTTTCAGCTGTCTCAAGAGAAATATCAGAAGAACTAGTTGTCTTGGCCTGTTCTGAAGCATTTCTGATGGGGACCAATGGTGACTCTCTCCATGCAGATAATTCCATCTTTGCTAATGCTAGCTGAATGAAAATATCCACAGCCACAGCAGCATCTGCTGCAGCATAGTCAATCTGTGAGACAAAGAATACATGAGAAGATGAAATTAGAATGAAAGGCATCTAAAGGCATGAAAGTATTACATTCAATTTGTGTTGCACCTAATGCAAATAATAACACCAGTGTACTTACACTACAGGCTGTGCAATCTTATTTCAAGACAATGGTAAGATATCTGTGCACATAATAATCTGTTGGGCAATAAAGTGGTTCTATTTAATTGGATTTCAAAGAAGACTTTTCAGTTTTATTTAGTTTTTTAATAAAATGATGGACATCTTCACACTCATTATCTTTAAACATCTAAGCAGATCAAGCTATTTCACTCCAGCAAAAGGTTTCTTCAAAAGCTACAATGCATGTCATTATTTCATTCATCTTGGTGTCCAACCAGCATCCCTTCTAGTTTTTGACTCAGCTGAGGACACAGAAAATCTCCTGTCTTCAATGTTTTAATCAGTTTTTCACAATTTCAGTGACTAGCTTCACCTGCTGCTGAGTGTAGGTATCTGCCTCCCAATTTCCACACCGCACGGCCACATCTTTGCTGATATCTACACCAAGGATCCCCTTTGCCAAACCTTTTAGGCCTCTTGAACGGCTGAGAGCAGATAAATACATGTAATTGGAAACTGGAAATTACACCACTTAACATACTACATCATTATTTTAAGCCTATGCTTACTAGATTCAAATGCAAGCATATATTAACTTGGTGCAGGGCCATGGAGCAACAAATGCTGTAGATACTCCTCTATGGAGGAAAATGACAAAGGGCTCACAAGTCCATGAGATGCATGGGGCCCCTTTAGTCCTTTGAGAGGTAGGGGGCTCTGGAGCAATTGTCCCATGTGCCCAATGCTTAATCTGTCCCTGATCTAAAACAATAATTTTTAACTAATATCTATCTAAACCTACAGTTCTGCAAGAAATTGTTCACTGGGTAGTCAAGTGAGTAAATTATTTTAGAATCATCATGACATCAGTCTAAAAGGAAATAGATCTGTATGATGACAAGGCATGCTATAATGCTAAATATCTGATAGTTCTCGGGGCATTAATATATTGCATATATATCTGGTCTTTAAAGAATTAGAAATCTGTCCTCTTAAAGGCATGAATGAACTACATTGAAGCCAGAGGACACATTGGGATGCTTGGGTGTAGCTAAGATAGGCCTGGAGCAAAAGTTTCTGGCAAAATAGTAAGTGTCTTATGTTGCAAGGAAGGTCTACCTATATTATGAGCTCAAGATGATTTGTGAAAAAAATACAGACATACAAAAGGAAGTATTGAAGAGAGAGAGATGGAGATGACTGAAACCAATAATGAATCTATAACTCACCAGTGAAAGACTCCCCTGATTCGCCTTAGCATGTGCCTAAGGTCAACACATCCACAAACACCCAGTCCATATTCTTGATGCAGTTTCTTAGCATCGTCTATCACAGCCACACCTACTTTCAAGATACTGAAGAGATGCATTAATTTAACCATGAGCAAAATGTGTATACTATCATGACTGTGTTGAAATTAGTAAAGATTTCTTTGCTTTTGTAAACAAATAATAAAAGGATTGGAACATTTACAATATAAAATACTGAGGCTGACATAGTTGTTCCCGTTATTTAAAGCTCTAATAAAGACTTCAAGATTTATCAATTTGCAATGAAAGCAGTTATGTGCCTTCTCCTATCTGGAGACACTGTTTTAGACATGTGATACTGATACATGTACAAGAATGTAATTATGTATGTCATAAATCACAAATTCTGAGTAGCAATGACATCGCTTTCAAATGACAGAGACTCTCAGACTGAGTAACACTAACATGATAAGCATGTGCGAGGAACTACACAGGATGATCTATTGTGCTTTCAAAACCACTCTTTACTATTAGGTAAGGTCACAAATGCAGTGATTTCTCCAGATGGCGTCATCCCACAATTCACACCTTAAAATTAAAATCCTCCCTAAAAATACATCAAACATGCACTGATTTTCCCCTTTCCGACAATCCAAGGTTTGCATTATTCGGGAAAAAAATTAGATCCCTTGAAAAATTTAATTTACCTCCTCCCTTCCCCCCCTTCCTCAACCCCGTGCACTCAGAATGATGACAAGTGGTAATGTCACTCCCAACTCCTATAATCTGGAGGAAACACTGCAACTTATAAAATTTCTTTGAGTTCACTGTCCAGGGAACAGCATTACTCTACTGATAATGTAGAAAGTTTGCAACATTCAGGAAGTTCTGTTAAGAGTTTCTTCTTAGCTAACTAAGGTAGCCTCTTTATATCTTCCTTGGGTGCAGAGGACTGATTCCACTGCATGAGAATTTCCATAATTCAGTCACCTGAGCTGCATGGGAAAATATTAAGTTGTTTTTACCATCATGGATGCCCACCTTTTGTCCTGCAGCAATAACCGAAGAGACTCTGGAAAGGTGGGCCGAAGCTTGAATAAACGCACCAGTACACACAGGCCAGATGGAGAAGCTAACTGGAGTAAGGCCACCTTCTTTCTCTGAACCCATTCACAGTCTAATCCCAGAACCTGAAGACATAAAACAATGCACTTTTTATCTCAAAACCTCAATGAGGATCTCTACAAAAATCCAACAAATACGTTATCAAATGGTGAAAAGTGTTAAAAGAAATGTCTAGTGACAGGCATCCAAATACTGTGAAAAGCTCAATAATAAATGCAGAGTACACTCACAGTGTAAACATGAGATCTTGTGCATTTAAGACCTTGTTGTCAAAGATTTCAATGGAGACAGAATAGTTAATGAAAAGAAATTACCAACTGTAAATGGAACACTATCTATAGGACAATGAAATGCATGCTATTGTCAGCTTTACAGAATCCAGCCATTTCTCATCCACATTGCAAAAAGATGAATTCAGATAGAAGGCAGTTAATCATAATCACTTAGCCTAACTCAAGAACTAAAAATCAGGCTACAGCTTCCATCTTAGAACCTTCATTTTATCCTGCATGAGCTAAATAATGAATGTAAGCCAAACCTTAACAGTAGTCAAGTCTTTCATCAGTTTCACACAGGCTGCCTCCCATTCTTCTGATGTGTTCACTATGTAAATATCCATATCTGCCCTATAAGGCTGTTTCACTAAACGAAATTTTCTTCTCATGTACTTCCAAGTAGCCCATGAAACAAAAACTGTCACTGTGAATAAACAAGCAAGTCTATTTGTACACAACAGTCACCACATGAGGAATATTTATGCCCATGGTCATATGTGTTTTCTACATATTTTTTTTAAAGGTGTGCATGCATAAGAGATGTTCCCTCATCATATTTGTTCACTGCAATATTCCCCATATCTAATAGTAACCATGATAGTTAAAATCCATCAATTAATTCCTTGCAGATGGCCATCATTGCACTGCTGTTTCTCTCATTTTACTATATAACCAAGATGCCTGGCATTACTTCATAACTTGATTCACTAAACTCATCCATTCTCTGTTGAATGATTTATTACAGTAATAAACTACAATCAACAAGACAAAAGGTACTTACACCCAACTGCAACTCCAGCCAAAACTGACAGAGATGTCACTGAAAAAGGTCTTGATAGCATCATAACATTTGAGGGGTATGTTCTGTCAGTGTCAGCACTCAAACATATACCTGCACATAAAATATAAATGCCTAGATAAGGTCAGAATGGCATGACAAATTTCCCTGTTGTAAATAATGTCTGGATGTGTGGAGTCAGTTAAAATATGGATATGACACCAGTTTCAGCAATCATCTAGCTTTTGTCTAGCCAGGTTCCTTTCACAATTTAATCTCAAGAGTGTGGGCTACTGTGATTTGTAGCTATTGGAGTCACAAGCCTGAATATACGATGTGTCTGTGGTGTTTTTTTTCTGAATTTTCTTGAAAGACAAAGTAATAAACCACTTTTTTTAAAAAATGTGATCACAGATTGCCAAAAACTGGGCCATCATTATACAATAATAGAGAGTACTTGTTTACTATTTGGCCAGTACATATTAACTTGTCCTTTTTCCTTGCTCTAGTCTGAACTCCTCTAACTGTAAACTGACTCTCTGTCAGTATTTTCATCACTGGTCATAAAATAACAGAAATGATAATGGAAAAGAATTTCAAACCTGCATGATCCATGTCTTTACAGTTTCAATGAATGACAGGTACATTTCTAATAGGGCGGCAAAACAACAGATCTGCTGAGGATCTGCCCCTTGGTCTTAGCACGAACATTGTGATTGGTGAGTTAGCTCTTTACACTGATTTCCTGACCTTCAGGCGTGCAGAAAATGACAAATTAATTGTTTGACTTATTGAAAGACTGATAAGACCAAAGCGCCAAAGTTATGAGCAGATGGTAAATTTTAATCCTCGTAACACTACACCTCCAGCGTAGCAAAAGCACCTGTCAGCTCATTATTATGCTATGTTTTTGCCTCATTGGGCTTGGTGCTGCCTAACTGCTCAGGCACCAGTTGAAATAGATCAGCCAGGACTTCTCTTGGTTGGGCAGGAAATGACGACCGAGTCTGAAACCGTCATCTGCATTACCCGTGCCGGTAATGGTTAGTATTTATATTACTAACAGTTGGGAGCGTCATACTCACAGGGGATAGGCCCTCCTAGGCTAGGGTTAAAGTAGGACACGCACATCAAAAATAATTTTCTGTTTTTAAATACTTTTTTACTTTTTCTCTCTAAAAATTATCTATGGTGCCTACCGAGTCAATTTTGCAAAGAAACAGCATTGTTCTGTTACCATGCGCGTGCGTATGTAATATGACGCAATAAGGAGAGCTAGAGTTACTGGGTTTGGCCCTTGTGTCCAGAATTATTCCCCTTCCCCGATCAGCAGAAGGCTGTGGCAAAAACGATGACGTCACTTAAGTTCTAGCAGCTACAGACACCTCTACCTGACAATGTATTATTCAGCTTTTAATATTAAGGTTCTGGTCATCCAAATTCAAATGTAAAGTTTGATAGTGTAAGTCAGAAAATGTATTCGGCATTTTTATTGCCTCAGAGTGATTTTGTTTGACATATCTACTGTTCACAGAGGAATTAAAACATTCGGCTTGCTCTAACAACGGCACCGATTTAGTTGAAATATCGATATAGTCCATGACTTGTCTACTCTATGACTAAATGAACTGTATCATTATCGTTGCGGTGCTGTCCTTCGAGATAGCCAAACATTCATACCAACATGTTATCACCTGTCCGCAGAGCACTGGCTAGACAGCTTGGCCACTGGCCATGTGGCTAGAACGTATTTGACATAAGCTTATGGCTGCCATGTGCGCAGTAGGTGTAAAAATATTTGGACTTTGGATAATAGTTGTTTGGGGCCAGCAGAAGCATTATATCATTATGACAGACACTTGATGAAAGACTGTAGTAATAGGATCGTATGATTTACGGAGTGGTTATCCGCACAATTGTACTAATAACTCACACTAGTTATCCGAACAATATTGTACGTACAAATGCTGCATAATTGTACGAATAACATGCTTAGTGATGATTTGTTTAGATCTAGTCTAGTGTGTTAGTGTGACCAGATATAGTGTAACTAGTTTAGTCTTGCCAGTGTTGTATGTAGTATTTAGTAAAGTGCGATTATATATGTAGTATGCTGTTTATTCGCGCAACTATTTTCTCTAAATAGCGCAATTTGACGAACCCGGAAATTCGATGATATTTTTGCCCGGGATTTCGAAAGGTAGACCAAGGCCAGGCCACTCCATTCTGATTTTATAGGAACTATTTAAAAGTGCATATCAAAATGCCAGGTGCTGTGGGCATCTTCATACCTATAGTTATTCAAACAAATGTACGAATAACCAGTTATAGTTATTCAAACAACTGTACGGGCTATCTCTAACGACAGCACCGATGATACAGTTCATTTAGTCTAGACAAGTCATGGAATCAGTACTGTCGTTAGAGAAGGCCATTGTACGAATAACTCTCTCCCTTCATTAACCAGTTATAGTTAATCAAACAAATGTACGAATAACCAGTTATAGTTATTCCCACAATTATTGTACGAATAACCGTGTCCTATGATTTAAGGTATGAAGATGCCAATAGCACCTGGCATAAAAATATGCAATTTTAAATAGTTCCAATAAAATCAGAATATTGGCCATGGGGGAGAAGGGGTTGGATTTTAATTTCAAAGGCTTAGATAGGTGCAAATATATGTGTAGACTCAGAATAGGTGAGGTTTAATCACTCAAGTATAAAATTTGTGATTGTTGCTAGGTGGGCAAGGTTACCCTGTTTACTGAGTGAAAAGGCCTAAAATATTAGGGTGTCTGCTTCACTGCCTAAGTTCTCAAAATCTAACTGGTTCAGGTGCATTTTTCTTTGTGTCAAAATTTGGAGGAAGAGCTAAACTACATATTTGGAAAGTATTTTGAAACGNTGTACGAATAACCAGTTATAGTTATTCAAACAACTGTACGGGCTATCTCTAACGACAGCACCGATGATACAGTTCATTTGGTCTAGACAAGTCATGGAATCAGTGCTGTCGTTAGAGAAGGCCATTGTACGAATAACTCTCTCCCTTCATTAACCAGTTATAATTAATCAAACAAATGTACGAATAATCAGTTATAGTTATTCACACAATTATTGTACGAATAACCCTGTCCTATGATTTAAGGTATGAAGATGCCAATAGCACCTGGCATAAAAATATGCAATTTTAAATAGTTCCAATAAAATCAGAATATTGGCCATGGGGAGGGGGAGAAGGGGTTGGATTTTAATTTCAAAGGCTTAGATAGGTGCAAATATATGTGTAGACTCAGAATAGGTGAGGTTTAGTCACTCAAGTATAAAATTTGTGATTGTTGCTAGGTGGGCAAGGTTACCCTGTTTACTGACTGAGTGAAAAGGCCTAAAATATTAGGGTGTCTGCTTCACTGCCCAAGTTCTCAAAATCTAACTGGTTCAGGTGCATTTTTCTTTGTGTCAAAATTTGGAGGAAGAGCTAAACTACATATTTGGAAAGTATTTTGAAACGGCACCCCAGGATAAGTTAATGAGAGGTGTAAAATCTAATACAGCCAACAGTGAAAAATACATTGGCATCTTCATACCTTAATATGGTCTGTCATACGATGCAGTCTTCCTTGTAAATTCAGCTGTCTCTTTATTTAAGACTCCTTTAAAGTAAACTGTTAAACAGACGTGTTCACTCTTCAGGTTCAAGCTTTCACCTCACCCCTACCTTTGAGGAGGTCGAGAGCCAAGACTGGCAGTCACTACAGAGTTCCATTTGGTTTGGTGAGTTTAGTGGTGTGTGATTTTTAAGCGCAAGACTAGTACTAGTGCAATCACCAAACCACTAAGTTACTATTTTTCATTTTTCGGTTTCTTGTAACATCCGGACGAATGGAGGGCACAGTTATGCAGTGATCGAGTACACAAAAGTATGAGTATTTTACTGCGATGATATATTACTTATTATGTTGTTTAATATGGATCAAATACTATAGTATGGTTTAGCCAAACTCAGGTGTACAGGCTGACAAGAGTGTAACATAAAGACAGTTGGTGTAAAAGTTTATTTTTGCCATGTAGGACTGAAAAATGTACTCGGGAAGAACAACAAATCGACAGGTTTGGATTGAAAATGCCCGGAAATGGTGAGGGAAAGCGAAAGTAAAAACGCGACACCCGGTGAGCCAGGGAGGAAAGGTAGCGATCAAGCTTACACCGCGCTGGAATAAAAGATGTCTCGCGTGAAATTAGAATTATGCGATCAGATTTTGAGAGAATACTACGGTGATCTGGTTGCAACAGTTGGGATGTACTTGCTGCACAACAATGCAAGTACGATTGGACTCATCACCCAGAGGGCTTCGCTGGAACTGAAGCAGGTT
This sequence comes from Ellobium chinense, assembly GCA_033807755.1. Lineage (NCBI taxonomy): Eukaryota > Metazoa > Mollusca > Gastropoda > Ellobiida > Ellobiidae > Ellobium > Ellobium chinense. The sequence goes on along the minus strand of JAWQUT010000007.1, from coordinate 3,171,527 downwards.
ATTTAGACGTTAGTCTGAGTCCCGACCGTTATAATGCTGGTTGTCTAGATTCTAGAGTGACTGAACCAGTCGTCGGTGTTCTGTAGAGTTTTGGCTTCTGGGCAGCAAAACTTCACAAAACTTTCGTTCAACTGTGAGAAAACTCACTCTGTCTATGAAATTTGTTTCATGACATCACGTTTCCATAGCAGATGGTGACTTTTTTTTATTTGCAGACGATAAATTCTGGTGACAGCAAGGACGTTGCCAATCACTGCGTTTGGTGAAAATTGAAACTATCTTTAAAAAAACTAATGAATATTTGCCAGTAAGTTTCATACAAAGGGTAGAAAAATATGCCATCAGTGGTAAAATAAACAGAACTTTGGTTTGAATACAATGAACCTCAAATACAATGAGCCCGGATCCAACGAGACCTCACATTCAATTAGGGAAATGAAAATCCTCATTTTTTTTACTTAGTTTTAATACTGTAGTAAATGTACCTCTGATCCAACGAATACAAAGTCCTAGCAACCTCGGCTCTAATGAGGCCGTCGCACATCCTTTTCACCCGCAATAAAACTGTTTGCAGCGAGCAACAATTGCTAACAACAGTCTACAAGACTGAGTCAACAAGAAAAAGCTTACCGGTAATAGTTGCGTGTGCGAAGGTGTGGAGTAGGGAGGGAAAGGATGGAGGAAAGAGATAGGACCATGTGGGCAATCAGCGGAAGGGAGCGGAAGAGTAATTAAACAAATCTTTGCAATGGAAGGGCGAGGGGAAAGGAGGGGAGTGGACATCAGAACTATGGAATAATATGCTCAGCTGATGATTGGCCACGCCTTTTGTTTAGACCAATCATTGCGCCAGGCGAAATTTTAATCAGACTCAGAGATGGCGATTGAAACCATTTGTTTCTCAATATTTACACTGCTTTGTCGACATATCTATAATCCAAATGTTTGAATTCTTTAAGCCTAGATTAGAGTGTTACTGATGGAATCAAGTATGAGAGAATGTTTGTCCTTCAAAACAACTAAAAAATAAGGGAAGAAGTTGAGAAAAGCAGAAGAGCAAGGCAGAAATTTGTTGTGTAAACGGCATCGCAACAAGCACACCTTCAACATTTTTAAGGGATAATGACAAAATTAGAGAGTGAGAATAATGAGTTAATGTGTGCAAGTATTTTTTCCTGCTTAATTAAAATAAGTCTCCTGTAATAAAATAAAAGAAGAAATAACATTTATCTATTATTATGATGACATTTATCTTTCTTACTTTAAAAAAAATTCTACTGTATTTTCTCAGTGATTCATTTCCTCCATAGTTTAACAATTTATGCATAAATGCAGTGCGAGATTATTTTGATGTTACTACTCCCCCCCCCCAAATTTGGTACATGTGTCAGTTCGTGATGTTGTCACAGATGGTGTCTGGAGTCAAGGGAAGCAACCAGCGATGTTTTTGAAGTGTAAAGTTAAGTACCCTTTTAGCTAAAGGTTCTCACTAAAGATAGACCTGTTTTCGTGTGATTTGCAGAGACCATGTGTTCAACGAGACCTCAGTTTTAGCGACGACTGAAGGTCGGTCCCGGCAACCTCGTTGGATCTGAGGTTCACAGTATTGAATTATTGCAATGAATACATTGTTTTTCTACCTGTACCCTCTTACTGGACCCATATTCGGTGATCGGGGAGTGTCCGTCTCATCATAATGGTGACGCTGTGTGGATCGGCGGCCTTGGATTGGTAGTACTTACCTGGGCATGACTTTGCAATTAATAGTAGTAATCAAGCAAAAACTAGCAAGTGTGTCTAATTTTTATTGCATTTTATGATGTATGCTAGTAATCGCACGCTAAGTCCTCCTGGTTCTTGTTTTAAAACAAACGCCGATGACTGGTAGCGTTTGGCCCCAAAATGACCCAGATTGCATTGCTATTCAAATACTATATTTTAAGTAATATCCATGTAGGTAGAATGCCAATAACCTCACAGTTTTAACAGGAAGGATTGATACTGTTATAAAATCTAGGGTAAAGATGTTCATATCTTACTCTATTTGCTGGAGATGAAAAAGAGATGTTAGTATTGTTAGGATATGCCGATGACTGGTACGGTCACACTAGATCTCTAGTCCTAGGGACTCAAGTCTGTTTAAAGAAGTCTAGTTTGTGTCTAGATCTCTAATCTACTAACAGTATATTGTTGTATTTAAAGCCAAGCCATGCACATGAGGTTCATGCAGTCAGTCCAAGGTAAAAGGACATTTTAGGAAAGTGGAAGTATTGGAAGAGTGAAATATCTATACTGTGAAAATCTTTGCTGTTCTTATGAGAAATGTTCTTTATTAGGATCGTAATGAGGTCTATGCAGCACATCCCCATGGTCAGGTTATAATATGATACCACAACAAACGCACATTTTGCACTTTTGTATATAAATGTATCAAATTTATAGATTGAAGAGTTTGAGCAATGAGACATGCAAACTGATCCAAAAAATGGGCATGCAGTTTAAGAGTTAGCAGGTTAGGTACAGGGACACAGTTTTAGCATACTCACAGCTCTGCAATGGAGGGAAGGAGATGGGGTGGTCCTGAGAGAGCCTCCAAAGAATGAAGGAGAAAACAGGGTAAAGAGGGAAGAAAAAACGAGAGGAGAAAAGAATAGGATTTAGGAAGAGAGAGGTAAGGAGAGAAAAGGAGGGAGTGAGAAATTGCACATACAAGAAACATGGATGACTAACAGTAACAGAATGCAGTACATGAATACATTTATTCATTATTTAATTGTGTTAGGAAGAGGAGGAGAGGTTGAAGGAATTTTGTGAAAAAGGACCATACAGAAATAGGACTTTCAGTTATTTTTGAGAATTAACATTGCGTTATTTTATCACACAGCCTTACAAGTAATTTTGAAGAAGGTGATTCAAGTGGTGTTTTGTAATTAAAATATGAAAAAAAAATCTTGCCAAGCTTATTTGAGAGACATGTTTGTATTGCTATTGGATAATATCATAGACAATGGAGTATTCAAACAATAGGCATCAGAAGCAGATCCAGAGGGACAAGCCTAGGGGTACTGCATTACCACTGTTTTTTTTTTACTGTTAACTAGCCAAAATGTCCCAGTGCCACCAGGGAAAGGGGGGGGGGNAAGGGGGGGGGGGGAAGGACACAACCAAACTCATACAACTTCTGCAAGTACTGCTCTTCAAATCAGCATGATTAGATCATGACCTCTCTTGCCCTACTTAACGGTGTGACAGTCATCTACCAACTATCATAATATTATGCATTGCTCTGCTTGGGCATGCAGTCTAGACTAGTGAGTGGTGAAAATGGAAAAATGAAAAGCAATTAGGGGTTTTCCAAGAATGTGTTTATGAAATTATACAAACAAATTTCACAAAAATACTAAAAGTAGTAAAATACTAGCTGGACTAACAATGACACCAGCTGTTCAGTATATTATATATGAGAACATTGTTTTGTCTTCCTAATTGCAGGTCAAACAAGCACTATGTTCACTGATCCAACAGAACATTGTAACCTTCTCTCAGGTGCGACCTGGTCTTGTTGAGTACACAGCAATGCCAGACCCAATCATTTGGAGGTTAAGGTACCCACATTACATTCACTGTGCCAAGACACTGTTTGGTGATGCTGCAGAGCTGCTAGTGGAGGAATTTCTCCTGCAAGGTCAATCAAGCTTGCATTCTGCAGTTACCAAAACGACTACCAAACTAAACGAATCTTTGGTGTCCAGTGGTGCAGGTGAAGTATCTCATACTGTAATTTTTATTGAACCATTGATTTAAGGACTTGTTTGTGTTTTAAGGCAATCCACTACTCTTCCCTTGAAGAGTATAGTGCACTACTGTGGTGTGCACTGCCCATTTCTAATTCAGTACATTGTACATGCAAACTTGCGCACCAGAGTGCTGAACAGTGCATTTTTTTTGTCACTAGTGGATAGTGATCTTAGGAAAGCGTTATTTCAAAATACAGTCGTTACCTCACATCCAGATTTCACACATGTATCAGAGACATGCCAAGGCACATACATACAGAGGGGTTTTTAATATGTGTTTCTCAAGAAAAAATTAGGTGGAACTTAGGGAAAAGGCTGTCTCTCAAAGAAACATAACGGAAATCAACCTTACAAATATAAAATGCTTCTGTAAGTATGCGCACTACGGTGTGAAATATGATGGCCAGTTTGCAGTGTATTTTTCAGAATATCACTACCCATAACAAAGAAAAGAGCACTGTTCAGCATTTTGTTGCATAGGTTTGCATGGAACATATACTGAAGTGGAAAAGGGCAATGCACACCACAGTAATGCACTATACTCTAGAAGGATAGAGTAGTGAATCACCTTACTATATCAGATGTGTCAGGTGGCATGTCTCAGTTATGGCAAGCATAATTTTGTGTCTCATAGTTTTTATTGAACCATTTATCCCAGGTCTTGTAGGCCTACATTTTTTAGTGTCAGGTATATTAGCTGTCATTCCTTAATGTTGGCAGGCACATTTGAACAAACTTGTGTTTTTTCAGAGTAGGGATGGAGGGTTGGGGCATGTCCATGACAAATTAGTCTCATTACAAGAACATGAATGGAGATCAGTGAACTTTGGTGGCGTAGAACTTAGACATTTAAATTTAAAGTAGAAATTGTCAGGAATTCTGTCACTACTAGGTAAAAAAAATAAGGTAAAAATGTATTTGTAGTGACTGTAGCGTCACAGTCAAGAAAAATCTGATTCGAAAAGCTTACCAATCTGGTGAGTTTTATTTAACATGAGATGATAGCAGTTTGAGTTACTGGGTTCATTGAAATTTGTCAAAATATTTGTCTGTTTGTGTGAGGTGGGTGTAAGTACTTGTCTGCAAGAGAGCGAGACAGAGAGTGAGAGAGAGAGACAGAGAGGAGAGAGAGAGAGAGAGAAATAGAGAGAAAGAGAAAGAGAGAGTGAGATGAATAGAAGGATGATTGTGAAAAGAATGAATTAATTTGTAGGTATGTCAATGAAATAAGCTCTCAGAGCTTGTGATAGAGGGATGAGTGCTGTATACATGGTGTTATGTATTATTGTTACAATTATCTTTATTCTAACAATAACAGGCTATTTGTTTGTTAGAGAAGAATCTGGATGAAAGATGGTAATATTAAATTGTATACTTTCAGTTCTAGTTATGTTAAACTCTAAATTCTAATCACCAGTAAGAACAGAAATTTCACCAAGTCTTATCAAGGAAAAAGTGATCACACTGATAAAGGCACGTCTACTCCGTCGTTGTGAAGACATTACCTTGGATAAACATGGCAAAGTGGTGGCTGTTTGCAGAACAACTGATCCAGACAAGCTTTTCACATTGCCATCTGCTGTTGAATTTGGTAATGAAAAGGATTGAATCGTTTGAATGTGACACCAATTTAATGAGAGTAAGCAATCACCTCAGCCTCAACAATGTAGTAACTAGGAGAGAGGGTAGTGGATCTTTATATTAAAAGATGATAAGTCTAGATTAACAGATAAGGCCTCTTCTTAGAAAGTTCCATATGAGGTGTTTTTGTAGAAGGTTGCAGATTGGTTAAAATCTCTACATCCAGTCCTTGGTAAATGGTTCAGACTTTGGAGAAAGCCATGGGTATGATCCATATATCCATTGTTCTTTAAACATTATTAAAAGCATCTTTTAGCATGGTCTTTCTCAAGAATTAGATCTTGAACAGATCCAGTGGCTGCTAAGAAATATTTCACTTGCTTGTAGTACAACAGGAACTGATGTCTGGTGGTTGTCAAATATTGATTTATGTAGCCTCAGAATCTTGATACCGTCCACTTTCAGAGCCGCTCACTGGATCGAAACGTCGCATCTCACAGATTGCAGAAAGTGCTGCGAAGAGAATAAAACTGGAGTCTGGAGATGCTGCAGAAATACAGGTAGTTTCCTATTAAGGTTCAGTTTTATTGTGTACTAGCATAGACACCCATTCTATGAATGGGACGTTGGATGACAAAAATAGGATTATCTGCTACATGAAGAGCCTTGCTTTATTACTATGATGTAGAAGTAGCAATATAGTAAACGTGGCACTACTGGATGGCTAAGTTTACGGGTTTACCCGCGGATATGGTGCTGGACGACTTCACAGAGCAAAGCGTCATCAATGAATGGAAAGCAGATTTCGAAATTTCAACCTCATCCTTTAAAAACGATGAAACTGAGTGAAGCCCGTACATAACTAATGGAATCTTGCACCCTTTGTGAGCACACAGTGACGCTAAATCTCTTTTGTCGAATTTCATACAGGTTACCGATTTTGGACCTGAATGTTACGTGTAGCAGGTTATGAGTTTATCGCATTCGAATTTAGCATGCCACGCCCCCAGTCTAGTCTTATAATATAGATAACAGAAAGTTCACATAATTACCGCTTTAAAACATGTTGTGAATGTCTTTCCGGTACGAAATTTTAAAGTTTTATTTTGAGTCGACGAAATGGCAGAATGAATACTGGAAACAAAGACAAAGAGAAAAATGTGGCACAAACTTTGTAAATTGATTAATCAAATCTTACAATTTCCGTGAGCAGACATTGATGCTAAACATTCTGTATTGTACATGTTGACGTTTTCAGCCGAATTTTACAAACGCGGTTTTGAAGGTTATGTGTTAGAAAGGGAGCGTGCCAAGCCCCCAATCCAGTCTTATAATATACACTGTAGATAAGACTGCAATTTTTGGGAGTATGAAAACAATATCTGTAGCCTATTTCCAGGGGTGTTGAGGCTTTTTACCAAATTTAAGTTGCACTCCTGGTCAGTATTTTCATATAGACTTTTACTATAGGTCTCTTGGCTTCAAAAGCGCAAAATTTATATAATATGAGTTAGCCAGCCTGCATTATGGGATGCAAAAAAAATAGTGTTACATGTTATACCTGGCTCAGGGATTGTCATTCACAGAAGAAATGTCACTATACCTCATTAAGAATCAGTTCAAATCTTTTTTATGCAAGCATTTTAAAAAATAATTTTGCTGTTCTTTTTGAGTTAAATACTCTTTTGTAGACCTAAGAAACTTTACTTATATCACATGACAAATTTCAACATACTGATATGATTATAGATGATGGCCATTGCTTTAGCCTTTGTAAAACATAATGATTCATATAAAAAACTTAACAGGTAGCACAGTCCAGCACAGATGCAGGTCCCAGCTATTGGTGTGTAAATGTCCACCAGTTTCATCATCACTTTCGTGACCAGGCTATCATTGCCGCTGTTGCCAGACATATTGATCAGGTGTGTGAAATGTTTATACTGAAAAATAATGAGATCAGCACAACGCAGTAATTGCCTGGACATTGGAAGGTTGACCATTGAGCTTGGCTGCTCGACAGAAGGAAAGAGCATAGAAGGGAATGCCCCTTATGTTGTGACATTGATCCCATACTCAAGTACCGATGCAAGACTTTGAACTGATAAGTTGTTTTGGTTTTTACCAGCATTATTACTAGCTATTGTATGAATTAATGATAGAGCATTAGTGAAGAAAGTTCAGAAGTATGTATTTCTTTGCATTTTGAATTTATTATTTAGTAGATCCTTCACAGGTGTATTTTAAATTATACAGTATTGCTTGTCTGCTGGGAAATTATCGCAGTAGACTGCAATGCCTGGTGCCTGACAATCTTAGAGGGTATGCATGTGTTTGAGATGCAGCTGTGTGCACAGGCAGAAAAGACTGGGCTCTATCACTGCAATGCTGTGCCCAAGACAGTTTACCTCTGTGCATCTGACTTTAGGCTGCAGTCACATGTAAGGCATCACAGAAGCATCACCTTGTGACTGACTTCCATGATGACTTGTCTGCATAGCATACTGAATTATTTAATAAATAAGATTTTGAAATTTGAAGACGTTTTTAACCATTATCATGATGGCAGATGGATCGTATTATAGCAGTGTGAGACAAGTGAAGATAAGACATTGGCATCAATAATGATTTCTCATCTGCAGAAAGCCTCGGAAGTGATGCGAACAATGCTGAGATTAAGTGAGACCAGAACTGTACCCACATCTCATGAGAGTGTTCCTCTTTCTCTAACAGAGGTTAGCATCTGAATTTTATACAAGCACTACTTTTTAATGGTGTTGCCTAATGTAACAACTGTCATGCTTGTGCATCATGCTCTGTACATTATTATACAGTTTTGTAGTATTCAGAATGTAAACATAAAGCTGTAAGTAAGTTGCATTGTGGGAATATGAATGTTGGTGATGTACACTCATGAATGTTGGTGATGTACACTCATGAATGTTGGTGATGTACACTCAAATAGCTCTTGAAATTAACCTGATGAGTTAAATTGTTTCATATTGGATCTAAGCATATTTTGGTCGCCCATGATAAGGAAAAATAATGGTCATCTGCCTGATACTACATGTAATCTGCTTTACATTATGACAACTTAGATCATGTATTATGAAGGATCACAGTACAACTGGTCAGTAATGATTGGCTAAACTTTGTCTGGCCTTGACATTAGTATGTCAGGGCCGGGGGTTGCTTGTGTGGAAGCTGATTTATACAAATACATGTATGCAGAGAAATTAGGTTTAATCTGAAAAAAAAAAAGCATTGGCAGAGGATTTAGAAATGCTTTGTGATAGGTATGTTTTTTTTTTAATTAACGCTAGTCACATTGCATAATGAGTTCACAATATTGCAAGTTTCATGTTAAATATTTTCTTATGGACCAGTTCAGGGCAGAAGAAAACTGGAGCTTAGTTTTCTGACCATATGAAAATCATACTCTTTGGATCATCCAGATATAATATGAAGAAATAATCTACTGAACAGGGAGAGTTTGAATTGACATGTACATGCTGCTCTTGAAATATCAGTAACTTTTGGCATCCTATTTTGCTGAAACTGCAGATCATTTGTGACATTTGGTTTTATTTTGCCTTATTCCTTCGAAATCTTGATGAAGCTGATCTATACTATGTCTGTCACAGATTCACAGTGCTATGCCAAAAGATAAGACGATGCAGAAGAGCACCATTGATCAGTATCTAAAGTGTCTTTCTGAAAATTGTGTAAGTATTTTGTAACTTTCTTCAAGTATTACTTTTTTTTTTTTTGGAGGGAGAGGGAGGGGTGTAAAGTACGCTCTATTTCTTATTTTTAATGATTTCACTGCAGTACCTTGTACTTCTGAGTTTTGCATAGTGTTTCTAGCCATTCATTATTTTTTTTTGTTGTTGGGTTGTTGTTGTTGTAAATTGCAAACAGAATCAATACAGTGGTGCAACATTTTGTATGACTTTTGTTCCCAGTATTGGAAGTTTATTGTTTTTTTATGAATCCAGAATGTTTGGTGCCAAGTTGTAGGTGTAGTAGTTGCTGTCATGATGAAATACTAACTTGCTCCTGCCATTGTGGTAGATTTTTGCCGTGAACTCCAGTCAAGAATCTGACTGCTGCATGACACATGAAGTGCATTCTTTGGTGGAGTGGGTTGTTGCAAGTAGCAATGGGTGCAAGTTTTTTCCCCCCATTTTGTAATTTTATCCTTTTCTTCTGTGTGGGTGTAAAAGTGATTGCAAACAGCAATTAGGTGTTAGCTTATAACTGTGAATGCAGTTTAATTTCTTCTGAATACTAATTATTGCCTCAGTTTGTACTATGTTTCTGTTTCAGGCCAGCTTCGTGACCAAGGTCGGGGAGAGTGGAGGAGGGGTGTATCAAATAAATATCCTTTTGAATCACCATTAGTATGAATTTGGTACAAGGAGAGTTTTATACATTTGGAAAGACTAGTCAAAGATTTCTTGTTTCCATTATGAAATAGAAAGTCAGTATTAAAACGTACTGAAATGTCTTGAGTGGGAGATTTTGATAAGATTTTGATGTTGAAATTCTTAATCTGACATCCACTTTTGTCTCCAGGGCTATTAATGTTGAACCTGCTTCACTCCTTCTTGTAATATGGTTGAGTAATAAGAGGTTGTTCATCTTTTGTTGTATTCATGGACTAATGTTTGCATTCTAACATTTGTCAAGTGATTCAGATTCCTCTTCAACCTGAACCTTGTGCATTTCAAATTTTACACAATCACTTAGATATTATTTTGTCATGATGTTGTCATCACATCTAGATTGAGCACTTCTACTTCAAACATTATTATGTAAAATCTACAAAAATGCAGTGTGGTCTGTGCTAAGAGTAAGACATTCATTGTTGGTCCATTCGTCACCGGCATTTGAATTCTTGAAAAATAATACTGCCTTTTTGCTTCTGAGTGTTCTCCCTTGACAAGTTTCCAGATTACTGTAAGGCAATGAAGGCTATATGCGTGTCACATATTGAGACAATAGTCCTTGAAAGGTTGGTATGTTATAAGTAATACAAGCAGGTGCACTGCAGAGGTACACCACATTACATGATGTTAGATTAATATCTTAATGAAGTGAAAATGTCCTTTGCATCCATGTAGTGATACCAACAACCCTCCATCATTTCAGATTTGTAAAATCAGCATTACATGATATATAATATATAATGTATTCTACTGGCAAAAGTCCCCTAAAGAACCTCAAGTCTCTGATGACAGTTCATAACTTTGGTTAACTTTGATATCAGGGAAGAAGGGTTGTTAATATTTTGATTTTTAACTTTTATCATTATTTGCTGGACTGATGTTGTTACCTAAGGATACAAACATAGACACAAATTGCTGGCAAATGCCCTGACACGGAATTGGAATGACTATTTCAAGTACACGCTCCCTGTTGTCGTCACTGTGTTGTATGCACTTGCCTGCCCTCAGACATGCCATATACTACCCATTTTTATTATCTTTTGACATCAACAGATTTGGTTCCAAAGCTCTTCGCATGTTTCGTGTTTTGCTAGTTGAAAAGCAAGTAGAGCAAAAACAGGTGAGTTGGAAATACTCTATGTCACATCGTCAAAGTCAGACACAACAGTCTAAAGGCAGCAGATAGCATACAGCTTTCCAAAAAATTTCATTTCTAGTATGGTGTGAACATGTGATTCATGTCATTAGAATGGTAAGAACTTATTTCATTGCACAGGATTTGAGGACATTAAATGTGGTTAATGAAGAAAGTGACATATTTTCAGAGACAAGTATCAAGTAAGACAATTATATTTTTCATATTTTATTCATGGAAAGATGACCTGGACCGAGTTTCTTTGAAAAGTAGCTCAGAATATATATGGCTTCATGGAAGGAATGTTTTGACTGCTTTCATTAATTCCTACTGGATTACTGCAACACAGTAAAGTACCATGACTTAGGTTTCATAATAGCTTCTCACATACAAGACAAGTTTTCTGGTGTAGTCCACAAAAGTTTTTGTAAAGTATACTCGGTGCTTATAAATATATGTATATTTAACATTACAGGTTGAAGAGAAAGCAATGTTACCCCCAAAAGAGGCCAAGGAGTTGCTGTACAAAATGTTTGCAGAAAATTTTGTCACCCTGACGGTGAGAAATTTTTGACTTCAATGATTGGTTGTGAAACTAAATTGATCAGTATGAAGTCGTTGTACTTTTTGCCAAGGAAGTTATAGTTTCATCTGAGATTGTCTGTTTGTTTATTTGCTGGCTGACAGTATTACTTAAAAAGTCACAAACCAATCTGTATAAAAAGGTTGAGCATGGTACAGTAAAACTCGGATATAACGAGGTCGTCGGGACCGACCGTCGGAGCTCGTTAGTACCGATGGCTCGTTACACGCATGGTCCACTGAAAATTATGTAAACACTGTCAGTAGTGTCAGGGAGACCCATATACTAGATCTAACATGGCTAGACTGCTCGCTGCGGGTAGAGCGGAAGCGCCTTGTCTACCCAGGGGTCACCCAGGTAAACATGCCAGCATGCCACAAGTTTGCCACAAACCTTCTTCCTCGATTCCATCATTGACAGGTGTAAACAAAAAATGCAAATGTTGAGAGTCGAGAAATGACCGACTGACCGATCGTAATCACCGTTTCTGCGATTGTTATGATTAAAATCAAAATTGCCTAGCGCAGTGATTGGTCTAAACAACAGGCTTGACCAATCAGTAGCCGAGCATATCAATCCCATCTTCCTCCCGTCGCATGGTCACATCACCACATCCTTCCCTACCCCGCTTCTTGGCCTACTGCGCAACTAGTTTGTACCGGTAATCCTACCGGTAAATTACATAAGCGAGACAGCGAGACTTGCCTATTGTTGGCAATTGTTACGTAGCCTAAACGTTCAAGGTCCTCGCTGCTGAAAGTTTTATTGCGGACGAAAGGGTTGCGAGGGCTTAATTGCAGGTCGGTTACCTCGTTAGGGCCGCGTTTAGCGGATTTTGTGCTCGTTATATGAAAGGCAAGTTTACTATTACAAAGAAGGAAAAAAAACGGGGATTTTCATTTAGCTCGGTACATGCGAGAACTCGTTTTATCCGTGCTCGTTATATTCGAGTTTCACTGTATAACTCCTTACATCTAGATAAAAATTATGGAGTCAGGAATTTTTAAAGATAATTACGCTGCATTGTTGGATAAAGCGTTTTTATTAAAATATAATGCCATTATCTCAACATATTAAACACCATTAAGCACACACTAAATAAAATTTCTTGTCTCGGTATAACATGAGTGAATGGACACTGACAGTATCAGGAAGGTTGGCCTTTTCCGTCACTTTTTTACTGTAATTACTGTAACCAATGGCATTATGTTTTTATTATTTGTATGCCAGAGACTGATTCGAATAAATCTTAAATATCATTAAGATCTATGCATGCGGATCCAGGATTTGATTAAGAATTGTCAACCGTTGGAAGTGATATGAATATATTGCCTCACTGAAGCTTTCTTCATACTAACTGAAAGAGACATCAGTGAGCATTGATCACAGAGTGACATTATTTTGTGGTACTCTCCTTTACAGGAACTGTCGAAGACCCCAGATCATGCTCCTACCCGCACATTTTATTTCTTCAATGTCAACTTGATTCAGGTTTCAAGGATGTTGCTACAAAACTGCTACAAGGTGTGTTTAGTGATCAAGTAATATCAAATCATTATTCTGTATTCTTGTATATAATATATTGTAACCGTAGTTTCAGTAATTTCACAGAATATTTCAATCCCAGTGCCTTGTTGCTTATTTTCAGAATTGCCACAGAGCTACTTTCTGTTACGTAGTAAAAGATTTTCACTGCTACTTCACTGTACTTGATGATGAAATACAGCAGTAATATCAAATGAGATTGGGACCAGGGAAATATTTCAGGTACCTGGTGGTTATAAATCTGAGTCACCAGGTTTAGATCAGATGAAGACCCAGGCATGGCACAGTGCTGGAGATTTTTGGAACACCAAAAGTGATCCAAAAGAAGCAGGAACCATATGTTAATCATGGTGTCTGAAATTTTGCTCTTGGCTGCTGCAATCCCTGAAAACCGCTTGTTGATACATATAATTTATTTGCTTCTACAGGCAGCAGCAAATGTGATGATCAGGCGGCAGAAGTGTATATCAGAAAACAAGTGAGTGAAGGCTTGAAGAAAACTTTTCAAGAATGACTCACCTAAAGGATTTGTAATGATGTGAAGATTTGACAAAGTCTTAGTTAGCCATTCTTTTTTTCAGCAGAGATTGTGTCGGAGTTATGTAGTATCAGAAGAGAAACTGCATATTGCAGTGGTGAAGGTGGGGACAGTCAAACATCATAAAAAATGAATACATATTATTATTAATATTAGAAATCAGAATCTGATAGTAAAGTAAGTAAGAAGTAAGAAATGTATCTTCCAAACCTCGTTATTTGGTCTGCCATTGAAATGCAAGCTTTAGAGCAGAACATCTTTTTGAATGAAAAAATTACATTACCAGAATCTACTGTACCTAAACATCTTTATAATCTCGGTATGCCATATTACTGCTTACAGGCGTCTTCTCGACAAACAAGACCGTGTGGATGCTATTATTGCCTCCCTTGATGCTGAGGGTGCCACAGAGCAGAAGGAAGAAGTTGAACAGATGGTCACACCTAGTGAGAGGAGTCAACTGAAGAAAGTGGGAGAAGCAACTCAAACGTAAGTCTTTCAGTAATCTATTAAACCATCTTGTAGAGAGCTCAAATTTATCAAGGAGCAAAGAGGATTCCTTAACCCTATTTTGATTTCACTAGTTCTTATTCCTATTTGTACCCCGTGAGGCCTGTGAGACCCAGACTTCTCAAATAGAGAAAAACCTGACACCCCCGATTTGTTCCTCCTGAGGCCTGTGAGACCCAGACTTCTCAGAGAGAGAAAACCTCGACACCCCCCCATTTGTTTCCCGTGAGGTCTCTCAGACCCAGAGGCTGACGATACTAGCGATGTGCGAGTACACATTTTCTTCCTATGTATTTCCTTTGATCTCTTTACTTGCTGAATGTATCAATTACCCAATATATTATAATCGATGCTTTCGGATGTGGCATCAACACTACATATAAAGCTGTATGTCATGCCCAGTGGTCAGTGTGCCCTCGGTCAGTCATTTTAAGAGAGTGAGCAATCCGTCCATGCTAACTGAACTCACTGAAGAAGCATGGTGTCCTGTTTTGGTCATTTTGGTCTGCCTGTTTCTCATTGTCGCAGCAAGAGGTAAGTAAATCTCAGTTTCTTAGCCTTTCAACAGTGTTGTTGCAAGTTGTGTACCATATAATGCTAATGACTTGAAATTCTCTCGTTTGCTCATAGAGTTATTCTTCAACATATTTGGCACTGGGACTTACAATTACCTTAAGTGTTCACTCGTAAAAATGTGCTTTCTGGACAGCGCGCTGCAGTTTGCAAAGACTTTCACAGAAGATTGTTATCAATTAAGTGAGCTAACTAAAGATTAAAGGGTGGTTTCGGGCAAAGAAATAATAGTAGAGTCAAGATGTTGAATTAAAATTGAGATTGTTGTTTAAGAATGTTGGCAAAGTATACCATTTTGAATCTTGTGATATTTCTTAGATATGGCCATATTTACTAACTCCACGATAATTAGTATAGTCATTTCTGTTGCATGCATGCTATGTGGAGTGACGCCAGTAATCCTGGCAGGTCCACAGACAGTTACAGCTGTTTGTTCCAAGAGCGGTGACATAATGGGGAACGAAGCGGCGGCCGAGATGGCTGAAATCTGGTACGGGACTTCAGCGGAAGGGACCGTGGCCGCCATCTCATTGCTGTCCAAGACGGGACATCAAAGAGTCACATCACGGTCATTGTTGTCCAAAACTGACCGGACATCGACTCCCTTCTCTCTCTCCCCCATTGATATGGCCAGCGCCAAGCCTCCCCTCAGCCCCGTCTTTACTATTACACTGTTAGGAATAAGCTTCCCTGTAGACAAGGGTGTGTGGTTTTTGCGTAGAAAGCATTATGTCATAAGAAAGGAATAAAGAGAGAGAGCGAATGAGACAATCAAAAGCGAACAAATATGACTCCGGTTCAGTTATGTTATTTTACTCCCTTCTGATTCATGGTCTCAATGAAAACTTTGTTAAACTTTCTTGGCAACTTTCTTGGATTGCATTTTTTCTACACCCTCATTGCGCTCATCGTAAGTGATCTTACTTAGTTCTTCCAGGGTGACAAAGTGTGCCTGTTGGTTTAAAAAAAAGAAGATTATTGTTAGGTTTGCACATAGATATAATGTACCGTGTAAATTTGCGGTGCATCAACATGTTACAATGTTATGGTTTCCTTGTAGCAATATAATACTTTGATTTCAGCAGCTTGCCATTCCACTTTAATATTGTGTACATTACATGCATAGCCTGTGCATCTCATGGGCTAGTGTCTTCGTTTCAGGACTTGGGAGCACAGTTTTAAGTTTAAGCTGAAATCCATGCTGCCCCTTGACCTGAGACTCCTGCTTCTAGTGTGCACTTCCTAATAAATGCGTGNGTGATGATCAGGCGGCAGAAGTGTATATCAGAAAACAAGTGAGTGAAGGCTTGAAGAAAACTTTTCAAGAATGACTCACCTAAAAGATTTGTAATGATGTGAAGATTTGACAAAGTCTTAGTTAGCCATTCTTTTTTTCAGCAGAGATTGTGTTGGAGTTATGTAGTATCAGAAGAGAAACTGCATTATATTGCAGTGGTGGAGGTGGGGACAGTCAAACATCATAAAAAATAAATACATATTATTATTAATATTAGAAATCAGAATCTGATAGTAAAGTAAGAAGTAAGAAATGTTTCTTCCAAACCTCACTTATTTGGTCTGCCATTGAAATGCAAGCTTTAGAGCAGAACATCTTTTTGAATGAAAAAATTACTTTACCAGAATCTACTGTACCTAAACATCTTTATAATCTCGGTATGCCATATTACTGCTTACAGGCGTCTTCTCGACAAACAAGACCGTGTGGATGCTATTATTGCCTCCCTTGATGCTGAGGGTGCCACAGAGCAGAAGGAAGAAGTTGAACAGATGGTCACACCTAGTGAGAGGAGTCAACTGAAGAAAGTGGGAGAAGCAACTCAAACGTAAGTCTTTCAGTAATCTATTAAAACATCTTGTAGAGAGCTCAAATTTATCAAGGAGCAAAGAGGATTCCTTAACCCTATTTTGATCTCACTAGTTCTTATTCCTATTTGTACCCCGTGAGGCCTGTGAGACCCAGACTTCTCAAATAGAGAAAAACTTGACACCCCCGATTTGTTCCTCCTGAGGCCTGTGAGACCCAGACTTCTCAGAGGGAGAAAACCTCGACACCCCCCGATTTGTTTCCCGTGAGGTCTCTCAGACCCAGAGGCTGACGATACTAGCGATGTGCGAGTACACATTTTCTTCCTATGTATTTCCTTTGATCTTTTTACTTGCTGAATATATCGATTACCCTATATACTATAATCGATACTTTCGGATGTGGCATCAACACTACATATAAAGCTGTATGTCATGCCCAGTGGTCAGTGTGCCCTCGGTCAGTCATTTTAAGAGAGTGAGCAGTCCGTCCATGCTAACTGAACTCACTGAAGAAGCCTGGTGTCCTGTTTTGGTCATTTTGGTCTGCCTATTTCTCATTGTCGCAGCAAGAGGTAAGTAAATCTCAGTTTCTTAGCCTTTCAACAGTGTTGTTGCAAGTTGTGTACCATATGATGCTAATGACTTGAAATTCTCTCGTTTGCTCATAGAGTTATTCTTCAACATACAGTCGAGTCCATGTATGTCGAAACCGGATACCTCCAATTATTTATTAGTCGAAATAAAAAGAAATAATAGTTTTTTTTTCCTTCTTTGCGTCTATTAATTATCCTTGCATAAGACGAAGTAATTAATGCCCATTTCTGATTAGTCCAACTGCTCAGCGCTGCCACAGAGGCAAAATCACCTCCTGGCGTCCTCCCCGCGTGGTACTAAACAACGCCGACGGCTTGAAAAACAAACAAGACGGTGCAGCGGGTAGAGAGAGGCAATAAAACTGGACACTGCGAGTGCCATTAACCGCAGCACAATAAGTAGGGCGTGTGTATTACACCACCGCTGATAAGACAGTAGGGGTGTGGGAATGCGGGAGGACTCGGCGGTGCTGAAAAATCGATCGATAATTAAACATCTCGGCAGCAGTGTATACATACAATGCACTGGCCTATTGCACTGTGACGGTAAATAAACAAGAGGCTGCCCTCGTGACCTCCCCAGTGTGCTCGCTCGCACGTGTACGGTTGACTCATCTTTATCATTTTCAACTTGAATTAAATTGAATTTGTCCTCTCGATAATGGCTTCCTCTAATCCTGTAAAGAGAAACCTCAAGACTCTTTCCATTGAGTCGAATATTAACATGCTCCAGGAAATCGACAGAGGTGCGATGTCGAAGAATGTCATAGCTGAGAAATATGGCGTTCCCGTTAGCACGCTTTATACGATCTTGACAAACCGGGAACAAGTGGAAAAAGCGGTGGCCTTTTCATCTATTAAGCTACTACTCAGAGCGATTTCTTAGAAAAAGAAATAATCCTATTTAAAATACTTCCCCAATATGCCATCTTTAGTTACATCCCCTGTTGAATTACCCTCGTGACCTCCCCAGGGTGCTGGCTCGCTCGCATAC
>JAWQUT010000007.1:3096698-3150979 GCA_033807755.1 Ellobium chinense | reverse complement strand
CAAACGAGAGAATTTCAAGTCATTAGCATTATATGGTACACAACTTGCTACAACATTGTTGAAAGGCTAAGAAATTGAGATTTACTTACCTCTTGCTGCGACAATGAGAAATAGGCAGACCAAAATGACCAAAACAGGACACCAGGCTTCTTCAGCGAGCTCAGTTGACACGGACGGACTGCTCACTCTTAAAATGGCTGACCGAGGGCACACTGACCTCTGGGCAAGATATACAGCTTTATATGTAGTGTTGATGCCATGTCCGAAAGTATCGATTATAATATATTGGGTATTCGATACATTCAGCAAGTAAAAAGATCAAAGGAAATACATAGGAAGAAAATGTGTACTCGCACATCGCTAGTATCGTCAGCCTCTGGGTCTGAGAGACCTCACGAGAAACAAATCAAGGTGTGTCGAGGTTTTCTCTCTCTGAGAAGTCTGGGTCTCATAGGCCTCAGGAGGAACAAATCGGGGGTGTCAAGTTTTTCTCTATTTGAGAAGTCTGGGTCTCACAGGCCTCACGAACGCAAAATCAGGTGTTAAAACATGTGATCTGTGGTCAGTCACTCGCTGACCATTGAGAAAAAATGATTTGATCACATGTTACGTCATAATATTTTAGGAGATGAGTCAAAATTTGGGCAAAAAATATTAATTTTTTCTATTTTTTGGGGCACAAAAACAGGTGCTCTGGGTCTCTCAGATCCATGGGGGCAAAATAGAGTTGAAGATGGAAATGGGGAGCATTCAATAACCTGAAGTCACATGACATTTTCAACAAGATGCTGGCCAACTTGGTTTGTATTTCCTTGGTTGTTGTTATCAAGTAGTCTACCATTCCAAGAGCTTATTTATCTGTTAGTTATTGTGTGCCATGAAGGCACAGCACAAGTCACAAATAAACAATATTTCAGCCTGGTTTCATAGGCACATCAGCTATCAAACTACAATAATTATATAATAGTGAGGCAGTCATGCTGTAGTAGTAATAGATAACCAAATTTTTTGCTCTTCCACCATCATAAGGCTATTTTAACAATAACAAAGATGAGGGGAGAGAGAGTTGGGAGGATTAGAATTCCACTGGTGTAAATGGAGATCCCAGTATAGCCATGGCTGGTCTGGTTGGGCTCCAGTGTATTTTGCTCCTTGATTCTTTAGCCAAGCCCAGATTGTGTGTGTACAGTTATCTCAGTATTGTGATTGAATAAAATGATTTGCCGGATTTCAGTCTCAGATGTGGTATTGGTAAGGGAGAAGGTTGGAGGAGAGGGGGCCCCTGAGAGGAGACATTGAGAACCTGAGCAGTGACATGTCAAAGATGGTGAAAGTTCATAGTCTATCATCTCCAGGGATTTCAAATGAGATATACATCTAAATCCTTCCAGACATTCATTAGCATTTATCGTCGGAGGACTTCTTTGGGCATAAAGTTACCCGTACCCTCTGTATTACTATCTTAAAATGTGGCCCACAGAAATATACATGAACACCTTGGAAGAGGTGTTGATAAATCACTACATGACCAGTTTGGTACGTTTTCTTACCCATGAATACCGTTCATAGTGTGGAGAGTATGGGTAACTTAGGTACCCACAAATGCCTCCAAAGGCAGTTTAAAAGTGCTGCTTGTTTATATGTGTCTTTGCTTGTTTGAAACAATAACAATGGTATCAGTGTAGTCAAAGCAAACAAAGTATCAGGGCTCTGAGAGTTCATGTCTTGGAGATATTTCAAAATGAAAACAGCAATGCATAGAAGTACATGTGTCTATGAGTGTCTGGAAGGGTTTTATTAGTTTTAATCTTTTCTTGTCCCTAGACCAGATGCTGTGTTCATCCGCCACATTTTGTTCCATTTCTTTTTCAGGTTAGAGCAGTCAGAGATCCAGCTGGACAACACCATTTTCTTGCTGGAGATATACTTACAATACACACTCAACCCCCCAGTATCCAAGAAATAATGCAGAATTTCTACACTTTCATATTATGTTATTTTGAAATAGGTATTTGTGATAAGCCAACTTTTTCCGTTACAATTGAAGCAGAATGGGGGTAGCATCAATAAACTGTTGATGTTTATATACATCATGGGAAGAGACAAGAGAGACTGCCATAGATTTATCTGAAATTCAGATCTCTAAGCCACTTTTCAGTGATGTGCCATTGCCAGATTGAACAGATACCTGTATCTTACATTTACTGATGTTTCTATTCATTGGAAGCGCTTGTAAAAAATTTTGACTACAGTGTTTCTTCTGTTTTGCATTGTCATAACTTATTGTTGTACTTGTTTTTTAATATTGTGATGATATAATAAATACTAGAACTCTAGTCCATGTTTCTATCATTATTTATTGCTGTATGTTATTGTAGTGTTATTTTGTGTGTAAATCTTCTTTGTTAGTGTTGGAGATTTTACTGGTTGTTGTAGTGTTATAGCCCTACAGGTACACAAATAAAATGCTGGGAAACTGTTGGAGACCTACATTCACCCAAACACGCTTATTATGAAATCTGTGGGACCTGCTAAATCATTTTGTAGGAAGTATATTTCAGATTATCCTTGACAAAGAAAAAAAATAAGTGTTCTGCTCACTCTCTTGCCATGCAGTCATGGTACTCAAGATGGTACATTAATAATTGATTTGTTTTGGAAATGAAGGCATTATTGGACCACAAGTGTGTGGAGATGGCTCTGTCTATGGATTGATTTCAGTTTCACTTCATCATAAAAACATAATTTAGTGAATGAAACAGATAATTTGTCACAAGGGCTTTGTGGCTATTGTGCAGTCTCCCTAGGTTAGTGAAAGCATGAAATATTTTTCCAAGATTTCTTAACATAAACATAATTCTGAACACTTCAGGCCTATGCTGATAATCTGTGGTCCAAAGGCGAATTGATGTTTCGCTTTGGATTTCACTTATAAATGCTTAAAAGTTTCTCAGGCTGAAGGCAGGACAGTGTATCGACGCTCAATCTAGTAGAATTTAAGCGTAACAGCCTAACTATCGAATGATCAATGACAGAGCAACATAACCATGTACAGTGTAATTCGATATTATCTCGATCTGTCTTGATCTGAAGTCATGGTGGGCACAGGTCAGTCATGTATCAGTAAATGTGGAATGAAGAATGAGAGAATGCAAAATTTAAATGCAATTTTCTTGAAACAAGACAATGCTCAGATATATTAATCTACTTTGAATGGCAGTAATGGTAGCTCTAATCCTTAAAGGTACACTAATTGGAGGACTTTATGGAATATCAGAATCCTCCTTAATACCATTTAAATGAGCAGTGCATTGACCCGTATGGCGATGATTGGGTCTTATACGACCCGGGGGCATCTTCAAGTAGGTGTAATTCTGTTAAAAATCACTTCTCGGATCTGAACTTTCGTGACTTCTCCTAAAAATCAGTTTCGTCATGATCTACCAAAAATCAATCAATTCCACCCATGAGTTCATGAGTGACCACTACTTTCTGACCCCCCCCCCCCCCCCCC
Source organism: Ellobium chinense (assembly GCA_033807755.1). Classification (NCBI taxonomy): domain Eukaryota; kingdom Metazoa; phylum Mollusca; class Gastropoda; order Ellobiida; family Ellobiidae; genus Ellobium; species Ellobium chinense. The sequence continues at coordinate 3,147,465 of JAWQUT010000007.1, read as the reverse complement.
CCNCCCCCCATGATGGTTGGGTCCTGTGAGACCTGATCACCATTATAGAGCTGCTGATGATCGGATCGTATGCAACCCGATTACTTTTAAGAGCAATTGATGGTTGGGATTTTCTTCTTGTTGCGGTTAAAAGTCGTTTAATAGCAAATACAGAAAATTCCATACCTCTGACTATTATGTGCAGTAGGTGAGGGCTTCCATTATTGTCTTTACTTCAGGGGTTCTAATACTATTTTGGCTTTTAATACGCATTGATAAACAACATCAGGTTTAGCTGCTTCTTGTTCTGGCAAAGTTGTTGGCCTCGAAGTTGTGATTGACACAATAGAGGGTGATGACAGAAGAGAAAACATTTTAACAGTTATTAGGAAAGTCATTCATAGATGAAATCGATGGTGAGGAGAACAATCATTTTACAGCTAGGATGCAGAGTTCGAAGTAGACGAAGATGAGATACTGTAAAAGATGATTTGCCACCTTAAAAGGTGTTCGTGAACCAGGAGAGGACCACCATGGTTTCAAAGCTTGTTCGTATTTATAAATGCCTTACGGTTCAAGGGATTTGAGGGTTTAAATTATGTGTTAGTTAAGTGTTGTGTTGTGTTTTCCTTCAGCAACATAATTAATTATGATCACAGATCTACTACAAAACACATATACCCATCAAACTACTCAACTCTCACCCACACGAATAAGGACTGGGATCTTAAAAGCCACAGAGTAATCTTACATAATAAAAGTATTCGAATACTAGTTCGGGGGTATAGTCCAAAGCTCATGTAGGCTACATGCTAACTGTCATCGTATTGATAGAAAGCGTAAACTGGTTACTGAATTGCAGAACTGACATCTTTACACTCTGGGAGACCCAACATGCTCAGTCCTCGGCAGCAAACGATTTGTGATGATGCCAATGGTGCCGGTCGCCCTGTGTGTACCCTCCTGTCCTTTCCTCGCTGTATCCGTTCCTTTTGACCTAGCCCTCTTGGAATCACAAACACTTGCAGTCTAAGGGTCACAGCCTCCTCGATTGATATGTCTGCGGATAACATGCGATCTTTAAGTGACTTTATTATGTCTGCCTTATCCATACGTAATGTCGCCACCACAGAGGCATCAGCCGCCTGCCGATCAGTTCTTTCATTATCATGGACCGCAGCATGTCTTGGACAATAGATCCTTGTGGTTCCGTGAAACCTGGAGGTCGGCAGATAGTCCATCCACTCATGCTGCTACCATCTGTTAAGGACCTATAGGAGCATGGATTGTGAGTCTGTCACAATGACTGCCTTTGCTACTGTGGTCCCAGAGAACCACTTCAGAGCCGCAGTGATTGCCTCCACCTTCATTCTCATTTTGGAAGAAGTTGATTATTCTCCACTCTACTCGGTGATGATCCTGTCTCTCACTGAGAAGCCCTATCCTGATTTCTTGCTAGCAGCACAGACCCATCAGTGAACACGATGGCATTGTCTTCTCTTGAGTTATTAGCAATGAGTTGCTTAATCTCGAGGTCAACTCTCCCAGGGACCCATTTCCTGCCAAGGATGATGATTACTTTCTGGAAGTCAGTCATGCGCTATCCAGAGTTGACCTAGTCCTCTCCCTTGACTAAGTCATTCGCTGAGGGGACCAGAACAGTAGTATTTTTTTACTTGTGCCATCCATGACATCATCTCTTAAATCCTGTGCTGTTGATGTCAGCAGTATTTTCAGGTAGTGGATGTCTCTCGTCCTCCACTACTCACATTACAATTAGCCTTGACCTTGGCAAGCTTGTCTAGATTTTATTGACATGCGTCCCAGTATGTATCTTATTGTCACAAAAAGGGCTTCTTATATGCACCCAAAACGATGTGCATACCTTCATTCTGGTTATATTCCAGTTGATCACACTTTGGTGGTGACAGCGTGAGGATTCCAAGGCCATAACTGTCCAACGCTAAGACCAACTGATGGTGCAGAAGAGCCAGTAGACTCTATTTCAGGTTCACAGCTGCTGTTGATTTCAGCATTGCCATACTTCGTTTGCACCTCTGAATTATGGGCTCCCCATGGTGCCTATATACAGGCTGCAATCAAAGGTGACCCCGAGATATTTAATTCTGTTGCATTTTCTATGTTATGTTCCTGGAAGGTGACGACAGGGAGATCAGCCAAGACTGTGTGATTATTTAAAGAGCTGACCTCTTGCAGGTTGTCTTGTGAGCTAGATTCATCACTCCACTAAGCAATGGCTTGCATCGTTTCGTGAATGCTTGTCACCATCTCCTGCCTATTTTGGTCAGTCTTATATATGAGGATATCATCTACAAACGTTAATGTCCTTCCTAGACCATTACAGTTCACTTGTCTTAAAAGACCCGATCATCGGAGTAAGTAACTAAAGTCGATCATCGCCGCATGGGTTAATATATCTACAAATGCTTCAGGATGATGTGAAGATGAATTGCTATAGCATACTATGGAGTATGATCTGTGTCTAGAACAGCAATATTTTATAAATATGGATTACTAATGGAGAAATTGCCTAGGTGCACAGACTCCGATCGAGCACAGACAGTGGACTGTGTGAAAAATATAGTTCCTTTTCATCCCCACGAATACCTATCAAAGAGTTCTCATTTTTTCATGACATGAAATGAATCCATAAGATATCCGTTCCTCCAAAGACAGTTTAAAAAAATACAGCTTGTTTGCGCATGTGTTAGCTTGTTTGAAACACACAAAAAAATGGTATTAATGTGTTGCTGAGGAGAAACTCTGTGAATATATAAATAGGTGTTCTAGATTTTTTTATTTTGGAATACATGTACAGTACTGGATATTAAAATTCAAAAACAAATGCATAAAATTACCCATGAGTGTCTGGAAGGATAAGATGAACAATGGCTGAAGTGACACAATTCATACCAAACAAACTAAGCCTCTCAAGGAATGAAAACAATGAAAATGTTAATTACTGTATTTCAGTTTGGCTGTAATCAATAATAACAACAGTACCACAAACAGTGCAAAGAAGTAAACTTGGCCACTCCATGCATTTACACTTACAGTGTATTAAGTAAATATAAAAATACAAATAATTATAAACATGTAAATAATATACATGTACATACAGAGATGGACAAATTGGTTTGCCCATGGTACAAGGAGTTACTAAGCTAACCCAGGCTTTATGAACACTAATTTTTTTTACCTGAGGAACCATTTTTCCACTGATTCCATCCAGTCAGGGAGTGAATTACAGGGCATGGTTGTGTGGATGTGGAAATTACATGCACTAGACACCTCGCCATGTCAAAACAAAGCATTCAGAGGCTCAAACAAATTTACTGAGGAGGCAGCAGTGGCAGCTCATGACCCCCTAAAATTACCCATGGTTCAGTCATGATTGATACGAAAATTGGAATCCCATTACAAAACTTTACTGAACATTTTCATCTCATGTGACTTATACCAGTTTGACCTTTTCCACTCTCACATCCCACAATGTACTCCATTTCTTTCGCATACTAAATTGAAGCACCAAGCTCATGTTAAGCTGATTTGATACCATTGCATTAGAACATATTATCTGTATTTGAAATCTATGGCCATTGGAACATGCTGCAAAGCACAAGCTAATGTGAATCAGAAACAGTCATGCTATATGGGATTTTGTTGAATCACACATCTTATTCAATACGCAGTGCAGGTTCTCCGCTTGATATGCAGTTATACAACTGATCCACAGCTGATCTTTTTCATTGGCACACGCTAAGATAGTCTATATTAGGGCAAATCGGAGTTGCTAACATGATCACTAAAACTCTTAAGAGCTTTCCTAACTAAGTCAAGGTCTGCTTTGTGTTTCATGAGAAATTTTCCATTTAGATGAAACACAGGAATGTCATATCGATAAATCTTCCACCAGGCTCTGTTCTCAGGCGCCATTATATCCACTTTCTCAAGGACCACCTGATGATAGAAATACCAAAACAATATGTACTGTGTGACAAACCTTTCATAGTGGTTTAAGCCTTCTCATTCAAATACACTCGAATACCTTTTTTCATGAAAACCCTTCATATGAAATTAGCACAACAGCAAAATTGTTATGATCAGTGGTCCAGAATTCACTTACTACAGAATTCCCAGCTGTCATAAAATTGTGTAGCACAGGTGAGGTTGGTTAAACCAATGTGCAAATCATATTTCCAATTATAAGGAATGCCTATTCAACAAGACCAGTGACTGTATGCATAATCCATATGTTAATTAAGGTATTCCGTTAACCACAGTGAACACTAATGTTTTGGGAGTTTCCTGTGGATACCGCACTGTGTTAACTAATGTAAGGATTATGCATACGACCACAGAGGACAGGAAAAGAGGTGCTTATAAAATGGTCTGACTGAAAAGTGCAGTATACTGGGTTCAGAATTACTAGGCTTTGCTATATTATCTACAATTTTGTTGGTGCTGAGAAGAAGGTGCATGAATACTGTAACTTACCACTGGCTGTTCAAAAAAGAATGTGGATTTCATGAAACAAGATAGATGGACTATGCCACTGGGCAGAGTTATGCTAAATAAACAGTGCTACTGAATGTCTAGTTAAACTCGCATAAAATTAAGGCACTGATGATTTCTTTCTCATGACCATCTGCAAATAAATGCACAAAGGTTGTTTACTTTATCAGTTTATTTCATAAAACAGGCACACTAAGAGAATCTCAAGTTTGTCCTCTGGGGTCACCTGAGACAGATAAGAATCAAATCATGATTAGTAAATATCTGACTACTGAATGCTGAAATATTTTGGATAAAAGGTATTTGGGCTATCTCATGTAATCAGAGTACACCTAAAGAGAACATAGAAAAAACCCACTGTGACTAGTGTTCATATCGGTATGGGGCTGTTAACAGATGGCAGGTACGTGCAAGCTGAGGGGAAAAGAAGACTCTCACTTCATTAGTTTTGAAGTAAGTCAGAAGTAGAGGTAGATTATGTGGGGGCTGGTTGGAGGGGGGGGGGGNAGGGAGGCTGATTTATTACGTGAGAGAGATTGTGGTTTAAATTAATAAAAATATATGATCTGTAAAGAACTCAGACCTGTTTTGCAGTGAGCCATTGTAAAATCTTAATAAGCAGTGAATTATTAAGATTTAAGAAAAAAACAATCAGAAACCAATATGGCCACAACTACATTGCAACAGATGATGGCAGTTTTGGAAGTTGTGTTTGATGTGTTCTGTAAAATCTCACTAAACTGTATCCATTAAAAACAATTTTAAGTGTTGGCTGTTCATCTAGCACCATCCCTTGCTTCTTGGCAAGCCTAAATTTCATATCCAAGCCATGCGCTCACTGAAGCAATTTCACATTACCAGATCTGATATTCTCATTTCGTTCAATATCTAGAAAATGAACATAGGAACCTTTTGGCCTTTGGGTTTAAATTTAAACTTAAACAATTTAAACTGATTTAGGTTTGACAACATTGAAAATTTATTTTAATGACATTAGATTACCTGATTTAAAATGGGCTCCAGTGCTGCTAGGGCCTCGTCACATAAGGGGCAAGGATTTTTGGTATAAAGTGTGAGGACTGGCATAACTTTAGACGTGGACATTGATCTACATCTAGTTTTTGCCTTGTCCAGGGCTTGCAATGTTGCTGTAAGTGTTGAAATCATTGTTGTCGATGACGAATGTACATTCGGAACCCTTGACAAAACATCAGTGCGCAGTCCTTCAACACATCTAGACATAGATCTTGCGGCTCCCATACTCGTCGTGAAATGCACGAGTAAAGTCCTGACAGATTTTATGGACATTATTGTAAATGTCACTTCACAACTGATTGACAGGATTCTACTTTCACTTTCTATTTGATAACAGGTTTGCAATTACTTTGTACTTTAATTAATACAAGTACTTGTTGTTTTGAGGCCTGTAGTCAGAGAACTCGATAACTTTGTCCAAATATCGACACTTCAAGAAAACGTTTTATGTTTACAAGTTACCAAGATCTACAAGTACTTTTTTTTTTTTAAATAAAGAATGTCAGCCTGTCCCCTTACTATTGTTATTTTCTCTCGGGTCTAGATCTAGTACACCTACATCTATGAGCTTCAATATTTATTTTTGTTTCTAGATCATGAAAATGAGTGAATAGTAATAGAACCATCTGCATTTCACTATAACTATATAGTCTCAGATACAGCTCACCTATTAGTAGATCATTGACAAGATTTGCTTTGTTAACACATCATTAATACATGTTTCTAAGGACTCATTACATTTGATTTTTCTTCTGGTTATTTGTGAAGTTTTGGATTTTGTTCTCATGCCATCAAGTATGTAGGCTTCGCTGGCTCTCAGTAAGTTACTATTGTGTTCATACTCAGTACTTTGTGATCATAACAGGAAATTCTAGCTTATCGGGAGAGACCGCTTATCGGTCCGGTTGATAATAAAGCTCAAATTTTTGAGCAAAATTCACTAATGCCCTAAAATCGTCTTTCGATTCTTTCCAGCCTGTGTCAGATAAAAACGTGGCATGTACATGATTGTATTATAGCTCAGATGTGTGATCGATATTAAGTTCGATTGCAAATTGCAACCGCAAAGACATTGCCAAATTGGCTACTATATAGTCGAATGCAGCTTTTTAGTTTGAAAGAAATCTCTGGAAGAACAAATTTCTATGGCGGCGTTTTTGTTTTTGTTTTTGCTATTTGTCCGGTTAGGTAAAAAAAAAAATCAACAGCGAATAATCATAAAGTAAACTATTAAATATAACAGAACATAATTAATATATATGTATATATTTATATTAAAACAGTATAGATATTTACTGTGGAACAGTATACTGTACTTTACTATCTAGCCTGCCAGGATGGTCTTCTATTGTGCCAACGCGTCCATATTCCTGATTATGCCTCAAGACAGTTTTTCTCTCCAAACTCTTTGGACTAAAGGAGTAACATCAAAGTGGTATGACGTCGCTGGCTTTTTTCGTGGCATTTGCGCTTGGGATAGACAGCTTTTGGCGGGTTTTGGCTTATGTTGGCGGATTTTTATCTTGCGGCCTGGCAACATGAACACACTAGTCCATCTCTTTCCTTCCTTCTTGTCTCCATCATCTTCCTGTCTGTCTTCTTTGCTACTTTGGTCCCGAACTCGATGCTAAAGGATGCTCCTTTAGCGTGTCTAACCCTAACCATTTCCCTCACTACTTCAGCGTGCCTCCATTGCACCTTGTTTTTCTTTTAAGACCAGTTTCTTAACAAGGGCGGTACTTGAAAACAAAGAAACTGGTCTGTTCGGTGCCGAGCTCTCTCATCACTATCACTTCAGTAGCTAGAGAGTGCATTCTGTTCCGAGACCTGTGACTTGCCGTCTGGCTTGGCAAGGGTTCGTCCCTAACCACCAACGCTAGGTCGTATGCAGCTCCCTCGAAATGTAGATGCACACGTAAAGATTACTGATACAGCATATGCAAGCCCACCCTGCATGGCAGTATGCATTCTACAGCTCTCGAGTTCTGAGATTCTCTAGAGCTTTGTGTAAACTGCTACATTTCTTTTTCTCAGACCGTATGTAACATACTGGCACGTCTAGCTACTGACCATTTTTGCAGAGCATGACACAACCAAATATGTGCAGTAGACTAGTACCTCGATATCGTAAAGCTCATTGCATGTTAGTAAAAGGTACACATTGTAAGAAAGTGAGTGCATAGAAAGGAACCAATTTTAGGATTATTTCTATGCTTAAAAAGTAACAGATTTGAAGAATGCCAGAGTAAGGTGCCAATACATCTGCAACACACATCACACAATCATCCACACTGATCAAGTGACACCAGGCAACACTTTTTTTTTTTTTTTTTTTTTNTTTTTTTTTTTTTTTTTTTTGCTTTAATTCTTTGTATGGCAAAATGTTGAAAATGATCATGGTAACACCACAGGGAACTCACAACAGGGTGGTCAACATCATATAAACAATAGTTGTACAGTTTTTTTTTATATAAAATTTTTATATTTAATTAAAAATAGAAAGCATTAAAACAGCAAATGAAAGTGAATACTCATAATTTACACAGTGAGCTGATTTGCACTTTGACAGAGTGAAATTTATAAAAAGACAACAGACAAAGTGAAATTACAAGTTGGTCTAGAAGAGAAAAACAATTACAGTAGGAGGAACATTCTGCTGACTATAAATTCTTACAGGTAACCACACAATACTAGTCAGCTTTAAAGTTGCAAAGAGAAACATTGGTTATATATTTTCTGGCATGCCAAAGTCATGTCTTATCTATGATATAAATTTGACAAAAGTAGGGCATGCAATTTGTGCAACTAATCAATCAGGTGGTAAAGCTAGCAGCAGAGTTAAAATTGGCGTATGTGACATAACAGAGACCTTCCCTTTTCATGAAATTTCATAGTTCAGACTAGGAATTATCCTTATTGTTTGTAACATTTAAAAGAAGGTATACTAAAGACGTATTTCTCACGTATTTCTTATGACCAAACATGACGTGCGAAATAGTTTCTTGCCTCTCATCCTCATCTCTGCGCAAGACACTACATTTAAATATATTCCTCCACTCCCCTTATGGCTACGTTCTAACACACTTATGAACCCTTCATACAAAATTAGCTTTATTCACAAATATTTTACAAAATACAAGCCCCAGACAGATAGTTGAGTATGACCAGTTCTATAGATATTGCAAATATAGTCTACTTAAGATGAAACGGTTCACAGCATCCTGTAAATTTTGTAATCAGACATTCAATTTCACTGTATTTGTGTTGGCAAAACCAATCGTCCATGTGTCTAGCTTACAAATGATAGAAGTGGTGAAAAGTCCTTTTCAAATGGAAATCATCAGTGGCTGGCAATAGCTTTTTACAAGAGAAACAACAAAAAATGGCTACAGAGCTGGATTTAGGCAAAAGCGAAATAGCAACAGTTTATGACCTTACAACTTTCCATAATGTCTATTCTTGGCCTTCTAAGTTTTATTAATTCTTTACATCTTACATCTAACCTTTTAGCCAACTGAGTTGGTATACAGACCAAAACTTACAACTGCCACTTCCTTAGCTGTGATTCACCTGCATGAGTTTGATACTAGCAACTCACTGATTAGCATCAACATACAAAAAAATCTGATACTTCATTTTAGAGGAATAGCATACATCAGTGAGAATTGAGCGATGCTTGCTGCACAGTGGTTAGCAAGAGGCCTTCAAGTTTTATACTTATACAGCCCAGGGCCTCAGAAAGTCTAAATTCAGTACTGGCTACAAACACAAAAAAACACTGAACCTGTTCAGAAATGCTAAGCTATCCTTGAATCATGTCGCTAAGATCGTGCAATATGTCCACTGTCCTGCTTATGTTGGACTGCACAAAAAGTGAAAAACCCCCCAAGCATCCAAGGGAACTGGCCATGGACAGTGGAAGCTGGTTAAACTAAAATCAAAGGGGTGGACAAATTGTTTTGGATTAATAACATTTCCATTTAAAGGAGCGCTTTCCTCAACGGTAACAAGTGGTGTCATTAGTGTGTGTTTAATTGCTTGCACTTAAAGTACTTTCAGCACAGGACGAAAAAAAAATGAGTGTTCTGTAAAATAAAATACATGTACCGATAAAGAAATGATATGATGCTCCAATGTGAGAAGTAGATCTAACAACAATAGGGGACCAAGAAAAAAAAAAGGGGAGGGGGGGGTTGGCATAAGATGCTCTTCCATGTCTGTTGGAGGAGCAAAATTGCAATGCATCACTAGCAACCACTAGTTGTTAGAAAAAAGAAATTGTGCTTATATTAAAACAGCTTCAATAGATCATGCCACAGGGTGCAGTTACACTACTACTGAGTGTATTTTTACTATCAAATGAAGAATGCTCTTTCCTCACAGTCGTATATGACAGGAATGTGCAGGCACATTACAATGTACTTTGATAATAGTTAATTTTCTGACAAATATTGCTTTTGTTAGAGTGATCCATGAAACAATCAGGATCAGGTCAAGTAGGCAAATATCGGCTGACTGAATGTCAAGAAATTTCAATCAAAAGATATTCACATGACCTCTTTTATGTAAAAAGCGGAGTGAGCTTTCAAGGAATACACAGGAAATTCAGCAGAAAGTCAAAAATCTTTCAGATAAAGTTATTTTCAGATTAACTGGTTTCAGCCTAACCCACTTCCACTGTATTGGTGTTGAGTGATGAGGTGCTAAGGTGCTATCAAAGAATTCTGTCTATCCACATGAATCATATATATTAGCAGATATCTTGTATGCTTATACTATTAAAAACTGGTAGGTGAATGAAAAAAAGAACTCCTGCAATTATATCTCGAGTTTTGCTGCATTTAGAGAATACTTAACATGCCAGTCCACTACTACTGCAGTCTCCTCATAGTTTTCTAATTTTCTGCATTTATGACACATAATATAAATATGGGACCATTAGTGCATCTCAAGATAACTCTGAACTCTAATAAAATATATGTTTTCAATTGTTAAAGGCATCGGCATAACTCCATGGTCACCTCTGGTCTGAGAATTTAGAACTGGCCTATTAAACTCCACTTTCATGAACTGTCACTTCGAGGCTTCATTTATACTGCAGTGCTTGCATCTGGAATGTTCAGTTCACTGGGTTGTAATTCTCCATTACACAAATAAATTACTGTTTGGCACATATTTGGGTCCACCCTAAAATTCAAGGCCACTATGACATGAAAAGCCATGAAATATTCTGTCCATCTGTTGGGAATATCCTGCTTACACAGACCCTGCTGAACTAACAGACTGTACACATATATAATTGGAGCTTGAGAATTTTATGCTTCATTCAGTCATTTCAGTAGACAACTGCCGAAGATTAGAGATGAGTGGGCATTCCTACACTAAGTAGGTCTACAAAATAAAACTAACAAGTTATTATTGCGGGGGAAAAAAAAAAGGCAACATAAAGCTGTGCAAGCTTTTGTCAGTAGTGTTACCAATAGTAAGAAAAATATCACACAGTTGAACATGCTTTCCAGGTTAGGAAAAGATCGAAAGATTTCTCTTTTCCGCTCAGTAATTGGTCTTATCTACTCTTCTCTAAGGCTATAATGTCCTCTTTGGAAAGACAAAGTGTTGCTTTTCTTTCCTTTGCAATAACTTCAAATGGGCATAGACGTCTAATGATCATTGAAAACGTAACTACACCAAGTTGAATCCACATGCTTGGCAAAATGGAGTAAACTATTTATGGATTTGTAGTTCCAAGTCATTGCATTTTGAAACATTCCATAGTTCACTTTGATTTCATCCAGCACAAGATGCAAAGCTTGAGATGAAAAGGGTTCAGAGCTACAGTTATGAATGAAAACTGAGTGAAAAAAATTATGACATGTTGTCAACTCAAAGAATCATGTGTGCCCTCCCTGCCATGGTCATTGTTCTGCTTCATGCTGTGTCTTGTGGCTTATGACTAATGCTGTGCTGTTAAAATTTGTGCTGTATGTAAAAAGAAAAATACAATTATTATGAAATTCATGGGATGCACAGAAAAGTTTGTAAAGCATCTGTAATATTGACATGACTGATCTCTCACTAAAGGTGCTGTAAAATTTTCAAAACAGGGCTACTTTTGTATTTTTTAATAATAAATGTATTCGAATACACATTGGAATAGGTCCCACTGCATTAACCTTCAGAAACGATTAAAAAAAATATGCTAAATGAAATTCATGAACTGAGCCCACTGTTACTTGAAAGTAGAAAGAATTCAAGAACAAAGACTGAACAACTGAACGAATGACTTTGTTTGAGGAGTCATGATTCTGAGGAATGCCTGTTCAACTGTCCACTTAGCAACCATAATATAAAATGGAACAGTTACTATTTCCTCCTGTTCACATAGCAGAATCTATATGGAAAAAAAAAATGAGGACTTGGCTAACCGGACTTGGCTAACCACTGTAGGTGAAGTATAGGCCGGTCATTAGTATGTCATAAAATTATAAAAATTCATCTGAGGGTCAGTGAACACAGTGAAAAAAAAAAGACAACTGAAATTTCAAAAACCCTAACTTTCAAGTCTATATTAAAATGGGAACTAGAAAGAAGGCTTGAAATAGCATGTGCAGTGAAAATGGGAAATATTTAGGAACGGTAAAAAAGATTTTGTATGTGGAAGGAAAAAGTACAATATTGTGAACAGAAAAAAAAAAAAATGCCCAAGTTTATCTATTGAACTTGCACTTCTGTACTTCATATAGGCAAGCAAAAACCTATCTCCCCAAAAGACATGCTGGCATTATTCATTTACATGTATACTGCAACTGATTAAGCAATAAAAATGATCCACACTGAAGCACTGGTACAGATAATGACTGTACACTAGCTATTGTACAAAGTATCAGATAGCATACTGAAAAGCATCACTACCCTGACTGTTGTTTCTTATGTAACTCCACCTTTCTCATACCCAATATAAGACAGCTGTGTTTCATGGCAATGCAAGCAGCAATACAGTAAAAGAAGAGTGATGTTCTACAACTTCATCTCAGCTTAAAACAATTGTGGGATGCTGATTATTACAGGACAGTTATCAAAATTCACATAGAAGTATCTACAACAAAGTGAGCCATGTAATAAGATGGGGCCTAATAAATGTCCTTTTCTTAAAATAAAACTTTTTGTCTTGAGACTTCATGCATGGGAATTTTCCTTGCAGACCATGAAGCTACAACTGAATTCAGGATGTCATTCATGCGAGGCCATATCACCTTCCTTACCCATATGAGCAGTATGCTATGTCCTACTCATTTGAAGATCCTGTGTATCTTTTTTCTCCCATGCCACAACAGTCTGGTGCTGTATCCATAACAGAAACTACTCTGATGACCTACAGACAATTGCTTAGCATCTTTCATGAATTATCTATGACTGGAAATGCTTACCTCAGAGCACTAGAGGTATCACCATTTCTGCTCTCAGTACATAATTGACCTCAGATCCAAATGTTTTTATCACTTAAGGTGTATTAGAACTGTATCTATGTTTTACCAAAACTCTTTCAAAAAACAAGTTTCAGTACACTGAAAAAATAAAGTATACCAAGCAACAAAGAAGCAACTAGAAAATCTCCCACAGGACTGTAACCCATGAAGTGGTGAACTTATTATCACTGTATAGTCATAATCTAACCACAGCATGTCTCCTAAACCAGGAATAAAGCATGCACTGCATTTGCTGATAGAAGCTTCCCATGAAAGAGTGCAGATCCTCGCCCTCCCCATTCCGTGTTTTTTTATAACTACCGACCATACTGACCAATCAACTTTAATATGGCAACTCTCCTTTGCAACAAATAACAAAATTCAACCATTAGCATTGGCTTCTGGCCATAAAAGTTGTAACTTTTCCCATAAAAATCATTATGCCCACAGATTTACTGTCAAATATATTATTTTCTCATAAAACTTCATGTGTGGTATATATATGTATGTGTGTAAAATGTATTAAAAGTTTTTTTGTCAGAAGTCATCACCTTGTATGAATGTCTCAACTGAGCAAACATCACTAGCCTTCTTGTTTGGCAATTATGAAGGACATTCAACAGTTCAGCAGGATACTGTTTGTTTGGTCAAAAAATTCTGAAGTATAGAAAGTCGAAAATAACCTCTCCATAAATAGAATAAATTCAAATATAAATATGTACAATTGAAAAAATTAACACAGCCATACTACGGTCAATAACACAGGTTGTGTACTACGTCAAGGCAGATAAAGACTTTTACACTGAATCTGATTCAGGACAAATAGTACATTCAAAAGTGCAGAAGAACAAAGCCTATTAAAAACATTTGCAACCAAGTAGCCTCTCTAATAAGAGCTTATGCTTAGCCACTGGTCAATTCATTCCTTAATTCTGCTGAATCTGTGCCTTACAGAGTTCATATAACAAATGCATAAGCTCTTATAAGTGGTTCAAATTTATAGCCTTTACCTGGGTTCAATTTTGCATAATAAAACTCATGGCCTATCCCCAGTCACCTTATGTCGAGTGGAGACAAGTGTTTGTAGCTTAATAAGCTGCAACAATGCTTTGGTCAACATCCATACCTCCAGTGAACCACTGATAATATCCTTACATGGTGGAACCATGAGCTTATGCAAGGTTTCCCTTTCTTTCCCTTAAGGCGCCCCAGAGTACGCAGTAATTATGTATATGTATAGGCATTTTGTGATAGACGAAAAGTGTGGCCACTACTGCAGATATCTGCAATCATAATACAGCGTACATCCTTATGCATCAGGCAAGAGAGTTTGCAGGCGTACATCCACATGATAAACAAGGTAGCTATAGACATTTAATTTTCTAAACAGGTCTTTGCATTTATGGCTGCTCAGATCTGCCCCCTTACAGAAAAAGACAGTATGATCCAAAATGAGTCACATCCACCTTTTGTGACATTTTTACAGAACTTGTCCTTGACTATTTTTCCATATTTTTATACTTCCCATGATTCCAGCCGTATACGTCATTAATTTAACTGATAAAGTAAGGTGAAAGTTTTTAGTGTTTCCTGTAAAAATGTAACTTTGCTGCACCTGACCTTTTTCAATAAAATGGCAGAGATGACGGTGATATTTAAGACTTACTGAAATGCCCAGCCTCCTACCACAACATGGACTGGAGGACAGAAATGTTCTCTTGAGACATGAAACCATTTAACAGGCCATTAGAAAAATACCGGGGTCACTTTTTATGACTGCACACCCGACCACTTCTAATTAAGTAAGAAGCATGAAACGCTTAAAGTATCACAGGATTCTTTTCACAGTTCCATTTACATAGTTTAATGTTTAGAACCATGTGTAAATGTCATGTCATTTCACTGTGGTTAAATTTCCCACCATCTTGAAATGTACATCTAGGATAAGTAAACCATGGTCTGTCATTAGAAAGATTTTGGATCAAGTTTTTCTGAAAGCTTATGACACGTGTGCGCATAGGAAAACCCGTCGCTTCTCGCTGGATCTAATCTCGAGATATAGCAGTTTTAAGTCAAATTTCGACTACCAGACCTAAAAATGGATTTTTACAGAAAAAGAAAGATTGTTCATTTATTTTTCGTTTAGTGTATGATTCATGTCTCGAAATGGCATTTAAATGCCTTAATTTTGTGTTTTTGTGAGGTACCTTCGATCAATTTTCACTCATCGAATCAATCACCCGCATTCGGCCGAGCCGGGAAGGCAAATTGTCGGATAATTTTAAAGCCAGTCGCGACGTTGTGTCGCTTATTTCTCAAACTACACACTTGCACACTATGTCATATTACACATCATAAGAAAGGTCTTTCTCTCTACTTTCGATTGGTAGGAAGTGTGCATCTCTTAAACGACAGTGAAATCAATGCGCATCCTGATTACATAACATAATTCGTCAACTACGCAAAACTAAAGTGTTCTTACTTTGAGAGCTTGTTTTCTCATATAAAACGCATTTTAAGTTCAAATACATGATTATATTGATTTATCAATTTATTTTGATGTAGAAAAGTATCATTATAAGTCAATTTTGATATATCTATTTTTGAGATGCCCTAGTTCGCGTCAGCACTCAGTTTAGAAACCCACTTTCAAAAATGGCAGCCTCCATGAAAGCTTCGTTCAGTGAACTTGCCACCCTTAAAAAGATCAAGCAGCAGCTGCCACAGGACATCTAACTTGGACAGCACTCGCACGGTTCGTTTCGTGGTGCCAATCATGTATCTTTTGACTTTGCGCAACAGGTACATTACCCCTACAACCCCCTCCAGCCTGGCCCCATTTACTTCAAAACTGCACGGAAATGTGGGATCTTTGGGGTAAACTGCGAGGGTGCCACAAAGCAAATCAACTACCTTATCGACAAGGCTCATTCATGTGGCAAGGGAGCCAATGTTGTTGTGTCACTGCTACATGATTTCCTGGAAAATCACAATCTAGGAGAGCGGATCCGTTCCTGCATGCAGACAACTGTGCAGGGCAAAATAAAAACAGCACCATGATTTGGTACCTCATGTGGAGGTGCCTGACCAAGTGCCACCAAAACATCTCCCTTTCTTTCCTCCTGATCGGCCACACAAAGTTCAGCCAGATGGCGGCTTTGGACTAATCAAGAGGAAATTTAAAGTAACCAGAGTTGACTGTTTGGATGACATTGTCAATGTTGTGAACTGTTCATCTATCATGAACGAGGCCAAGCTTGTCGGCATGGAACTTGGGCAGTCACAAGTCTTTACATATGACTGGAACCAATACTTGTCGGGTTACTATGTGAAGGTCAAAGGCATTTTAAAGTACCACCATTTCAGTGTGAGTGACAGCGAGGACCTGATAGTGAAGGAATTCATCGATTCGCCCGAGGAAGTGCAGAAGCTCCTGAAGAAGAAGCCAGACCGTGATACCATGCCCCCAGTCATCCCCAACAAAGGACTCAACGCTAAGCGGCAGTGGTACCTCTACCGCGAAATCAGGCCCTTTGTTGCTGACAGAGCAAAGGACCTTGTGACCCCTCTGCCTCAGGTACAACTACCAGCAGGTGGAGTCAATGAAAACAGCAGTGACTCAGAGGAGGAGCAGCCTGTCTTGAAACAGCAGAAAGTAAACGCAACAAAAGGACAGGGCCGAGGCTGAGGCCGCGACACCGCACAAAGGAAATAATGCCTACAATTTGAATTATGTAATACTACGAGAGGACTCAACACGCCAACTGTAAGTACATTCCTCTTCTAATTATGCATGGGAACATATTGCAGATTATTTGGATGGTCATTTCCTCTCAAATATACAGCCCTATAGCCCCCGTAATGTTAAGATAATTGAAAATTTTAGATATCCGAACTTTGAATGCAATTTTCTCCAAACTGTGATTTTTAAGTATGGTTCACAAAAATTGCCATAACTTTGGAACTAGTAGAGATATTGGCATCAAATAAACTGCAAAATGTTCAGAAATGAATGGCCCATAACTTGCACTCAAAATCTCATTTTTCATATCTGGAATGAAGTGAAGGCTTTTCCTATGCACCCACACATATGTTGACATGTTATCCTGAAGCAATCATGCTATTTTTGGCCGAGCTGTTTAAAATATACGAATATCAGAGAAAAAAAAAATAATCAGAAAGAGATAAAACACTGCAATGTGAACTGTTGTTGGTGAAACCATCACATCCTTCTAAATTTCTGAGCACATAGTTTGATCACTTTCCTTGACAAAAGTACATACTGTAGTCACTGAACTATTCATTACTAATATTTGAGGCCTTTTCTGGGATGTGTGCATTTTCCCAAATTTCTTACCCCTATACTATTCTTGATAAAAAGTAATTAATGATAAAAAGTAATTAATAATTTAAAAAAACCACACTTCCCTTAAATCACAGCAGTCTGAGAAAGTAATGGTTAGAAATATCATAATCTAAAAAACACTTCATCTTTTTTTTTTCTCCTTTTTTGGTTTGAGCATTCTGTCCTGTTTAAATAGTTATGTTTCAACCAAATAATTTAATCTATCTGAAGATGAAACAAGTTCAGATAATCTTATGAAAAGTGAGTGACATGCCTGCAAATATAAATTCTCTTAAATATCCAAACTAAGTACATGTGCTCTACATGCATGCCAATTTTTTTGTTAATAAAAATCCATTTAGAATAATGTCATGGTTCTGAAAAAAAACCCTAAATTTTCAAGAACAGTTTTTAAGAGGATTAGAAGGGTCAGTCAGTGCAAATTATGTTAGCACATTTCTTGTAATTGTTTATAAATCAATCATTTAAGTTACTGCAGTCAAACTTCAGTAACGACAATAATATAGCTATTCCACATCTAAATTTCACTGTTTCAGCCAAATTAGAAGTAGTCAGGCATAAAGGCTTGAAAAGTGGCCCTTGTAAACTGTATATAACAGACTATCATGGGAAGAGGGAAACAAAAAAATTGTAAGGCCTATGAGCGTAACTTTGGATAAATAGCTAATAATAATTTGGGCGATTTTTAAATTTTATCAGTGGCAATGACCACGCAAGTAACATATGGCTCTAGAAATCCCAGAAGCATAGCGAATTAAACATTTTACTTACAAGGACATGAACATTCATAATACTCAGATCACTGAAACATGCAGTTAAGATACCCACTGGAAATTTAAAAAGATGTGAGAGAAACACAGTTGGAGAAAATGGTGAAAAGGTTTCCAGACAACGACGAGCTAAACAGGTGGTAACTTGCCCACATCTCTATTATGAAATCTCTCCCTACTGTTCAGTAGTGAACAAATAATTGAGTATAAATACATGGACAAAGAATCTTATTTGTAAGACACATCAGAAACGAAGTCATTTTACTAATTTAGCCTTTCAGTCGTTGATAATGCAGTAATATCTGGAATCAAATTCTCAATGTAATTAAGGCACAAAATCATCGGTTGAAGTTTAAAATTGATTTTCCAAGGAACTCATAATATGTGAGGCATCATCATTGTGAATGGTGTCACAGTCCCCTGAATAAGAGATTTATAAATTGACAAATTAAAATTACACCTACAGCAATCTTCTTAACTCACATTATTAAGCCCACAAATCTCACTGCCACCCTTACTAACATAACCACAGCACTGATGAAGGAGACAAAGAGTTGACTGCTAGACCTGAATCATGCACTTGCCAAACATCCACAAAAATTATCTCACACATTTCATAAGACTGTATAAGAGCAGTGAAACTTGCTTACCTAATCTCAATAACTTTACAGCATTTCATGTTCCCCCAAACAACCACAAAAGCCTAACCTTCACGTTTCCCTCTGATTATCAACAGCTACTTCCCCATCAACACCAACACTATTCTGAACACTGATTTGTTTTAGTCCTTATCAGCATTACAGCAAACTATTTTTCTGCACATAATAACCATTTCAACCAACAGCAAAATACAATCATTCCATCTATTCCTTTCCAAACATCTCATGGATGAACTCCTACTTTAGTGTCTTGTAAGTTTATTTCATTTCATAATGTTCAGCCAACATGATCTGTAGCAGACTCTACATCCTTTCCGTTAAAACCCCGGGCACTTTTAGGTAAGACACCAACAAGTGTGACATACAAACCCCAACCACACACAATCACCAAACAAATAAATACAAGTGTTATGTCACAACATTTAAGTGATGACCCTACACAAAATGTAAAAACAATAACAACTAAAAAAACCACAACAAAACCAATAACAAGCAGTAGTGATCATCCAGCCTGTGACAAAACAAAGACAATGTAACTCTGTCAACAGGAAATCATCATATTATAATCACCGGACATCTCAGGAATAAGGTATGACTTTCATTAAGGCTGTTAAAGAAGTGTTTTGAAACCCATCTACCCTTGATGTTAACAAACTCTGCAAAAAGTCTCTGGTAAAAAATCCCATCCTTCAAGAGAACAAACTGGACAATGAGCATCTTTGCACATGGTGATTTTGTGAACAAGAAATCTCCATATGGAGATTCTGCTATGGAGATTTCACATCGTGGAGGCTAAGTCACACTTCCCACTGTGATTCCAATGCTTGTTCATTGTTGGATGATGAGCTTTTTTCTTACAGAATCTTCACTACACTCACTATTTATTGCGAAAATATCAAATATGAAACTAGCGCTATTACAAAAGATTTTGAAAATTCCAACATTTTCTTACAGGTCTTGTTAGGTTTTCTTTACAAAACACGGCAAGTGTTAATCTGAAAAACACACCATTAAATTCCCTACCATCCCTTGGTTTTGATAAATCCATCTCTTTCACATGCAGTAAATCAGTCCCCTTACATGTGGTCAACACCCATGATCTTCTCAATCGTAGGCCAAAGACTTGTTCTTCATTAATAACCAATTGCTTATCATCCATCACAGTGCATAATCATGTTGCACAATCATGTTTGCCTTATTCTGACCTGGATGCGCAGACAACCCTATATTACATGGATAATCGGAAATAAGCTTAATATGAAATTATTTAGTAAGTTCTGTGAATTTCATTTTAAGAATGTTTGAGTGTACATGTCCTGTAATTCAACCCGAAGTCCAGATGTTGATATCCCATGGAGGTAAAGCCCCAGTTAATCTTCATCACATGTAAAATATCCAGATGAGGATCAAATGTTTATGCATTCATTTTGTGGTATCTGGCTCTCTGAACAGAATGTTTGGCTCTGCTGCTTAAGGATACATAAATTTATCAGAACACTGAGCCTTTATAGTTTTCAAAATAAAAATTATATGAAGAGTAAAAATACAAGCATGCAGCTGAATTTAGACAGATACCACTGTTTTGTATTACTGAAATTGGTGAAATTTTAGGGACCTAAGAAATCTGTACATTGGCTCTGCGAACAGCCTCCAAACCAAATACTCAGCTTAAGGAAATGAATGAATTAAAGCACTGTTTTTGTCTTTGTGCTAACACTATCAACATGCTTGAGAGTACCTCACTTTGTTCCTTTTGCTATACAGGAAGTATTGGCAACAAAATGACAGTGAATGAATATAACCATTTGCTTGGTTGCTCACAGTCGTGGAGGATATTTAACCAGAGCCTTTGAAATCCATTAATTGTTTTATCCAACAGAGCATAAGATAATGAAAGTTAATGAGGTCATTTATCAAAAAAAAATATTTTTTGCCTCAATCGCAAGAGTAACAAATCTCTATAGGATATGCTTTTGGCAAAAGAAACAACATATCTCCGCTTTCTTTCTTTGCAAATCACTAAGACCTCAGAATAATTACCACAGATTTGAGCGTCTAATGTGCTCCATAACCAAAAGCAATAATTTATGTACAAAGCTCTATCTAGAGTGTACCTAAAAGTAGTCTGACCCTTATCCAATTTATATAAAAAAAAAAATGTAAAGCTTACTTTGGCTGAGGTTTCTTTTCTTGTTCTACTGTTGGAAGGTACAGAATGGGTAAGTATGTGAATGAAAGAAGACTCATGACATCATTGCACATTTTTAAGATCCTGCCATTAATACTTGAGCTGGTTGCAAAAAAAAAAAAAAAAAACCCAAAAAAACCAAATGAATATTAAAGAGGGTATCCCATAAATAAATACACACTCACATATCTGAGAACCTCCTGACAAGTTTTCACACAACATACCACATAAATATTCAACAAATCAAACCCTCTTCATGAAATGTTTTTTGTTTTTTTTTTACAATTGGCACAAGAAGTAAAAACCAGTAATAACATTNNGGGGGGGGGCAGACTACTTACTAGGTATGTATGTGGCATATGTGACAATGTGTCATGAACTCTAGCGCACATCTGAGCTGATAGGCTTAAATTAGATGTGAAGATCTCAATTATCTGAAGTATGTGTAAGCTTAGTCCCTTTCTGTGAATACGAGCTTAAAACTTTCAAACTAAACAGGCATAAGAAGTCATCAGAAGATGCTTCCTATCTTTATGAACAAGATCTTGCTCATACAGTGTAACCTGAGAGTTGAATATTTACATGACCACTCAATCCACAGCCTGTGTGTTACTGCCACAAAATAGCAATGAAATAGTTATCTATATTTTCGCTTTTGAAAAAAAATATGAATAAACAAAAAAGCATGTGCATCTAAAGAAGTAAACAGCCACAGATAAACATGAAACTTCAAGTAACAATGCGTAAATTAGCGTCCATAACGGAACTATAAAAAAAAAATGATAATCATATAAGTGATGCGATGTGATGAGCTGTATTTGTGTGACGATTTGTTAATGCGACAAAGACACAGCAGAAGGCTGAATAACAATGAATATCTTTCAAAGATAAAACTTTGTTCATCATCGCAGATCAAAGTATGGTTTGATGCAAGTTGCAACATTAAATGCAAAATCAAAACTTGCTGTATACATACAGTACAACTGTACATTTTCATTCACACACTCTTTCGAAAATGCCAGTTATGGCTTTAGACAACAGTCTTGTGAGCGCAGAATTTCTCAAGAGATTACTCTTTCCCCCTTGTATCAGCTTACTTCTATGCTATTTGATTAAAAAAAAAAAATGTTTAAATTGGATAGCATGTAATTTTCAAATTCAATAGTGCCAAAACATTTTTACAACATTATTAACAGTGGTACAATAATAAAGCAATATTACATGAATTATAAGAGAGCCTGGGTAAAGCTATATTTTTGCATGGCCATTAGCAAAAATTGTTTTGGCACTATCCAATCATTCATGGAAACCAAAATCCAAGCCCTGAAGGATAAGAAATATGTGTGATTATAACTGCCAAGCCAGAATGCCTCATTTTTTGAGGTTGAAAAGATGAAGTACATGCAAAAGTAATCTGAACACTGGGATCAATATTACATATTACCACAAACCATCTTTTACTGCAAGCCAACACAATATGTAACTCTTTAACAACAGTAAGTGTTAGTGGTTGACCTGTTTTACTGCTCCCAGAACAGGATTTGCTGCTTTTTTTTTTCGTTTTGGCTTTGCTCTGGATAGCTTCTTCAGATAAAACAGAAACTCTCCAGTGAAGCATCTCAGTGGCCAGTTCCCTTGCAGGTTTAAATACCATCACACACAATGATTGTCTAATACATCTCCATCAGAAAGCCGAACAAGATGAGGCTTGGCACAAGCTGATGAACACATCTCAGCATGCTTGGGCACTTGATAGCAGCTTCACCAGTTTCCATAGTCTAGTTTCGAACACATGAAAGTTGAAGCAGCAAGAATGCTTTTTCCAAAAAAAATACCAAAAAACCAAAAGATCTCATGCAAGTCCCAGAACACATCATTACAATCGGTCTAGCTTAAATGTATCTTCTGTGGCAGGGTCAGCCACCAGACTGGCATCTGTCAACATCTGAATCTCTTCAAAGTCTAAAGGATCAAGGCCTGCTTTGAATGCTTCATCATTTGTAAGAAAGTCTGCATCAAAGCTATCCGTCATGCCTGTAATAGCATTTCCCAGATCTTTCGCAAAGTCCAGGGGTAGTCTGCACATGTCATCAGCACCTGCAAATATCATGAGAAATCTTGCTTACAAATTTTCTAAAATTACAACATCCTGAACATGGCTCTACTCAATGCAAGCTTCAAGCTAGTGATGATGTGAATGCATGGTGAGCTAGTGGCTCTCTGTATGTATGTGTGCGTGAATGAGTGTGTGTGTGTGTGTGCGCGCGCACACATGTTTTTATGTGTACAAATGAAGGGCTTCATGGCAAAACGCATTATACACCATTCGGGGGTTGTGGCAAAACAGACCAGATTCAAAGCATATTTTTATGTGAAAGGTGAAATTTAAGTCTTAAATAATATAGATCAAATATCCTTCTATGGAATGGAAATATACATGTATACTAAATACTCCTACTGCTACATGAAGTATGTAGAATAAGCTAAAACTTCATATTGGTGGATAACGAGTTTTGCCATAAAACCTTCAAATGCAGTCGCATGTTTAGGGTGAATAATCAGATCTACATCTCAAGGACCGATGACAAAAACCACATTCATGTGGGATCTAGCCATAAACCAGTAATGGTATGCCTAAATGCATAACAGGCTGATTGAAGGCTGAACTTGTTTATTCCTTCTTTCTCAGGGTGTCCATCTGAAGGAACATGAAAGCTTTCAGGAAATCATGCATCAAGTTGTACACAGCCTTTCCAAGCATTTTGATACCATGTCTTCTCTTTGCTCAATACTGAAAACTGTCTGATAGATAGACTGATTAACCATTTACCGGCCATAGTCGCCGGGCGTCGCCTCTATCGATTACCGTCCACAGTCGCTGCGCGTCGCCGATTTTACTTGTTCCGTTGTCAAGAACCAATGGCATTTTTAAACACCGCTGTATGGAATACAAATTGCGGATTTTGAAAGTAAGAAAAACGAACTTCCTAACAGTCCTTGTTTGATTGAAATCGGATGTGTGGTTGCTTTTTGAGCGAAGTTTGAAGTGAGGTAATTATTTCATGATCATCTGAGGTGATGGATGAAGGTTTAGGTCTATTTCTGAGGCAACAGGCCAAATCTATGATGGAGATATGCACGATTTGGACGAATTACGTGACTTACAGATGAAAATGAGAGTGATGTAGAAGTTCCTGTGGTGAATTTCGAAAGTAGTGATGATGCCCATAGCGACAGTGGTGATAGGCCTAGTGACTCAGAGGAGGACAATCATTCTGAAGCTAGTGCTAATGAGGAAGATCCCAGAACCAGAGCTAGACTTGCTGATGGCTGGACTGGTGACACTAATGATTTTACCACTGATACCTTATGAATTTGGCTATGAAACAGAATGTCAGCATCAATTTATTTCTCCTCTTTTATGCAAAGTTTAAAGTGTGTGCAATGAATAGTTTTTTTTCTATAAAATTTAAAAAATGTGTACTCTATTTTTGTCAAGAGTTACTTCCCTTTAGGTGGAATTTGGCACTGGGCCATAGGCCTGGGCCATGGCAGGTAAATGGTTAAGAGAAAGAACAACAATGATAACTGTATAACACACAATTGTCTGTAAACACATATGCAAAGAGTACCTGTAAGAATAATGTCAGGAATTTTGCTGCCAGAGGTGGGTGAGGACATTGAGTTTTGCTGATTCAAGTGTCTACTGTTTTGGTGTGAGGACATTGTTGGCTGGCTGCTGGACTGGCCACTGGCCATCACATCTATGGGACCCAAGAAGTGAGGCTGAAAGATGTCATCTGAGCTGGACATAGCCAACATGGCTGCCTGTTAATGAGCAGGGATCAGGCAAAGTTTATAGTGATCAACATAATTTGCAGATTGTATATGACAACCATTATCATCACTTTATAGTTCATTTGCAAGGTTTCTCAATGACAAAAGCCCTGTGAGCTCGGTCTCACACAGAATAAATAAGTCAGCCTACCTCAAAAAGACAAGCTGATCTGAAAAGCATTATATTCTTTGAAGAAACATTGGCACACCATGGAAGGTTATACTCTGAAATTTCTGCTTTCACAATTCTGAACTTCACTGGCACCACATTCATAAAACATGCAGCAGTGCGATAATGATAGTTTCATCAATGGAGCTTCATTTGATTTAACTCCCTATAGTCTCTCAAACTGTAACTATTCCAAACTTATGTTGTGATTGGATGAGACAGGCTAATATGTGATAAAATTTATCAGGAAAGACAGCTCTATTCCCTTCTAGCTTGATCAGGCACTAGAGGAGCACTTGGTCCCTATATTTGCAATTTCCAAAACATGAATGATGACTCAAACCACTATATGAATACAACAAAAAGTTGTTTGTTTTTTTTCGACTAAATAGAAGTCTGAGCCATTGGAAAGCATTACAGTGGGACTTTTTTTAAAGCTATTTAAACTTTGTATGCATCTCTTGCAAGACATACCTGTGAGTACTGTAATGCTTGTCCGGGCTGTTGACCGAAAGCCATGCTGGTCATACAATTACTGCTGCTATCAGTACTAACTAACCCCAAACCATTGGTGGCCATAATTGTTGAACCCAGGGTGGTATTTGCTTGAGGGGGGTTCTGGGGAGAAAAGATGCCAGGCTTGTCCACTACCCAGTTGTGGTGGGAAGTTCACAATGAGTGAACCCAAAGTAATGACAATAAGAACCGTTATTGTAGAGACACTAAGACTATTGTCAAGTGAATGAAGTCTAAAAGCCTAGAGCCTGAATGAAACAATAAGATGACAAAATATTCAAACTTTAAATCAAGGAATAATGCAATATGCATTATTACCGGAAAATGACCAGCAATACGCAGGATGGCGCAAGAGAACAATAAAAGCACAAAAAAGTTAACAGCGCAAAAAACTTACCAGCTTTCCTCTCTGGTTTATTTTTATATGTACAAATTTCCAGTACATGGGACAAAATGCAGTGATGCAAAACATCTCTTTCATTCAAAGTGTGGTCTTGTTTTTATAAATTTTCCAAAATGTTTAGCTCCAAATTACCCACTAAATCCCAGCAGCAGAAATATTTTTTCATGGCCTACAAATAATACAATCAAACACAAACGCTAATGGCAGAGAATGACAAATGATGATGCCTCATTGTGAGAGGTATGGAAGACTAAAATGCCTTCTTCAGCAGTCTCCTCCAGAAGATATGTCTGCCTCAGAATACCTAATTTCATAAGTAACCATAGTACCCCTAAAGAAATAATTTTTCTCACCCCTACAGATATAACTTTTCTCACCATATTAAACTGTTCAAATTGATGTTGCAGGGCGTTGGTCTGCTGTTGCTGCTGCTGAATGTAGTATGCGTCACTGAAGGTTGAATTCACACCTTGGCTGGTAGGGGTAATACCCGGGGACTGGGAAGGGCTGTATGATGGGGCTGAGTGGGGGGAGGTTGGTGACTGGCAGTTTGAATCCGAAACATTATTGTTTCGATACTGCGTCATGGACGCCTGTGGAGTAGAAGTTAGGAACATTACGGGTATTTATGACAGCATGCAATTTAAACTGACACCATCCCTCCACATCTATAAAATTTAAGCACAAAATGTGTTATTTGACACTATCCACCACATTTGTCAAGTATTAGAAAGGTCCTTCTATTCGGAACCACCGGAAATTTGCAGTTGTCTTTCATAAATTTTGCAACTTATACATCCCACTGTTAACTTACTGTACTTCTTTGTGATTTTTGCTGTGCTGACTGTGACTGATCTTATTTTTACTTGTAAACTGTGCAACTTCTTTTGATAAACAGTCTCCATAATTAATAGTATTCTTAGTAGACTCCAGATCTGAAGAGTTCTGATACGTCAGAGATGACCGTTTCTCTCAACTTTAGTGTTTACGGGTGATGAATCAGATGAGAGTGACAGTAAACTATTTGTGAGTTCTGTCTCATAAAATGGCAAAGTCTAATCAAAAAAGCACTTTTCAAATGTTTGTTTGTGGCAATGGTAGCAACCTGGAGTTAGATGTTCAAACAGAGGTGGTAATCTGAATTCTAGATATTATTTCTTTACTGAGGACAATAGTAATGAGGCAGAGAGGATCTGCAACACAAAAACACCAATAATAAAACTGGTTGCTGTCATGAGGGGCTTGATGAGAATATTATGATCCAGATGATTATCTCATGAATATCTCAAGGACAAACCACTAGAAATTAAAGTAACTTCTTTTCACATTTTTTATCTTTATTTTCTTCTCTAATGGCTCACTATCAACAAGCATGGATGGGTGAAACAAAGAATCAGTGACCATAAAAGCCCTCATGGCTTGCAAACAATCAAATAAAAATACCATGAGCAATTTATTTCTGAACACTGACACATTCAGAAATAGTCATCTCCACTTAACTCCTAAAGAACATAGAAAGTTGTGACTGTATGATATGTTCAGCCATTTCTTGTAAATAGGAATGAGAGGAGGGAGGGATGGTGGTGGAGGAGGAGGAGGAGTAGTTATCCTGCCCCTTCTGTGAATTACAGTATTACAGTTTAATCCTTGCAACATGTGAGTTGGTTCTGGTTGCCTAAACCACTATCTACAGACAATGTGATAATTAATTTAACTAGCCACACCCTGCCCAACTGAGAAAATGTGAAGGAGAGACGAGCACTGCTGGTATCAAGTAGTGAGCTGGCAAATGACCTAGCGAGGCATGAACATGGCATCATTAAATGACGTGGCTAAGCACTCTTTAAGAGGAAATCCAGAAGTTATGGGCTTTTTCTCTTATTCGATTAATATCACTTCATCAGGGTATTTTTTTTGTTTTTTTTTAAAAACTGAATGAGAGGTAAGCTATAAGGAGAAACAGATTACACAAAACATTAACCTTTGTAATCTTTTATGTAAAATTTGTCTTTTTTGCTTGCAACTTTTGTCGTTTTGCCAACAACGTTTGATGCAACTTTCAAAGGGGTCAATCTATTGTTAGATATAGCTCTCATGTGATATAAGTACACGCACCTTCACAATAACAGCTTACGAAGTCAAGTCAAACGATACTACATTTTGTCCTTTTAAGAATTTTCTTCGAAAATACATGCACAAAATGTTTAGTTCAGACTGGTGTATTTTAGATTTCTAAGCCCTCCCTCTTCCCTTGACCAAAACAAAGTAACCAAGAAAAAAAACAACAAACTAGCGACTAAATATATCTAGGAATCTCCAGGTGAAATGCAGTGAATGATTGTAATATATACAGGGCAAACTTATTCCAAATTTTAATACTTCCAGCATCAATATCAATATATTCTATGGAAAACATTGTATTGTCCAGTTAGCACAAAATCATCAGTAAAGTGTACTATGATATGTATTGTACTGACCCTAAATTGGTGAAGCAGCTCCAGAAGTCAAATCAGAACTCCATTTTAATGGTTTGATATCTAACAATGGGCATAACTGATTGACAGCAGATTGAATATCTTCTAAGCTTCATCAGACCTTTAAAGATCCACCCGATTAACCAAAATTTAGATCTCTCATTAATTTTAGACAATGAGATCACTTCCTAACCAACAATGAAGTGAATACCTTTTTATCTCCTAGAATATAAAATGTATCTTACCTCAAGTGAACAATATATGAAAATATATTTCACAACTAAAACAGAGACAACAAGAAAACAATGGGGATGGGGGGCGGACAACAAATGACAACTGGCTGTTGACTGCTAATGACCAATTGTGTGTGACCCCATGCTTGCCCACTGTGGTTCATGGCAACAACTCAACAACAGGTGAGGAGAACAACAATGCAGTGCAATACTGAAAGCACAGATAACCATGGTATTCACCTACCTGTGAATTAAGGTCATCACAGTTGGTGATGTGTACCTGAGGCACCGGGGGCGACAGTGGAGATTGTTGCTGCTGCTGCTGCTGTTGTTGATTAGCATGCTGTTGTTGCTGTGGCTGAATGGATGATGTGAAAGGTGACTGATGCAGTTGGGGCTGACTGGCGGGAAGGGGAGTATGTGTGGGGGACCCTGTAGGGGATGATATATGTTGATGTGGAAGGTTCGGTAATGAGGGCTTTGTAGCCTGACGATGGTGATTTAATGATCGTTGAGGTGAGTACAATTGGGAGACAGTTGGATAGGGTTGGCTTAATGGGGAATGTGGGCCCCGGTGCCTCATTTGCTGCTGTTGCTGAAGAAGTTGCTGCTGCTGTAAAGACAACAAGTACTGCTGTCGCATGCAGGGGTCCATATCTGCCATTCCAGCCTAAAAACCAAACAAACAGACAAGCTGACGGAAGCACAACAGCAAGACCAGCACTATACTAAGAAAGCTTTACAATCAATTTGACTAACAACTCTTCATGGCAACAAAAAATGTAAAGGATTAAAAAAAAAACAACTCAACTAACAAAAGATATATAGTGTGGGAGTGGCCAGACAATTAAAAAAATGTACAAATCAATAGGTTCAAGGCTGCTATTATATATCAGTGCTTTACTACTTTTCTAAAAGTTTATTTGTAAAATGAATAGATAATGAATCTACTTTATCTGGGAAGGCGGTTATTGTTCCACAGAAAGAGGCAAAGGAAAGCAGAGATCAAGAGAGTGTGACTGCCTTGCACTGGCAACAAGAAAACTATGATGTTAACAAACAGCCCGTGAAATAACTTCGTCTTTTACCAGTCAACTTAAATCCATTAAGGCTATTCAATCCTCCAGTTTATCCAAAATCCAGTACTGTGAATGCATGTCTGGGCAACTTACATAGCTAGAAATCCTGGCAGTGAACATCTACTGGCAAGAAACAGTAAGTGCAGCTCTTGAAGTTTAACCTTATGAGCCCTGGCCCCTGGGTTAAGCAGCCCCCTGTGACTAAGCTGTATGTGAGATCCATCCCAGTGAAAATTTCCCATTTACAGTCCCCCAGGGAGTCAAAAAAAAAACAACAAAAAAGGTATACCTAAACATTCAGTTAATAGAAACAGGTTTGGTATTAATTAATTAGTATTAAGGAGCCCTCACATGGGCCATGGATCCCTAACTCCATACTCCATGTCACTGCTGGCCATTAGTGGGATGGATAATGGGGCATTTTCAGGATTAAGTTGGGAAGGTAATGATTTTTCTTCTCTAGCTCATGCGCCCCTTGTACATATTCTCAAGACTGCACATATTGCAGTTTGGGAACCATTGTGTACTACACATTCCAATGTTCCTCCAAATTAACCAAGCTTTACCAATACAAACCCATGATCAGATAAGGCTCTCAGCTGTTAAAAATAAATGCTGCAATTTGGTTCTCAATAACTACATTCTCACCTCACCCCATGAACTTATTCTTAATGTTAGTTATTCCACATTTCTGCATAGCAAGCAGTATCCTGCTACACAAAATTTTAGCTTCTGGGAAGTTCCAGCGCATCTGACAGAGCATTAGAATAACTTCAATATCATATATGCTGCTCAGGATGGAAAATGAAAACATCTATTTACATTAAAGGAAGACTGCACCGTCCTACAGACCATGTTAAATCATACGATACCATATTATTCCAATAAAACAGTCTTTCAAGTGTCAATCATAATGATATAATGCCTCTCCTGGCCCCAGACAACCCACAGGGTTACATTATCCAATGTCGGAATTGTTTGGCCATAAGCTTACGTCAAATACGTTCTTGCCACATGGCTAAGCTGTCTAGCCAGTGCTCTGTGGACGGGTGATAGCATGTTGGTATGAACGTTTTAATTCCTCTGTGAACAGTAGATATGCCGAACAAAATAATGTTGAGGCAATAAAAATGCTGGCTTACACTATCAAACTTTAAATTTGTTTTAACTAAAAGCTGAATAATACACTGTCAGGTAGAGGTGTCTGTAACTGCTGGAACGTAAGTGACATCAGCGTTTTTTTCCGCAGGCTTCTGCTGATCGGGGAAGGGGAATAACTCTGGACGCAAGGGCCAAACCCAGTAACTCTAGCTAGCCTAATTGCGTCATATTACATACGCGCACAGTAACAGAACGACGCTCTTTCTTCGCAAAATTGACTCAGTGGGCACCAGATAATTTTTAGAGAGAAAAAGTATGGAAAAACTGAAAATTATTTTTGATGTGCGCGTCCTACTTTAAAGTGACACAGAACTTTGTTAATCAGCACATTGTGCTTGGTCACAGTATTCATTTTTGCCAAATAAAATCCTACTAGATGTTAATGGCCTTTTAAAAAACTAAATGAGGCACCAAAAATGCTCACAAATCCGGGGGGTTGATACCCCAGTTTTGAAAACTGTAAATGGAAAATGTTTATCAACTGTAATAATTTTTTTCTTTTGGACTTCGTATTTTTATCTGAATACACTAGTCAAAGCACCCGCAAAATTTGCGTCGTTATCGTGCGAAGGAAACGACCAAACTTCATCTACACCATTAACACCCCTCCTCTTTTTGTAGTTATTGAGCTCACAGACATCATTATATGTAAACATATCAGTTAAGCTGAAAATAAAAAAAAAAAGTGCTTAAAATTAATGATTTTTTTCTCAATACCAGCCTCTCTAAAAACCCGCCACATTGGAAGAATTTAGCCTCAAAACACCAATCTGACTGCAGACGCCACAATAGTAGTGACATCATGACCATAAACCTCAGTGTAAAAATTGGAACAAGTAATTTGGATACGGGAAAATCCATTTTCTACATGTATTTCGGAGACAATTAGGAACAGCGCTGCCCACCAATTTGTAAAAAAAAAGAACCAGTTATGGTTGGTTTGTCTTACACAAGATGAAATCAGTGGAGAAATTAACCCCCACGATGTGCATGAGAGGAAGCGTTACTTAGCTGTGACAAGTCTAGGACTTGCATCTTTCTATCGGAAAGCTGATTTGGAAGTGTATTCTCCATATTTCAGTACTGTTGAAGAGGCCCACAGCAAATGCTGTGATCAAATACACTGTCAGACATCTGTTATGGGCACAAAAACTGCTGTCCTCCAACTTTGGATGCTTAATAAAGGAATGTCATGGAGAAAATGTTAAAGAGTTTTGTCACTTGCCAAAACTCTTC
This sequence comes from Ellobium chinense, assembly GCA_033807755.1. Classification (NCBI taxonomy): domain Eukaryota; kingdom Metazoa; phylum Mollusca; class Gastropoda; order Ellobiida; family Ellobiidae; genus Ellobium; species Ellobium chinense. Next base: position 3,115,358 of record JAWQUT010000007.1, on the reverse strand, counting down.
CAATTCTTTTGTAATTTAATTATTGCAGAGATATACTGTCATGACTATTTTTAATTTTGGCCCCAAGTGAGCATATATTTTTTTGAACGGCCCATCTCAAAAGTGTGAACAGAAAAGTTCTAGCAACTGAACCCTTTCTTGTTACCACAATATTAAAGCAGAAACCTACATGAATAGATCTATCTCTTAACCCCCCAAAAAAGGCTTGCTAAACTTAATTCAATAAAACATACTTTTGAAAATGAAAAGACAAACTTAAAATCACCACTGTGCAAAGTTCACAAAACCTTATAATACACAAGGCAGACTTCACTGTACACAAAGGCTGACACTACAAAGCAGAAATTCTTTTTAGGTGTCCACAAGAATCAAGTTCATCCACTGTTTGACCAGACAAAAGCACAAACAAGTTTAACTCTGTGATACTGCCCATTTCTCCTAACATAAGCAATATTAACTTGGTGTAAAGGCAAGATCCAGCTCTACTTTCTGCTGGCAATTTCACATTTTGAATTCTTTATGTACATTTTAGCCCCAAACATTATTATGGTAACAATGACTGATAGTTTAAAAAATAACAAAAAAAGGTACTCTTACTATTAACAAAATCTCATTATAACTAAACATTTGTGGGCACCATTGTGTTTTGGGAACTCAGATAATGCTCTGTCTAAATACTACAAGCTGCAAAGAGAACTACACACACTTTATTTAATGGAAAGAAGAGGACACTTGTTTTTGTAACTCTTTAACTAAAAGTAACACCTTGGCAAAAGCACCATAGGACACAGTTAAGATCTGCATCCATGTGGGCTTGTCACACAAGCTCTGACAGTTTTCTTGCTGTGGTAAAGTCTTCCCTCTTTCTTACTGTAAAGCACCCACATTTTTCTTTCCTTCGAACATATCATAATGTAATGGGACTTATCACAGAAAACAAGATTCAGTGAATATGGTATGCAACTACCATACATTTGGGTAATCATGATTGAAAAATAGGCACAGAAATGTCCCTGTCTGATTTTGGTATCTGTCATTTTGGAGTATCTAGCTATTCCTGAAAATTGATTAGCAATATAACAGCAAAATGAAATCTGACACCCACTAGATATCCTAGACCCTGATACTCTTACTGTGATAAAAACACTTTCAAACCCTTACACTTTCTTGGAAAAAGTCCTCACTGAGTATTCCTGGTATTTAGCAAATTCAAATAAGATGTATGCTGACATTACATTAACAAATAAGGTCGAATGTAAATTTTGCTATCATTTTATGCACAGAATGGCAGCAGCTGATGGCAAAATTTTCAGACATCATTCTGCCATCCCTGTGTTCCAAACTGTGGCATGTCCTAGTGACACCATCAAAATTCATTAACAAGCATAAGAAAGAAAAAAAAAACCTCGTAACTCAGCACACTTACAAGACAATGGGTCTCTTCATACTAATGAAAAAAAAAGATATACATGCATTCCGGTTTTATTCATACTCGGAACACTAGGTGAAATGCCAATGCTCACAAAGTTTCTTTTTTTTTTTTACATTTGCTTGCCTATTCACTTATATATCTTGGTTTAGCCAAGTCATTTAGACAACATCTCTGTGACATCATGCATTACATTTTTCTCACATATCATAATTCTTGCTTACAGCAGATCTCCTTTTCCACAGAACTATGTGACAATCCCCTTGGTTTATTCAGTTTTCTTGTACAAGCTTTAAATAATTTAAAAAAAAAAAAATAAAAAATCTAACCAATACAGATAGCAGCTATACTTCCAGTGGGTGATATTTAGGAAAATTTTGCCTTGAACAAGGTGAATATTTGGAGCTGCCACAGAAATAATTTAGTAGATGCTTTGAGGGAAGGACTGCATACACAGAAAGCTTTCAACCAACAGTAACCAACACCATTAAGCACAGTATTACAGATGTTTAGAAAGACAGAAGACACCTAAATATTTATGTCACAAAGATGTCAAAGCTCTCTTAGCTTCGTGATATCTCCTTTTAACTTTTTGATGTGGACAAGCAAATAAATATGATGTACTTAAACATGGCGAATGCTGAGGAAATGCTTTCAGAGACCTCAGATGGTAGTCTCTCAATATCAAGTATGAATCCATAAGTATATGTCAAACCTTTCGGACAAACTGCCTGAAATCATATACTGGCAAAAAAAAAGTATAAGTATATCTAAAAGTGAAAGAGACTTTTTATCCTCAGCAAAAATCCTGTTTCAATACGCAAAATTTCTCTAATGAAATTTAATGCACAAATACATGAATACTCTTCTTATAAAATTAATAAAATGAGTGTTATAAACAATCCTCAGACATCTTTGCAACCACCACATACTGTACAAAGACTAAGGCAGACTAGGCATTTTACATCCAGGTGCATAACACTTACTGGAGATGATGGCCCTCCAATCGGATTGAGAACGAGTGGACTGGGAACTGACATGCCAGGGGACTGCCGCCGACGTTGATTCGGGCTCTGAGGACTCTGGTGGCCCATGGGCATGTGACGTGGACTAGTAGGACTCAGACTGACAGGACTGTTGCCTGCGCCTGCAGTGTTGTATGGGTCTTCCTGATCCAGAGGAGTTGCCAGTGGCGATGGGAACTGCAGTACTGATAAGTCAGGTAAGGACCCTGTGTTGTTAGCCGTCATGGGAATGACTGGCGCCGAGGAATTGATGCCGTCATGTTCTTGGCTGGGATAAATGCTGGGAAATACAGACAAACACTTCATAAAGCTGCACAGTGTAACAGAGCTGTCTTTAGCATAACGTAGCACCCTAAACACAAGACTGGAATCCATACCGCCCTGTCCACTTAAAAGGAAAGCTGTATGTATGCTACACTGTGTAGAACAAGAAAAAAAAAGCAGAATAAGTGCTGTGGTGAAATGATACAAATGCCAGTATTATTATTCCCTCCATGCACTGCACTGTCATCTTGACTATTTATCCTTTATAGAATTACTTTTTGGAATGAGTAAAACTGCAAACACATAAGTCTGATAGGAAATAATAAGTCAAAACTGAGTGTAATTCCAGTCCATCCAATTAGTATCAGCCAACCAGCTTACAAAGCATTGTGCAATATTTCCCATTTTTTCTCATCTAAAGCACATCTTCACTCTCAGATTGACAGTAATCATGATAAAGTTTATTATTTAAAGACCTGAGCATTCTAATACTCACTTTATGTTTGGAACTTCACAAGATTTTGGCCTAGATGGACCCATCTTCTTAGAGTCCCAGAAGTTCATTTGCATACCATCACCAGCATTTTCTCCAACCATTTCAACAACTGTGGATACAAAATTAGTGATACAACCCTCTAAACTATATGCTTAATCAAAAATAGAAGCACACATTTCACAGCGATAGGATTAAATGTTTTCAGAGTGTCATCTGAAAAAAAAACAACTTAAAAGTTCACGCCCACAAAAAAAAAAAAGAAAAAAAATCTTTTGACTAATGTAATGATGTAAAGGTGTAGCTTAAGCAATCTTCTCATCCTGCTCCCTCTCTCAATCCCAAAACTCAGGGTCTGGAAAAAAAAAAAAGGAGAGACAGAGAGAGAAGACAGACTGAAAAATAAGACGGACAAACAAACTAACAGACAGACAAATAAACATCTCATGACAATTTCCCTAAAGATGACATTTTGGTTCAGAATTAGTGGGCTGACAGAAATTTAACCTATTCCAATTCCGAGATATTTTGTAGAAAACTACTTTTGGTAAGAAAAAAAAAGCCTGACTTACTGCGTCGATGCGAAGGCGGAGTCACAGGCGGGTGGGCAAAGTTCTTGTTGTTGGCATTTCCCATGGCATTCATGTGCAAAGAGGGGTCTGAGTGAACCCTGTTAAAACAACAAAAAAAAATGTGGAAAGAAATTATCAGCATTATTATCAACCTCAAGAGTATGAATCATGTTCATAGATGAAATAACCAATGAAACAAGGATGACTCCTTTTCTAGTTAGATAGTAAGCAGAAAAAGGTGCAACTGATGCACTATAAACATGCTCAATGCTGACAAAACAATTATGGCTCTGCTACAGGCTGAAAGAGTTCTTTCACTGAATCAAACATGGCTCTACAGAACAGAACACTTTTATGTCTGTGGAATCTAGTGCTGGAACACAAGCATGATACAAAACAGCAGTGATGGGAAACTCCTCAGGATAAGACTGAAAAATCACATTCATTATATTTCCTCAACTTATCTTCCTGTTGTTATTATGAATTGGTGGCAACAAATTTGAATCAAATAAAACTGAGGTAATAAATGATTTCACAGAGGATATATACGCACAAACATAACTGCAGCCCACTGCAATCTAAAGGTGAAAGTTTCATCACAGCCCAGGTGGTCATTCATACAACAGATTTGGGGTCAAACTACTTAACTGTGATGTTGCCAGAGTTAAGCATCTGGTGCAAGCTCCTGAATTGGCATTAGGGTATGTAACAGGTCAATAACCACCATCTCTCTCCTAATTAGAATTTAAGCCAAATCTTTCATAATTACCATTTTAAAGTTTACAGCAAAATTACACTTCATTATTTTAAGAGAATGTAGTATTCACATCCGGTGTTGGATACAATGCCATCACTTAGTCCATGTAAGCTGTCTGAATACACATCCTTCATTGGAATACTTCATGTTTGTCTAAGGACATGTAAATATTTTCAAGCACAGCAGAAACAAAGCAGGCTGGAGGTCCAGAGGCAAGATTTTCAACTTCCTTGTCCAGTAAAGAAGGAAAACTGAAGATGCATGACATTTTCAAAACCTTGGAACCCCATCAATGAGATATGATAAAATTTATCTAAATATGTTGTATAAACTTCCAGTTACATTACAAACATCCGCTGTATTTTCAAGCGTTGGTACCCATGAATGAAACATGCTATGGGGCAATTCCAGTATAACTGATAAAGCATTTTAATCATTTCAACAAAACATGGGATGCTCAAAACGACAAGTGAAAACATCTATTAACATGATAGTCATCCAGAACTTTGTGACACAAGACACTGACTTAGCACCGTCATTGTATTTATATGCAAACTAGAATCCAACTGAATTTGCATTGCTATTTCAAAACTGTAACTCTTTCCACCACAATGTTGGTGATGGTATTTATGGTCTCAAAACCATGAAACTCAGATGTTTATCAGCACTGTTTTGTGATAGAACAAAAACACAACCAATCTTCTTCAAATCAGTAAATCTGAATTCAATATTATTCAAGTGGTTCTTCAAGATCATCAAAACCTAAATGCAACTGATGTGTCAATAAAAACATGACTGAGAGCTGACTTGTGAAGTAATAACTAAGGTATCAAAGTTTAAGACTCCCTATCTCCACTTAAATTATTCTGCTATCATAACACTGTTCAAATCACTTTTTCAGTATTGCAATTTTTATCATTTGATGGCTTTGACAGCAATGATTTCTGTATTTCTGTGTAGCTGAAATGATCCACACGAAATGGTATGAAATATACTGTCACAGTCATTGTCTTGTGCCACAGAAATCGCACTTTTCCACTCTTAGATAGTTAGCATGATCTTATCACTACCGATCAGTATGCTCCCTATCAATCCAGCAATAAGAAAGTGATGACTGAAAGTAACCCTGTCAATTTTTCTTCTTTGCCTGAGACTCTCCTAATTATTCTATAGTTTATTTATTGTAGAGAGACAGTGTCAAAGCTGTCTTTAATTTTGTTCTGAACTCAGCACATTTGTTCTTTAAACTGCCTCATGGCCAGTCAACATGATTACTATGCACACATTACATTATTACAATATATCACAAACATCAGGTGGTATTTTCTTTTACAGTATAAAGTAAGTTATCTAAAAAGTTACAATGCTATGATGTATTCTGTTTCCAGGCCTCATCTTTAGTCCATTACAGTTTGTCGAGTTGGCGGTGACAAAGAATGCCAAATCTTAACATAACATCCAGGTCTTCTAAATCTGCTGAATTTGTCACTCAAAATTGAGTGTCATTTAGAGATTTAATGTTCTTACAGATAAATGTCACTTCATGACAGTAATGGCATTCTTGAACCATGCATTTAAAAATGTAGATGATTTTTAAAACTCTTTTCCTAAACAAAAGTCCATTATCAGTGAAGAACTGATGGATGAGACTAGAAGTTCCCCAAATCCACCTGAATATGTATTGTGTAATGCACCATACTGACACACACATACAACTTTTCATTCACCATGAACAAATCTTATATAAGACCCAAAAATTTACAGGACTTCAAAATCTGAGAAAAATTATTGCAAGTAAGATCATTTAAACCACAGTTATCTCTGTGTCATGATAATGAAATGAGACTTCAAAGAGCTATTCAGCTCTGGTCATCAACATTAAATGAATACAAACACAATGCTCTGTGTGGATGAGTGTGAGTTGGGCAAGATTTCAAGTGTTTAATTAACAAGGACAAAATATGTCTGGATGTGCCTTTTTCATAAATATTGGTACATGACTTTCCACACATGTCAGCAACATCTAAGAGGGACATATTCCCATCATCTGATTCATATATGAAATATATTTCCATCATGCACACAGTTGTATTAGCTTGGCAAAAGCAAGGACACTCCAGCACAAATTATACACGGGGGAAGCATCAGAATGGAGAAACAAGCATCCAAGCAAAGGCACATTCCAATATCAATATTTCTGGTGGGAATTTACAATAATTGTTGTGGTTCAAATGTGAATCTGTAACATGAGGGCCTGCAGCAGGAGTTTCACTTCATGCCATCACCAAAGCATCATATTCAAAACATAAACCATACCAGCTCTGGAAATGACCGTCCAACAATTTCAACAAAGGTAGGCACGTAGATATGGCCTTATTATGGTAAACCACTTTTGTACATATAATATCTTCTCAGAGGAATGCACAAACTTGCAAATATTGCAATATATATACTGTTTTCTTATTTGATGCCTCCCCTGAAAAATAGGTTTGGTTTTTTTTTGGTCACTAACAGGTAATACTGTGAGAGGCTTGAAATGTATAACATGCGGCAGTAAGATATTTATGGTCCTTCATCAAGAAGTCTGAAATCTGCCCATGAAAGTATGGCCCACCATAACACAAGACTAGAAAATGTAAACCAATATACATGCTACAATCAGGGGTTGTTTTGCATGCTAAAATCATAGGAAAGATGACATAATGGAGTTCAAAATGCCTAAGTGCATCCTATGAATACCAGCTTATCCCCCTGAGTGAAATGTGTTTCAAGATGTTTCAGTTAAAACTAACATACTGCACAGCATTATGAAATAATGGATTCCAAAACATACAAAATAAAAGCATAGAGGAGTCAAGGTAAGAGGGGAAATAGCTTCACAAGAAATTTTCATCAGAGCAAAGCAATGATGTTATGTTAGCACTGTTAAATCTTGTAACACTGTTGCTAGCTGTGTTCTGAACTGTAAACACTGAAAATGGAATGGTTTCAAAGCAAGAAAATTTGAGTACATCCAAAAGGCTGTGCACAAAGATAAAGATATGGCAAAGGCTGGCAAAAATGCAAAACAGTTGAAAGAAAGCAAAATAACATATAGCAATAAACATCAGCCTGAGGAAAATGCAGCTGAATTGAATTTTTTGTAGACATGAGGCTGTAGCAAAGTAACTGTATAAAAGTGTTAGGGAGTCTCATCCATAAATATTGTACGGCCAGATATGTTCCCACACCCTGGACAGCATCCCCTGTAAAAATATGGTTTTCGACATTAGGCTGTACATGACAGCATAAGCATCAGTTAAAAGTTCATATTTTTGTTTTTCTTAAATTTTGTTCAAACAGTGGAAAGCACCAACTCCATCTTTCCCAGGTAGTCTCTCTTTAATGTGATGCTTTTTGGTATGATGACATAATGCTGATCTTTTCCGATGAGAAAGGGCATCAATTAGATTTATTAAAGAAAAGCTTGTCAGTTAATGCAACACAGTTTCAGGGACAGTGGGACAAAGTGAGGCCAGACTTGCAAGATCAGCCAATGCTTTGCTCCATAACTTCAGATTCATGGATATTTGGTCCAATTAACTCATGTAACATGGTTAAAATTTGTAAATTTGAAATTTCTGTCCATGAAAATACAAATTTAAAATCAATCTAAACCAATTTTTTCAACACACCAGAAAAATACGCAACCCGCTGAACACAAGTCACTAGAAGCATGTTTTCTACAGTGATAGTATTGTGGCTAAATGAATTATTTTACCTCCTGATAATTTAATACAGTAAGTAGGAAAAAATGTCATTCAAAAATCCACGATTTCCTATGATGCTAATGGAATTTTACTGACATAAGGCCCCAAGAAACTTTATCAATATTTATTGAATTAAATAAGAATTTCTCTTTGACTTGTATCAAGAATAAATGTTCTAACGACTGTGTGTAGCCTTTCTGTGAATGAATTTGTTCAGGCAACTGCTACCAGCAGCTAGAGTTGCTGCAGTTATGATTTATTGTGAAATCACAGAAATGGCTGGAAAGTAAGCTGAAAATACCGAAGCTCTGCAATAAAATGTGTAAGAGCAAATCATCTGCACATATCAACAGATCCTATCTGATCCTATTTGAGACCCCTATGCAACAGTGTTGTGACATTAAAATATTTCACTGAAACTTTCAAGTTAGTAGTATATATTTCTTTAGCAATGATATGATGATAAACATGTTAGGTTTCTAAAAATATAGCAGTAACAGAATCTAGATTATAAGACAACTCATTCATATATTAAATATGTTCAACATGACAATCATTACCCCAACACCTAATATGATGATAATAAATACGCAAGGCACCCAACCAGTGCAGGTAGGGGATGGGGAGGATGGAGCCATGTTGGATCACTGGGACACAAATGGATGGTGGATACACTCACCGAGACAATGATAAGCCACTATACAGATAGCGGTGCGTCTTGGGTAGCCCACAACTGGCAAAAGGAAAATCAAAGTTGCAAACTAAACGAAAAAGGGAGTGTTAAACTAAACACAGATGCAAACCGAACTTCAGCATATAAAGATTATGCTCGGAGGTGCCAACAAATGAAATAAAACATCAATGAATAAATAAGTGAATGTATGAATGAATAAATGAATAAATAAATAAATACATAGGCAAACAAAAAGCACCTCTCTAACTGATTCACTTTCATACTAAAATATTGTGAGTGTTAATACTAACATGGCCAGTTTGTACTTCCGTACAAAAAAAACCCAAGAAATTTCAACTTGAACTTTCACTGTCTCAACATTTTTTATTTTACTTGATCATCATGCCAAATTTACTGAATACAGTTAACTTCAAAAATAATACACAAATGACAAACTGGCTTACAGAATTAAAAAAAAAATATCTTCTCCATGTCACCTTTATGAAGGAAAAACCAGAAACACATGCAGATGAAATCTGATTTCCTGATTTATCAAGTACCTTGAAAAAAATAGATTAAATGTCATTGAATTCAAATTTTGAAAGTGACCCTGAATATGTAACACAATGTTAACCAAGTTGTGGAAATCAGTTGTACTGCATTCAATCATAATCTAACGTTACCTTTTCAATTCACACCCTATTTCATTTACATTAAATTGCCAATGCTTAGTTTTTTATAAAATCACATTCAGAAAGTAAAATGTAACAATCCCATGCTGCACTCATTTTGGCACTTTAAAGTAAACACACCATATTTGCCTTAGTAGCGAATCAGTTCAAAGAGTAGAAGCATATTTAACTACAAAAGAAAGTACAGATATGTATGTAAGGATAGCTTAACTAATAATTGAAGCAATAAGGTGACATGGCTGTACAGTTTGCCTCTGCAGTGAAGATGAATTATCCCTTCCTATCTGTTATATAGCACTTCCCATTCAAAAAGGATTCTTAAGAATGAGGACACCATATATAAACAATGCTACTTTGTCTTAGCCCGAGTAGACAAAAAAGAAACTCATGCATACAAGAAAGTAGATCTACATGAATGAGACTGAAGTACAAGCTGTGCCACAATGTTTTCTTTAGAAATGAGACAGAAGTCATGAATCACATCAACTGAAAGACCATGATTAATGCCAACGTAAAATAAAAGAATCTGAGAACACATTTGCTTGTAATAAGTCTCCCTACTATGTATCAAATCTTTGACAGTTTCTTACAGGTAGAGTAAAATCACTTGAATGAATGGGTCATTGAATATTCTTGTTACCAAACAACTTTGTTTCTACATAATGATAACATAAAAAATAGAGCTGGGCACTCTTTGTCTACAGGAATTCAGGATTTCTATATGCATGGGAATGAAAGCTCCATCACTGAGCAAACAAATGTTGTGAAGAGAATCATGCAGTATTTTATCTTGAGTCCTGAGCACAAATCCTGAGATATTCATCCAATGCATCAAACAGTGCTTTCACAAAGATTCCAAGTTATGAGTTTTACTGTCTCATTTAGTTCTTCATACACCATGCTGCTAATTTGTCAAAATTTCATTACAAACATTCACCTTGAATAATGTTCACTGCAAGTTTCACAGTTGAGCATTTATTATTTGCAGAAAATTACAGTGTCCTAGACAATCTAAATAGGTACATCTTTGTATAAGCACCTTTTACTCTGAGCTGCTGTAATGCCCAACCCATTAACCATAATAAGCAGATAAACATGGGACAGATATAAATGCTGGCAGAGTATCCAAGTGTGTTCCAAACATTTCATCCATGTTGATGTAAATGACAATACAACAAAATGACTTGCTTAGCAGTCTGCAACTTCAATTGTCAACACAGACAATTTATTTCAATGAAGCTTCAACCAATATTTATCACAATTACCAAAAAGCCCCTTTGTTTTCACGTTGGTATTGTGAACAACTGCATTTAAATGACGTAACTTCGAACCACAGGATCCTAACAGTTATGGCTGAATATACTCTGAATTCATTTTTTGTTTTGTCTGTTTCCTCTCCGGGGCTGATGGGAAATCAAACTGGTTAACATTTTCTACAGACCGACTTACATATTAGTTTCATACAGTAATCCACTCTGTATGAGGAAGTGTTCAAACCTTAAATATCCATGTACTTTCTACAAAAAAAAAAAAATGATCTGTAACTATCTGTGACTTAATCACTATATAGGCCATTAATAAATCAAGTAAACACTCCTGCACAATTGGCTTTCTTGGGTGTTTAGCCCACTGTTTGATCTTAACATCCAACAACAACGTTATGTCCCTCTTGTTCCCATCCTGGCGCATCCCTCCACCCTCCATAAAAAAAAAAATCTTTATTTCAGATATAAGATACTTTCTTCTGCGATACTGTGGTATAAGTTGAGCATCTTGTATGAAAATTCACACTTTTTGCTCAATAACCACATTTATTTTTGATTCACAATAAGATGTGTATGAGCTTAGACTGATTCACACTATATGTCAGTAATCTGCTGATAAGAAACAGTGTCAACATCGAAATGATGCCACAAAATCTACTACTAGCCTGACATGAATGGCAGTATGCATATGGTACAATGACACAGAGATGCCTACCTCAGGGCATGCCAATGAGGGAATTTTCCCTCTAAAATGAGGGAATTTCTGGATCAATGAGGGAATTTTCACGAACCCTACATGTGACTAGTAAACAACCATCAAGCACACCTTTTACCTCTTATCATTAAAAAGCAGTTATCTTCACATAAATGAACGATAACAGAATGAGGAATGCTTTTCAATCTCCGGATAAAAGCATTAAAAGAGTTCCGAAGAAAATCATGACTAGTCTAGATTTAGAACTGCTTTCTTAATTCACCACTCCATCACAATTTGAGCTTTTGCTACTGAACTAAATGCCATGTCCTGATACTCTACAGTATTTAATGCTGGCACTCTGTGACAAACAGTCTATTCCACAGGTCTTGGGAACAGAAACTAGGTTTTGATGTCAACTCTTATTTGGCATTATTTGCTAAATTGACCACACATTAAAATATCTACTAGACTAATATCTTCACTTTCTGCTTTCTTATCACTGATATTTTTCAATTTCAATAAGATTTTTAATAAAACAAGCCAACATAAAACCTCTATGGATCTGAAAACAACATTACTATCATTTTAAATTTATGACATTAGCCCCACACATCTGAACCAGAGCCAGCAGACATCTTGCCACTTCCAAACCATTCAGAGTGACTTCCCTTTATTACTAATTATTAATTAATGTGAAAATTGTTATATCAATATAGTGCCTTTGTGTCCTGATGTATATTATTTTGTGATGACCACTGTACTGCACTGTGCTGTGCTTGGGAAGGTAGATAGAAAGACAGGTAGGATGTGGGGCAGAGAGGGATGTGTGCGAGTGTCAGAGTGCATATTGTTAAATTGTGAAATTTATGTACTGTGTTTGGCCAAGAGCCTAATAAAGTTCTATTCATTCATTCATTCATTAATAAAGCCTGATTTCTGGAGTGGCTCTGTACTTTTGAAAAGAGCATGGAGCAAAGTTTGCTAATCATACTGGACACACTGGTTGATGGTCTGTTTGTTATTTGGCGGGAATGCAAGAAAAATGCCTGTGTGCAGGAAATTCCCGCAAAATGTGGGTTGGTAGGCATCTCTGCAATGACCGTTGTGTTTGCCTTGCATATAATGGAAAACAGGTGACCATGACCATGTACACCATCAATTAAACTGTATTTCCCATTGAAAAAGAGTACCTCTTTTAAGAGCACTGAATTGAATTATGCGTGCTCCCACACTAGCTACAGCTACAACTTTCAATCCACTTACACAGCCGGGAATTTCCTGAATTTTAGCATGTGTATAGCTATGACGTGACAGGTAAAAGACCAAAAGTTAAATGGAAGCTGATCACAAGGATTGGATTGGTACTCTGTCATAAAGGACGCTAAATCAATGACCAATCTGACACAAGGCAAAGTCCAGGATCATACATCCTCGATCTATGAGTGAATATCTGGCAAAATTTCAGATTTTTAGATGGTCAGATAGCCACGCATAAGGGGATTATTTGCCTTATGCTTCTCTGCAAATCTACACCTTGTTCCTTAAAAAGCTTTAGTCAAAGTAATTACATTTGATTCTCAAGGTTGTTCTCTGACAAACCAAAAACAAACAGAGAAGAAAAAACAAAATCACAACACTAAAAAACGTCTAACATTACAACTGAGATGAACAAGAGTATTCCAACTATCCTTTCCATTCCACTGTGTGAACTCAGAATACTACACTATCAATCAATAGTTTGAAACAAGATCTGATACTCAATGCTTACATGATCCTTTCCCACCCCTAGCAATATTGTAAACCTGACTGATCACAACAACTGTAACAAATCCTCTCTGTGAAACACAATACTGCCTCACTAGCTGGATAATTAGTCATATAATTATGTTTAATATTAGTCGGCAAAATCCACAGTATATTAACATCAACCACTTTTAGCATTAAATGACATGTACAAAAAACTCTGATCAAACTAGCTGGACACCAAACACTTTTTGGCAATCCCAGCCAAACCATTACCCCTTGGATTTTTGGTACAAGTCTTTACAGATTTGCATTCTGAATGCTAAACTCTAACCATACCGTCTTTTGCGACTATTATCATCGATAAATCATGTAAATCTAAACCACTCTTTGTTCATTCCACACCTCTACACTCCTCCCCCCCCCCNGATGTACGCCAAACAGACTTCTAAATATACTTTTGTTCTAGGCCAAGAATGAAATGACACTCCACCTCCCAAACAAACTACCAGTGCGTTGTTATGTTAGTAATGCTTTTGTAACATCAAGATTTGACAGTTGAATGCAATAATATTTATTCTGATGGTAATGCATGTCAAATTCTTTATCAGTAAACTCAACTTAACTATTTCACAGCAGTAACAGTACTGATCACGAGACTTCTTCACTACTTATGCCACTCAAATATTACTTGTACCTTAAAAATACTCCCTTTGCCATTCAAAATAAGCAATATTAATTCTAAAGCTTAAATATAAATATACTGATGATGGAAAAAAATTGGTGACAATGGCAACTCTAACAGCAATTATAAAACCTCAAACTGAATCTCAGAAACATAAACTATTCACTTTCATCCGGATTCATCACAATTTTGAAAAATGCCTCTGATGCTGTTAGTTGTATAGCAACACATCAACAACCCATGCAGAGGCCGAAGCAAAGAAACTATCACTTAGGGATTCATGATTTAAAGATATCATCAGCCCAACCCAACTAAATTCTCACAAGGCACCACTGCCTTGGTCTATGAAAGAATGTATTCTTTATAGCAAAGTTTCATACTGAGCCCTATTACTATTATTTTATAGCAATGTAATGAAGAGAAGAATATAAAAGCCTAAAATCAAGAGATACAACTTTACTGTCCATGATTGAAAGGCACTACATCAGTTTCATGTCCAGCAGGAAAAAAACAAACTGTGAAAATATCAAAGCTCCTACGTTCAAGTGGTGGAATTCCACCTCTACCTGATCTCTAACTCAATTTTACTCTACAAGCTTGGAAAGGATGGGTGGTGGGAAGAATTAAATTAATTTTTGGTAGAGGAGAGAGGTTGGAAGGGAAGAATTATTTCTTGACAGAATGCAATTCAAACAAAAGATAAACAAAATGCCCATATTTTCTGACTTTCAGAGAAAGTGGCTACAATCTGATTCAAAACTGAACCCCCTTTCCATGTTTTTTTTTCCCTAAAGTTTGAGGAAACCATCACTATCATGCTTTTTCAGTCCTGGCCTGAGAAATATAATACACACAGAGGAGCACAAAACAGCAAGAATGACCTAGACAACCATGGAATACCATCTCTACTTACAATTCAGTAAATTCAAAACAGGAAGTTGATGTTTACCAGGTAAACACTTAACATTACCACTCGTAGAGTCTGATAACTCACCTACGCCAGCTTGTGTCTGGAGGTGGAGACAGATGATAAGCAGATCCATAGGGTGATGAATCAATCTAGCAAATTAAAGAACCAAAACAAAAAATTAAGCCCCTATAAACTCAAACAAAACTGGAGAGCCAATAAAAATTCTGAAACTTTACCTTACCAAAGCCTAAAAAGAATCTGAATTCTACTTATAGAAGATCTATGGGGAACTGATTAAGACATATATCTAACAATGCTAGTATGAGCTGAGAAAATATGAATTTAAGTTAAGCCTCATTATAAATTAAAAAAAGAAAGAAAAAAGGGATCTGTCGTCACCGAAAAGTGCTTTGAGAAGATAAAAGAATGCAACTTGAATAACTGATTTCACCTTTACCAACGTTCCAATAATTCTTTCCTAGAACTACAACTGTCCTACTTCTGGGTAACCTAAACCAGGCAAATTACAATGCTCATAAGATAGTATCATAAATAGTCAGTTCACACTAATGTACAAATAGTATGAAAAAGTTTTCAACAAAAAATTTCTAAGAAAAACAAGAAGATCTATACATATCTTATACATGCATCATGTTCCTTTCTAGTCTCAAAATGCACTACTCCAGTCTATTGTCAGTAATGGCCACCAAATGAGTCCGTATAAGATCTTTTAAGAAAGACAGCCACCTTCCACATGTCACATACCTTTGTATAACCAGAGACAGTGATTTACACAAGCTATCCCATTAACTGCCCATGAAAGTCAGTCAAGTGTCTCTTGCAGCTTTCTGCCAGATTAACTGCAATTTGTTTCAAATTTACATACCCTCTTGTCTGGTGGAAAATTTCTTCGGTGTGGTCCAATCTGCTGCCTATGTCGATCTTGCCTTCCATGCACCAAGGCGGCCCTACCCGATTTCATGTCATCTAAATGCTGAAGTGTGGCCTGATATTGAGATAAGAAGTAAGGAATTGAAACTGCATTTTTGCTTTTTTTAAATCCATCTATGTAGACACAGAAAGGACAGATTCCTCTGAAATATAGATAGGAACTGATAACATCTGGATAAATGGAGTTCATCCATAATGAGCTTACAGCCTTAAGAATATGCACCTCCTCTTTGTATCCAAAAACATGCCTAGGATTAGGAATCCAAGAACATATCAGTCATATGATTTCAAGGATGCAATATCAAGTAAAGCACATCTGAAACAAGTCGACATGGGAAATAAAAATTCACGAAGTCTATGCAAAGAGACCTTATCATTATCATTAACTTTAAAAATATGACTCTCAGTAGTTCGTCATGCCCTTCATGGCAAACTAAGTTTCACAAAAAATCACAACAAATAGCATGGTTACCTGCAAATCAATGGTCTGTTTGGCAGATATCTGATTCACATTTGGAAGTGAGCCGCCGCGATATGTTCCAAGATTTGGGGTTATATGCTGCTGCTTATGTCTTGGTGGGTCCTGACGGGGTGACAAAACATTAAAAGAATAAACTCAGCGTACTCATACCCCTACCACCAGTATGCCTGTTTGTAAGAAAGATTTTTATTCCATATGAGTTGTATACAATTGTAACTGATGGTATGTGGCATAATGCTCCAGCATTATTCACAACCCTATTGTAATAAAGAAGGATGTAGTAATATAATAATAATAAGCAACGGTAAACAACAGCGTGATGATGTAAATTATAATGTAAAGTCATGTTACACTTCTTTCACTGGTCTGCTGTTGTTAAAATTTTGCCGGAACAGAATGGGATGCAACATTAAATCACATATAAAAGCGATGACTGTGTAGGCTAGTCAGTAATTATTCACACTTCCGACAAATCTTAATATAAAGTAACTACAAACTGGCTCATTTAAAATTAATTACTTAACAAGAACATAAAAAAAACCATGACAAATATCTCCACTGTTAAACAAAAGCACATCCCGGAAAACCCCATGCAACAGGGCACCCTTAACAGCTGACAAATGGAATTAGGTCATATTACAAGGTAGTTGGGCAGTGTGCCTTGTTGCTAGCCATGATGGTGGTTGAAGTAAGTATGTTGCAGCAACCGGACAGTACTAAAACATTCAGCATTTCTCAGCTGTGGTGTATTTTGAATGTATCATACAAAAACAATAATAGTTAACACTATTATCACCACAATCTAGCTTGTAACATGTTTGTCTGAACTGGAAACTAGCATCCTTAGAAGAATGCGGCTTAACTCAAAGACTTGCGGGGGGGACAAGTACCGCAGATCCCGACTTACACACCCGTCCAACTGCAAAGCACATTCCAATATAAGAAGCAAAAATAACACTCCTGAGATAGCTAATACTAATGAACACACCTTACAACATGGAAGTAACATTAAACTCCACGAAGTGTATAGACCTGCCTTTACTTATAGGTGCCAGATGGCAAAACCCTACACTGTAGGCCTAGACCTAGACTAGACTATGAGATCCTCCATCACACTCATGACTCCCTCTAAATGCTGAATTCATATCTGATAAACATATCTATCTTCACAATACAGATCTTATGGGAAAAACGTGTCTTGCTTTATGCAGTCCTGCTGCTTCCCTCCCTCTCCCCTACCCCTCCCCTATTATCGCCCATCCAGCCCCTGCACTGGAACTGCCGAAGCATTTGACTAGCAGCTCAGCAGTAGACTAGCCTTTGTTGAATATTAACGGTATGATCTGTAACATCAACTGTAGCATGTCATTACTGCTCCATTTACACGCCACGCCCTTGCGTGTGAAATTCGGAGCCTAAATGGGCTTGCGACATCTTCACGACAGTGACAACAGTCTCTGTATTCCACTGTCAATCCGTGGCCTAGATTCACAAACACAGTTTTCGGGGCTCCATTTCACAAATGCTGGGACACAATTAATCGTTACAACAATGAAACCAATTACCCTTGTAGCATTATTGACTTCTTGTAAAATAGCCTCAAAAGCTGCCGTTTCCTCGGCTTGCTTTTGGGTATGTAAGGCTATTTTCTCGCTAAACTTCCGAGGATTCGCCATGATGGCTGAAAAAGACGAGCTTGTTATGATTCCGACCATACAAAAGGTTGGTTGGCTGCGGGACCAATCAGTTGATGGAAATGATGTCATGTGACTTTTGAATAGGTGGCGCTAGAGCACCTGTTTACATGATTCAGGTGTATAACAAACTTATTCAACCTCAGAAAAAGTATCCGACCACCGATACTGTTTAACTTCGTCAAAACAACTTAATAAACGGATCTACAAAAGTTTGAGGTCTACCAAGGTGTGAAGTGAGAAACAAAAATGCCATCCCACGCAACCACGTTGTTTAGCATAAGGTAATGACTGTCACGACTGTCGACTAGCCAGTGTGATGATCACTGTCAATACTGTCATAAAATTGAGATTTCCACAAAAAGAGTAAGTCAGGGGCGTAGCGTCCATGTAATCTATGAATCTGATATTACCAGTTCATAATAGCCATTATACATTCATTATATAGTTTCCATCTAATACAATTTTACTAATGCTAAGTGCTTTCTAAAATGTTCAAATACCTTCATCGTTTTACATGTATTACACTTGCGTACCATTTACAAGCGTTGGCGTACAATCTTGTCAACACTACTTAAGT
>JAWQUT010000007.1:3081576-3094845 GCA_033807755.1 Ellobium chinense | reverse complement strand
ACACACAGACACACACACACACACACACACACACACACACACACACACACACACACACACACACACACACACACAGAGTTTTTTTTTCTTTCCTTAAAAGACTTCTGAGCATTATGAGTAACTACACACCAGAGTGATCAACGTCGTGGACGTCAAAAAGGCCACTTTCAGTAGTAGTGAATTGTGCATTTTGGGAAAGAACTCAATAATTTCTGATTCTGAGCTTCTGGAAAGGGAATGACACGTTACTAATCGTATTAAAAAGACAACAACGCTGTTCTACCATTTTTCACCTCTTCAAAGAAAAAACAAAAGGTTTGTGGGATTGGGGTGGGAAGAGGGTATATTTTCATACAAATTATTATTTTTCTTGGGTTTGCTGGCAGAATCGCTCGAAAAAAATGCAAAACAAGCTGAATGAAACTTGGGTGAAAACTTGCGTCTAATCTGAAATAGAAAAACTGAATAAAAAGATGAATCCAGACTTCTATGCATCTCCTGTACATCATCCCCTCCCTCAACAGATGCTGGTGTCCTAACCTTCTTCCAGCTGCATGTCTATGGTTGTTTCACTATTCTATTCTATTTCCTTTGCCCGTGACGACGTTAGCCCCCAAACGCCACCATTTCGGTGCATGCTGCTTGAACCAAACGCACGAGGATTCTATTTCAAGAAAGGTAATCGCATTTCTATGTAGAAAATGTTGCTTATTCTTGATTGTTTCCCCTCGCATGGAGACCATCTCATCTGATCGCAGGACGTAGGCTCATGTGTCGTTCGATAAAGGTGTCATGTACAGTGGAACTTGTAGTCAAGAAATGGTGATTACCTTTCATTCCTTACACGAGTGATTCCATAGATATGTGATCGTCTGCCAAATGGATTTTGTTCTGTTTTGACAATTTATAAAGAAAATCTTTGCCTTCTTAGTACCTTGGACAAAGGCTTGATGCAGCCGTAGGCTATTGCAATTTTAAACAGACAAATCGTGTTTTCAAACAAGAAAGAAAAAAATCATTTTACCGACAAGTTTAGTGCTTAATGATATTCCAGATTAGCCAGCTGACCATCAATGTTTTTCCTGGCCATTGCCTTTTCAGCGAATGCTCTGTTTGGCGAAAATGGTCTTTTTAACAATATCGATTGCTGTCAATGTTTAATATATCTCTACATTTCGAGTCATTATGACCGGCCGTACATAATTAAATCAATGATGAGGCGAAGAATCTCAGATCATAAAATAAGGTATAGGCCTATTGTTGCACTTGCATATGATATGATTTGTAACAAAACTAAAGACAAGAAAAAGAATTCCAGGACTGACTTTCTCCTTTGCTTGGCGTCCATTTGAAAACAAACACACAAACACACACGCGCGCGCATGCACACCGAGAGAGAGAGAGAGAGAGAGAGAGAGAGAGAGAGAGAGAGAGAGAGAGAGAGAGAGAGAGAGAGAGAGAGAGAGAGAGAGAGAGAGGCTATGGCAAAAAAGTTCAGTATTACGTTTCTGATATCAGATCTGCTTCACCATTTTCAGAAATGCTCAATTTTTTTTTTTTAAAAATTATGATTTGCGAAAACATCCCTAACAGTTTTGTAGGCCCTATTTGGAAAACTGCCATTTGTATCAACTTTTTAAGAGCTGCTTTCGTGTTAACCATAGCACTGTGTGAAGTACTTTATCGGAGTCTGGTAAGCTATTTTTGACTCCCTTGAGATGGAATGACATTTCATTACATGAGGGTGTTGAATGTACGTCTGATTAATTTTTTTTTTTTTCATTTTGAATAACTGCAGTCAGAAAAAAGAAAGCGAACACCCTTTTTTTTATTTTCAAAAGGTGAGTGTTCAAATAACATGCTCTAGATTTGATTCATGAAAGTTTCTGACAGTTCAAATTAGAGCTGTTGCAGATACTTTGCAAGTCATAACATTTTCTGTGTATGTCTATACAGTACTACAGCTTACCCGAGGACCCTGCATTGCAGGATATTGTCTGCTAAAAGCACACTACAGAACAAGAGTGGTGACCAAATGAAATTTGTGACCCATGAGGTTCTGCATCTTCTCTCCAGCCTGTAAGTTTGTGCTTTCCTTGACACACTCACATGTCAAAAGAAGTATTTCTAATATATAAAGCCCCAGATTATGAAATGTTACATAGGCTGTTTTCAGACAGACCACATTATCTCCCTACATTAGGAGATTTTTGTGCATGTGTGAATTAAGGGGGGAAAGTTCTTTTTATAGGTACCAGTTGCAAACATGACTAATGGCACGTGCCATTAATCTGAAAAACACCTATTATTAAGTATTCCCGAGTCATCTGCCGCCTCATACATAGTCCTCGTTTTGCTTGTAGGAAGTCAACCCCCACAAAAATGATCTCCACCTCTCACTCACTTCATGGCTGGACAAAAACCTTTTTAGGCAGTCAAACAAACAAAAGAAGAAAAGGCTAGCGATTTACAATTTAACTAACTACAAAGGATGAAATACTTGGAAGTATAGCATGTAAGAGAAAGATTACATTACTCCATAGATAATGAAAAATATTATTAGAAGAATGTTCAAGTGTGATCTCATGGTAAGTTTTGCATATGATCATGACTGTAAAATATCTTCTGAAATGTCATGCTCAGTTGAGAAGTCTTGATGTGGTGCGATGAAATTTTGTCCCCTTACTTATAGGTCTCTTCTGCAAACACCTGATTAGAAGGAAGCAGCCTGCCATCATTAACCACCCATAAAAAAATCTCATCAATACTGACTGTCTGAATGAACACAGTTTGAATACATGTACATTGAATACCATTTGTAGTGGAAATCTAGTATGTGATAACTTACAGCATCTTTATTGCATTAGAGTGCATAAAAGCCTTCTAATATTGAGAGATATAGTGTGCATGTGTATGCCTTGTGGGTATTACATGAGGTGAGATCCACAAGTCCCCAGACTGCCTAATACAACTCGCTGACTTACTCTACATAGATTAATACACTCTTCCATCATGTTCAAAGCAGACCATTTGAGAGTAATTACAGTATAATGATACCAGTGCTGCCAAGCCTAGAATCACCCCTGTAAGTCTTTATATATAACAATATGTCAAACACCACCTGCAAATCTCATTCCCCTATGCTGAATTTTCAGGTCTGGGAAGTGGAAAAGTCACAAGAGGCAAAGTCCGGCAAACATAGAGATTAGGAGACCATGGCAGTGTCTTTTTGAGACCAAAAACTGCTGAACTCTGAGGAAATGGAATTAGTGTCTCATTACAATGGGGGAATGGTGCAGCCTTTCAAGTGCTTGTGTTTGTGTCATGGTGCATTGTCATGTCACAGCAGTCAGTGCTGCGGTGTCTTTTTCCTGGCTGCCTCTGTTTTATTACTTGGCACAACCATCCCAGGACCCCACAGTGAAAGTCAGAATTGATAATTTCACTTTTAGACAGCTCCCCGTGATTTCTTCCTTTTTCCAAGGGTGAAACTTCAGTGGAAGGCAAGCAGCTTTATAGTAACAAAAGTGATACTGGTAAAATTGCAGATGGTCCCTGACATGCTGACATGTACAGACTTCTAGGGGTACTCCTATGCTTAGCAACTGTGCTTGAATCAGTGTGCTTCCTCTCTAATGGACTACAATACTTTAAAGGTGATGGAGGAATGTAATACCAAGAAAAAGTCTACATGCTTTTATAAGCACACTTTGGGAACTTTTGGACTGTACCTTATACTATTATGTAGCTGTTGGGAACTTCTTCACCATTTAAGTAATAAATAATAATGTTGATTAAGCGAAATTTCATCCTGATAAGAAGGCTCTTGATGAGGGCAAGGTTCTAACTACTACTGTTGCTGAATGAGACTAGGAGGGTTACACTGCTTGGCTCTCTAGGAATATAAATGTGTAAGATCAGATAAAACTATGCATTTGTTATAGCTATGCAAGTATTAACGTCTTTGAATTTTCAATGCCAAGGCTTCATTGGTCTCTCACCAGTGTCTAGAGTCATCATATAGCCTTCTACAGGATGACTTTGGTCGGGGCTGAAACTAGCACCCCCCTTTCTCCACAAACCCTTGCAATGTGCTAGGCCCAACAGGAAAGAGAAAATGGGATTAGGAGAAAGAAAGGAATGGTTCCCAAGCAACGGTTTTGTGGACGGCCTCCAGGCAAGATAGGCTATGCCTCTGGTGACTCATGATTCATGCCTAGTGGATGGTTGGGGCCCTAGTATGTTATATAGGGCTGCCTTATACTATATTAGCTGCTCTTACTGCATCACCTGCAGCAGCCACAATGTCTTGGTGTATCCATCCATGCTGGTAAGTTTGATTAAAAGCAAATGGTAAGTCTCTATTTCTGCCGAACGGATAGCCTCCTACCAAAAAAAACGCAAAACAGTCTGTAAAAAACACTCCGCAGATGTAATATATTGAACATGACAACATAAACTCAGGATGAAATAATATAAACTTTCAACGCATAAACCCAGGACAAAATAAAATTTATTTTCAAATTCTATGTCATCAACTGTTTTTAAAAACGAACAACTTACCAAACATAAAGCAGTATGTCTTGCTCTCTTCTCTCACTCAGCCATTCCTCTGCATCAAAATAATCTTCCCTTTTTCCACACAAACTAACCCAATATCTTTCTCTTACATGCTCATCTATTCACTCATTTATATGTCATGTGCATCATCCCTTGCTTTCTCACAAACTCTTCTCTGTCACACCCACAAGTACCCTGACAAATTCTGCTATGACTTAACCTTTGCATCCACTTCATGTGACACTAAAGACCCTATTGCACTCAACAAGGCTTTGCCCTCTAATTGAGAAGTCTTGTCTCTGTTTGCTTCCATGGATTTACTGCTCTCCATATCAGTGTCTTCTTGTGCCATGTCACCATTGTCAGAAACATAATCAACCAGTCCTTTTGTGCCAGAACCTGACAAAGGCAGGGCTTGGTTTTCAGCCACTGTGAAGAGAAGGTCCAGAGATCCCATGATCTCTTGGACACTGGTCATCAAGCGCACCTCTAGATTGACCAGTTCCTTGATCTTCAGCAACACCGCTTCCACTGGACCACTGTTCATCAACTCTGAGATGCCATAAATATCTGAAAGATATTATATATACTTTTCATTTTTTTTTTCGTGTGTGCAAAAACCTTACATATTATGCCAACAAAACTACACGTATTTCAGATAAGCACCGTTTTAGATGCTGCCAACTAACATAGTGTTAAATGTATAGCCTCTGTATAGTGTTGAAATCAACCACTAACTCTCGTTGGGCTAAACCTCCATTTGCGATTCTTAAATATGTTGCATTATCAAGAGTAAACTATCTCTGTTGCTTCTACCTTTCTGCTATCTGACGCAGACATACATGTATTTATAAATACTAATGGCAGAATCAAATCAAGTGCTTTTTATCCTATACATGGACTGAAACCATTGCATGTCATTGCCCACTGTCATATCATGACACATCAAACATGTGCAAAGTATCAGATATTTGTTACTAATGTACTATTCAATTATTTGAGGCTGGAGCAAAATACGACTACGAAAAGTACTTCATATGAACTACTCACTACATTTATTAGATAAGATGATTTTGCTCGAACCAGTGAATGCACAAGAAAATCTGGACATAAATTTCTGTAAATGATATAGTGTATGCAGTTGAAAGATAATGAAACCTAAGCAGATGTATTAGAGAAAAAAGAAGTCAGAGATAGCACTTTTAGATAACTTTCTGAACACAATTTTAGAAATGTACTGACTTACCCAAAATGAGATTAAACACATCCAACAGTGTGCTCATAAATTGAGGGTTGCTTATATTCCTGAAACAAATAATAAGAAATGTAAGCATACCAGTGACCAAATGTGTAAAAACAAACATTAGCACTTACAAGGCTTTACCACTTCCCTCATAATAATAAGACATCTATTCCATTCTTCATCAGATGATTCCAGTTGCGCAGGAGGTGGATGAGACTGGTATGTTAGGACTTACAGTGGGGTTGGGAGGGTCTGGGGAAGCAACACCAAGACAGGCATGAAATGTAATTATTTCAGCGTATTCTCTTCAATTTGTGTGGTTTAGTAACTCCTTGGTTTAGATACTATATACAGGAGTAAAACTGGGATTAGCGTGTGCAGGCTTGTGAAATTCTACAGAATGAAGCCAGAAAGGACAGTAAAGAGACATTATTATCTTCAGTCAGCACCGCTTGTCTTGTAATCTTTAGAAGATGGTACACAAGCACTGTCCTTGTATGCCCAATTTGTTTTGGATTCAATTTTACACCTGAAGCTCTCCCCGCCCACCACCCCCTCCCCATTCAAAACAAAAATCACACACAAACACACCCTTTTTCACTACCCTGAGTTCAACGGGTTTAAAACTATTGTTAAATACAACATAAAATATTGTACTTGCTACTTCTACTGGCAAGGACAGATTAACGGCCATGGGGGAACAATTAATGGTACAGAACCCCTTAATAATTAGAATGACACCGGGCCTCTTATAGTGCACCTTGGGTCCATGAAAGGTGTGAGACACCGGGGCAAATGAAACACTTGCACAACCTGACACTTTCTACATATTATCGGTAATAAGCAGAACAAACGCATTATCGATTTACTAAAACACATTCTTTTTAACTCCCATGCGTAGTGGTACACAGAACAGTCCTGCTAGAACAACTATATTCGAGTATCAGGAAACAGACGTGAGTCTAGATCGTAGAAATGTAGAGGATTTTTGGAGGGCTCAAAAACAGACTACAAGGATTCGTACCTCTCTATTGTTATTTAGCTACACTCAAAATCTCTGTTTAGGTCATAGTGATTTGCTTGGTCTAGTACCTTTGTTTCTCTTTGATTTTTCAAAATATCTTCAGGAAAAAGTAATGCATGCTCTCTGCACATTTTGAGAAATCCATTGCCTATGTTCACGCAGAGTGAACATGTTCAGTGCAAAGGTTGAGAACTGACATTTTTATCTCAATCCATCAGCTTGCCATTATGCAAGCTATGCTGATTAGGACAAAATCCAAGAAGATAATACTCTGCTGAATTTACGGACAATGAAATTATTTTTATCTCCCTTGCAACAAACCCAGACAAAAAGAAAGAACTATTCTTTTAAAAATTACATGTAGTGTCCAATGTTAAAGAAAAGAGAAGAGGTATGCTATTTTCAGCAAGTCTTATTAAATTACATATGGACATGCATTATATTTTACACTACATCTATCTTGCTTCTTATTTGTCAAATATGAACGACACGCATTTACCCTATCTCTCACATCTACAAAAAGGGGTGGAAGTAAGGAAGGGGAAGACATGGGCAAGAAAGAAAAAAGGCAGTCAAAAATCTTCCACTACCTCTCTCTAATAAAATCACAAGGAAGTGCTGGAAAATAGCTGAGATGGTTTCATGTCTTGGTAACAACATATGCTTAAGTTATTTTTGAAAGCTGTAATTGGCTCACAGACAGCCTCATCTGCAGACAATATCAGAGGCGCAGCCTAGAATTTATTTCCTGTATCTTTAATTATGCTTCACAATATGCACTTCCTCCAGAATTGCACTTTCCCTCATCCATGGTGAGCTAATGGCTTGCGCAGGGAAATGATTCGGCTCAAATTACATGCTAATAGCCAGGAATTTCCTTGTAATTACATGCCATACATTTCACATCCAACATCCACCAGGGATAAATTCTGCCTCAAGCTGCCAGAGAAAGTTAGGTAGAGGAATTTCATGGGCAGAAGCCATCATCACCGAGCTCCTGCTGGGATGCAGGACACCTGCCTCTGCCTCAATACACAGTTTAATTGAGATTCTGAATCCTCGGAGATATTGGCTTCTATATAACATGTAAAAGCAATTTTGGAGAATAAAAACCATCCCGTGTCTGGGAAATCATTCCCATGACCTGAAGGTAGAGTAATCAGGAACACCCTGAGGTAAATCGTAAACAGTCTAACCAGATCAGGCTGTACTTAAGTGCAAACAGCAATGATCTAGGAGATTCCATTCCTCGCTTTCATATCACTTAGACCTCTTTAATGCTGAATAATTATAATTTGGTCCAGATCACTGGAAAATCATTTTCCACATCCATAAACTAGGACCCCTTTCCACATAACACACTCTGCCTTGATTTTTAAAGTGGCTTTAACAATTTAGAAGATTCCATTGCTCTCTTTCATATCATTTAAGATTCTTCAATGATGAATAATTCATATCTGCTTCATATCAGTGCAAAATCATTTCCACCTCTGCAAATTGTGGCTTCTCAGCGGATAACAAGCTGTTCTTAATTAAGCACAGAGGCATTCATTTGAACCAAGGGGAAATGTTTAATATATAAAACTTCTTAAAATCAAAGAGGAGACAAGAGAGGACATAGAAGCAAAGAGACATTCTGACATTAATTTTCACACATTTCTCTCATGAAATATTATGAAAACAGTGTTTTTCAACCAATTTTATGATTAGCCCATGAGCCACTTTGAGGCCCTGCTGTATCTCCCAAAGATGAAGGCAGCATATAAATGTGGAACATGTGCTAGGGTGGAACCCACTAAGTCCAGCATGTAGCTTCACTTTGCCACGATTTTTTAATATGAAACAATAGCCTTGTTTTTCCACTTGAGAGACACCAATCACACCATCATAAAAAACTGACAGGTGATAATGACATGCAAGAATACCACTTAGGGGTGTCGTTTTCAGAAGTCAATGTTCCATGACAGTGTCTCAAAATGGAAAGCAAAACCATTGCATTCAATCACTGTTTTTTCCTGATAAAAAATGTCCCAAAATACCAGCCTCACAATGATGTCTTGTAAAGGAGATAACTAAGTTTGTCCTTGACACATGAAGAAATTATACTTATAATTGAGGAATAATTATTATTGAGGCCAACCTGAGCAATGAAATGATGAAATAGTATGGAATCCATGTGTGTAAATTTCATACAATAACAAGGTGTACTCATTAAGTGAGTACTTAATTTAGAGGCCCCACTGAATTCATCTACCTAATTGGGTATCATAGTGCAAGTGTTAAACTAGTTTTCCTCATAGCAGATTAAAAAGTGTGATAATCTTTCTCACTGTTACTTCTATGAAGCTGACTCTACAATGTCCACCATGGCACAAAAGTCCATCATGGTACAATGTGACTTGGATGACATCTACACACGGGGAGAGCGAGATCTTCATATTCACAATCTGAGACAAGCCACACCTCTAAGCTGTGAACGAATAAAGCAACCCTAACTATCTGCTCTTACTTTTGAATAAATTGTAAGACAGCACACAGACTGGCATCATCTCTGCCTGAAAGGGCAGCACGAATGTGACCTCTACGTATCAGCTCCTGCATGACACTCACTGTGACCTCTGGGCTAGTTTTTCGAATCTTCATCTGGGTATGGAAACATAGTCAAGCACATGAATTTGACATAAGTCCAATGTACATGTACATTACAATCAATTAAGCCTACACTATGGACTAAACATTATGTGAAACAAATGTTGTCAATCATCATTATGAGAAACTAAACAAACTTTTTATTGGTGATCCTATGAAATCACTTCGGATTACTCAAGACTATCAATTCGGATTACTCAAGACCATCACTTCAGATTACTCAACATCACTTCGGATTACTCAATATCACTTCGGATTACTCAACATCACTTCAGATTATTCAACATTACTTTGGATTACTCAACATCACTTCAAATTACTCAAGACCATCACTTCAGATAAGTCAAGACTTCTGCACTCATAGAAATAAGAGAACTCATGAAAATTAGATCACTGTGAGAAACCATTTCCAACTTTTCACGAAATCAAATCCTCATGAATAAACCAATTCTACAGTAAATGAAACAACATGACTGAAAACTTCACCCAAGCTGTCATTCTTTTACAAACACAATGAAAGGAGTGATGTCCTTGAAAGTGACCCATACCTGTAAAGCGGCATCAAGAGCTTTGGTGTGATTGAATGCCTTCAAATGTCTGTCATAAGGAGCTAGGAGTTCTCGCCTCTTCAGGGCAACTATGCTGTCAGTCTGTGAAAATAATGAAAGTGTTACACCAACACCATGAGCCACATTTCTAGGATGGTATGTTGGTGGCATATTCTTGTCCATTTATTAAAAATATTTTGCAGAGGATTACACCAATAGCTCAGTGCAGTAAATCTTGCCTATTTTTCTATTTTCTTTGCAACATATAACAGTACTGAAATGGACTGTGATATATTACTCTGCAATCCGTTTTCATGTCAAGTACTGTAAATTTGACATTTAGACCACACTGTTTGATTAATCAAGGTTACAGTGTATATGTACAATAACAGCTGCTTGAGAATAAGAAAGACTGCAAGCAATATCACTGTTATTGTCATCTACTACATGTATGGCTGAGGTCTGAAGTCAGAACTGTACACATACTGAGTTCTGGATACACCAAAGTGGACATTGGACATAATCAGGCCTACTTTCTGACATCTGATACACTTTCTCACTAATAAGTGGTATTATTTTTGATTTCTTAACAGCCTGGTGCCATTGCAATCACTCTTTTCAAGACCAAAGTGACTTCAACTAAAAACTTACCTTGCTGGGTACAAAAGTTTTAGCCATGTTTGAATGACCTCTCAGTCTTCGATTTCTCTTCATGCGGTCAGCTTGTGGCTTGGCTTCAGTTTCTTGTTTCCTTCGCTGTATAGAGAGCATCTTGTCTGCCATGCCAACCACAAGAAGCTGATCATCAGGCTGGACAGGGAAGGGAAGGGAAGGGAAGGGAAGGGAAGAGAAGGGAAGGAAGGAAAACAGAAATAAAATTAGGCTTGGTACCTTGCACACTAACAATTTATCTGGAAAAGTAAAGCTGGCAAAAGTGAGAACATAATTACAGTATTCAAATAACATAAAAAATAAAATAAAACTGCTGGTACAGTACTGAAAGGTTGCAAAACCTGCTGGTTCTCCCACAAAATCTTGAGATCTTGATGGTACTGCAGCTTCCGAAGAGGATGATGATGATAATAATGATGATAATGATGATGATGAGGACGACAATACCAATGCATATCACAAAATTCTCCGGAGCATTCATTCATTGATTGATTGATTGATTCATTCATTCATTCATTCATTCATTCATTCATTCATTCATTCATTCATTCATTCAGGCAAGAATAGTATAAAGAGCAAGAACACATATAAAGATAAGAGGAAATAAAAGAGCCAGTTCATGTCAGCTTCTGACACCTGGTAAACATTCGCGGGCATTTTATTTTC
The DNA here is from genome assembly GCA_033807755.1 of Ellobium chinense. NCBI lineage: Eukaryota > Metazoa > Mollusca > Gastropoda > Ellobiida > Ellobiidae > Ellobium > Ellobium chinense. The sequence goes on along the minus strand of JAWQUT010000007.1, from coordinate 3,083,483 downwards.
TTTCATCACCTAACAACTCCTGATATTAGGGGCAGCCTACCGCATTAACTCAAAACCAATGATCTACAAACACAAAGCACTTCCTACAACAAACTCCTGCAGCATTTTGTAGGGTGAGTACGGCCTCTTTATGATCTCTAGACCTACAAGGAAGATGGGAATGCTTTTGGTCGGTTTTTGATTGTCGTTAGCAATTCGTTTGTTTTTTTTTTCCGCTCCTCAAAAAGGCTGGTTGAACAAATTGGCCTACAGGGTAGAGAAGATTAGAAGAGAGTTACAGATTTGTTTTCCCCCCTGCGAAAGGTCGGTTTGATGGGCAGAAGGAGAGTAGAGGAGGAAAGAAGAACGTTATGGGTGAAAACAAAACTAATGAAGGTAGCCTGGTATTATCGTTATGGGTGATCTGGGCAAGGGTACAAGATGAGCATTCCTTTAATCCAAGCAGATACGCATCAGGAGAATCACATTTGCCGGCCTCGGCCACCGCGGATCTTCGCGCCATTATATGCGCATTGCTACATCTTCTGCAGACTACCAGCGTGTCAAAGAGCGAAGCCCCCGTCCCTCTTCAAAACATCCACTCCACAGATAAAAGACGGCTTAAGCAAAGGCAAAACCAGGAAATATCTTTTTTTTTTTCCTTAAAAGAAAATTTCTCTGAATGATATTACCAGATCGCCATCATAGGAGCAAAGAATGCATTCTGATTCAGACTTAATTGTTACGTGACGCGACAAACACAGGGCAACGCAGCAGGATGAAGCCCGCCCTTCATGTTGAAGGGCTCTGAAGGCGCTTTAGATTTACTGCCTCCAACAGGCACTCGTGAAGTTCTACTACAAGTCATTTCTCATTTCTGATGTTGTTTTTTTTTTTTAAGCTGGTTTTGTCTGTTCCGCTTTAAAATTCATTTTTGTTAAAGCTGGGGCCACACGTTTAGTCTTGTGTTTGAAGCGTGGGATCCAGTGGGTGGGGAAAGAGGGGGAAGGCAGGAGAGACAGAAACAGACACAGAAAAGATTAAGATCAGAGAAGCGCAGACATGCAAGATGCCAGGCAGACAGTGAACTATAGTTATAAACATGATCAAGAAAGACTTCCACGATTATTGTTAAGTGCAACAACAGTAACAGCAACAACAAAAACGACGACGACGACGACAATGACAATAACAGTAAAAGCAACAACACGACAAAGTAACAGCAGCAAATAAAGAATACCCAATGCTAGCTCAAGACAAAACATCCAACTAGAAAAAAAAGGGCTAATTTTGGACAAAACATCGAAGGGAAAAGCTACATCCCCATTAAAGCAGGCCTACATTAAGAAAAAACGGAAACGACTTATCCAAGGCCTACATTTCGTAAAACCGCGAGGATTAAATTAAGCAGGGGGAGATTCAGTCGCTTAGCCATACTTCATTCATTCAAGCTCCATCGCCATGTGCGCGGAATGACGCCACGCTCTGAACGAGCCAGCCGAAGAAGATGGGCTGGTGAGGAGGAAAAGCCATGATGATGATGATGATGATGGCTTTTCCATCTCCCAATGAAATTTTGAAAACGAACCCCAACTATGGCCCGCGATCCGTCAGTAACGTGTTAACAGATCTCGGGACTCACGGAAGAAATGCACTGGGCTGTTGGAGGCAAAACGATTTCATATGGCACATCGTGTTTGGACAATTTCAAGGCCAGGAACTACAGTATTCATTTCAAGCGTACGTTTTTCCTTCACGTGGCCGTAGATTTTGCGTCTCCTCTTTATACTCCCAACTACCTCCATCAGTATCAGCTCATTCCGGACGTTTTTCGTCTAGGAAAATTATTAATTTTGGGGTATTTGGAGGTCTCCGAATAGGGTAACCGCTCAACTATGAATACATGTACCAGCCAGCCGGCTAGCTAG
>JAWQUT010000007.1:3062529-3074478 GCA_033807755.1 Ellobium chinense | reverse complement strand
ACACACACACACAAACCGAGAGAGAGAGAGAGAGAGAGAGAGAGAGAGAGAGAGAGAGAGAGAGATCTATTGTGGATATCTGTTAACGATCCACCTCCCCGATCTTTGCACAACAGTTTTATAAAAGAAATAAATGAGATTTATAAGTGTCGTGTGGAGGCAAAGGCCCGCTCACATGATTTCATTATTGTCATATCGGCATTTCAAATCAATATGTAACTTTCTCAACTCCATAAGGAGCGAACATTATAGCCGCCATTTCAAAGGAGTTACTGTCGTTCTAACACCCAGAGCAAAGATGTCCACTGCTATTTTTCTTCCTCCTTGCTGACCCCTAGAGTTTTGTTTTTTTTTTTGCCTTTGTGCTCAAGAGAAGATTTGTCTTAGTTTCCACCCAAAACGGTGTCCATCTTCCTTCCAGACCAGACTTCATTCTGAAAGCTCATTTCGTACGAACTTGCAAATCTGTGAGAAGTCACTAAGAGGGCAGGCAGCATCAATCACCGCGGCCTCTTGATTCCAGCAAGTTCGCAAGTTCTGCCGAGACTGGAGTTTTATAAAGATCGGGACCTTACCATGAAACTTCATCTCTCTTTCGCTTTCTGTTTCTCTCCTAACCCTTGGTTTGGCGTTTGTTTCTTCCTTTTTTTTAAAAATTAAAATGTCCTTTTACTAAATCACGTGATATCAGTTCTTTTCAGATTGACAGTCATTCTTACCCCTATGCTCTGAGTCCTCCCCCGAGCTGTGGTCACCGTCGCAACAACAACAACAACAACAACAACAACAACAACAACAACAACAAAAATCCCAATAATTATTCTGTAAAAAACGCGATGATACTGCACTGCAAATAAACTGTAATCAATTATGACATAATCTCTAAAGAAATCATAATTTCGTCCTCAAAGTTGCGCTGAATGAAACGACACACTGTATAAAGAAGCTGGTATGATTGAATGTTGATAAAGTCAATGTTTAATCACGTTGCAGGGAATGCAATTTTAAAACATTTTCCTCTATTTTTTGTTACAGCGAGCGGTGAATGATCGACGTAATCCGTGACCAGAAATGCAGTTTGTTGCTACTGATGATCTGGCTTTATTTAACACACCCTTCTTAAAGTTCTTCCACGCCTCAGGAATTGCTGAGTTAGAATACAGTGATGCAATATGTTATACCATATCTCAGTTCACATCAGTTCACAAGGTGGAAAAGCCAGGGGAAGTCACTTCTATCAATCTTCCGTAGCAGCCATACCACTCACTTTTCATAAAATGTCTCTGAACTTGCTGCAACTTCTCATAGATTAAATCATCCAGTTGAAACATACCTAGACTAGATAATAAGTGCAAAGAATGTCCAAACCAAGAAAGAGGAAACCCCCTCTCCTTCATACCCCCTCCCCCCAACAACCCCAAAAATTCTTTACGATTATGGAATCAAGCAGTTCGAAACAGCCTCACCTGAAAGACAACATTCTCTGATACCTGAAAGACAACATTCTCTTATTTCAGAAAATTCTCTGAGGAAGAATGGCATCCCTGCGTAGGTGAGGCTCTCGGATCAGAGATGCATGAACTGCACAAACATAATCTGTTTACGAAATCACACCTCATTCCCTTCCATCTATCTTCCTGTTATTCATGCCATGCCTTTTCCCACTCCCCACCCCTCAAAATGAAGGGAAAACGAAAAGGAAACTTTAAATCACTATAGATACAGTATAATAATTGGCACGGACATGGGATGCAGAAAACAAAGGAAAGGGGAAATCAACAATGCATCTGAAGGATAAAAAGCGAATAGATGCTTGAAAGACATATAGCGTGTTTCAGAAGTACATCTAGATAAGATGAAAGGGTTGGAGCGCCGGCGCTACACGGTCGGGACAGTTGGTTGCTGGGGGAGGGGGGAGGGGGAGTGGCACCCCCGCGGGTTTACGACGAGGACAGAAACAATTACAACGGCGTTGACAGATACTTTTTAGCCGGATTATAATTGATGCTTGAGCGAGTTTTACACCCTTGAGCACCCTTCGCTGGAGATCATATCAACTGGATAACGGGAGTTAACGAGACAAATAAGCCAGTTTTCATTTTTTTTTTTTTATTTTCATTTTGCTGCCTGTTTCTCACAGAAGCCAGCAGGAAGCGAGAAAGTTTACGCCCGCAACGTCAAGAATTTTGTTTTCTCTTCTTCAATTTTCCGCTCCTGATTTTTATCATGGGTATTTTATTCAGAGATTTACAAGCTGCGGCAATTTTTTTTTCTTTTTTTTTCTTATTTTTTCACGTCGCTATTACGACAGTGACACTGTTTGGTCGACAACACCCTATTCTTTGTTTTGCAATTATACGTGGTCGTACCCCAACACCTCGTCCTGTTTAGACATCCGTGTCAACAAGCAATTCCACGGCTGAAAGGTGATACCCACTTTGCCTGATACTTATACAATGCCAGTACGAAATCTGTGCTCGTAAAGCGGATGAATTATTGCTGTCTTGGCGCTTGAATAGATGCTAATTTTTGGTTGTTTTTTTAAACAAAAAGAAATAAACTCAGAGGAACAGAATGACCACGTTTTTTTTCTTCTTTTTTTTTTTTGAACCTTAATGACATTATTTTACTAATTTACGCCTAAAAGCCTGGTTATCATGATGGCCACATAAACCAGGGAAGGTGGAGGGGAAAGGGAAGAGGAGTGTTAAGAATGCTGTGGTTTATTACGCGACACTATACTATCTCTTTGAAATTTATTTACTGAAACATAGCTATCTTTATTGTGCAGTCAACGTCATTTAATCGCGACTGTTTTCGAACATGAGAACATTGATTTTGTTTTTTTTTAACGTTAACGTCAGTGAATAGACAACACATTTTATCGTTTTGTTTTTTTTCCTTAGTAGTTACAATTAAGCAGAATAGTTAACTATATCAAAAACACATTTCCCTGTTGTAATATTGTTATTGATAACCAACTTTCAAACTGAATCCATAATAAATATGCGTGAGGGAAAAAAAATGACAGATTGAGAAATAATAGATTCCTTGGTAAGAGGTATTTCCATTGGTGGCATTTCTCAGGATTCAATCACATACTGGCAACCTTACAGAGAATGTGCCACACATACAACAATCTCTCACCATTCACTCAACCCATGATATACTCACTTGTCCAGGGAAGCTGACATAAATCGCTCGTAGTTGCTGCAGAAGCAAAGAGAAGTGACGGTCTTGTGGTGGTTGGTCAGAGTGGCCATCAGCTTGCCTCCTGCCAGAGCATCCCAGACTTTGACCACATTACCACCTGCCAACATAAAGAACAATGTCAGTGATGGTGGATGGGAGGCTATCAGCTCTTACTAAATATAGCCACCTATGTCAGTAATAGTGGATGGGAGGCTATCAGCTCCTACTAAATATAGTCACCTATGTCAGTAATAGTGGATGGGAGGCTATCAGCTCTTACTAAATATAGTCACCTATGTCAGTAATAGTGGATGGGAGGCTATCAGCTCTTACTAAATATAGTCAACAATGTCAGTGATGGCGGATGGGAGGCTATCAGCTCTTACTAAATACAGTCACCTATGTCAGTAATGGTGGATGGGAGGCTATCAGCTCTTACTAAATACAGCCACCTATGTCAGTAATGGTGGATGGGAGGCTACCAGCTCTTACTAAATACAGCCACCTATGTCAGTAATGGTGGATGGGAGGCTATCAGCTCTTACTAAATATAGTCAACAATGTCAGTGATGGCGGATGGGAGGCTATCAGCTCTTACTAAATACAGTCACCTATGTCAGTAATAGGGGATGGGAGGCTATCAGCTCTTACTAAATATAGTCAACAATGTCAGTGATGGCGGATGGAAGGCTATCAGCTCTTACTAAATACAGTCACCTATGTCAGTAATGGTGGATGGGAGGCTATCAGCTCTTACTAAATATAGCCACCTATGTCAGTAATGGAGGATGGGAGGCTATCAGCTCTTACTAAATATAGTCAACAATGTCAGTAATGGTGGATGGGAGGCTATCAGCTCTTACTAAATACAATCACCAGTGTCAGTAATGGTGGATGGGAGGCTATCAGCTCTTTCTAAATACAATCACCTATGTCAGTAATGGCGGATGGGAGGCTATCAGCTCTTTCTAAATACAAGCACCTATGTCAGTAATGGCGGATGGGAGGCTATCAGCTCTTTCTAAATACAATCACCAGTGTCAGTAATGGCGGATGGGAGGCTATCAGCTCTTACTAAATACAATCACCAGTGTCGTCAGTAATGGTGGATGGCAAGCTATCAGCAGGCAACGGATTTAGACCCTGGCTCTCTGACAGCAGCACTAAATGCTGAATTACACTCAACTCGGCTTGTGCGCAACCCATTGTGTTTATGGAAAACGTTGCCACTGATAGAGGCTGCAATTATCAAGGGACTTTCGTACGGGAAATATTTATTGTAATTGTGTTTTGAAAATAAGATGTTGCTTTAAAGTGATCAATCGGTGTCAACTGTCTTACCACAGGAGCAACTCTTTTTATTTCAAAATAGGTCGTGGCAATGGCTTGTTCGGCGTATCCTCACAAGCCAACAAAGCCCACATCCACTACGTCAATGCGCTTCGAAAATGGCCTGAGTACTTTTCACACTTTCGAGAAAACGCGGCGTAAACATTTTTTTTTTTTTACAGCAAATAAAAAGAGAGTCAGCGTGTATTTTTGATCTCCAATTTTTTTTGGCGGAAAACATTGGTGACATTTTCTTTAAACATGTCGACAAGGGTCTTGATCTTTTGAACAACACGTATCCTTATTCCAAAACAGCCCGTTTCTGATTCTGGCCATTTTCGAAGAACATCGACAACGGGTCATTTAGTCGTTTCAGGCCTGATAATGAATGCCCTGATTTTGATGACCATCAATGCAATTACATACTGGTCAAATTGTTAGAGCTAGCACGTACTTTGTTTGTTGAAACTGGTCCAAAGATCTACGAATAATAGTTATTTATAATCCTCATGGCTAGGCGTCGTTAAGAATTTTACCAAGGAATAATAATTTATTTTTTTGGGGGCACATACCACTGCATCTACGTTTTAAAATCTGGAAATTTCCTTAAAAGCAACACCTCTATGATCCGCACCAAAGCGCGACGCAAAAATCATTATTTCCGGACAGAAAGGGGCAAACAGGAAGTACTCGAAGTCACAGATACAACATCGCCCGTGCGACAGGCAAAGTTAGTCGAAAGCCCCTTTTCAACTCCAAGACACCATCTGCACATTAGTCAACGCTGGACTCGTGTGCTGGAGACTGAAAAAAAACCCCAAACACGGTCATTATAAAAACAAGCGAGTAAAATGACTTTCTTACGTCAAAAGCCACGTGATCCATTATGGAAACAGTGGGATTATCTGGCTCAAAGAAAGGGGATGCGGCACTCTGTCTACTCCGTCAAAGGAGACGTATATCACGGAGGCTGGCTCGACAACAAGAAACATGGTTTGTTGACAAGCTGTTCATAAGCAATGTCTTGGTACTCTTACATGGCGGGTCAGAAGTTCTCTCCAAACGTTAAACCTTAACTCTAAACCTGAGGTAAACTCTACAACATACCTTGGAGAGTCCCCGGAATTTGCCAGCTTACAGCGTTATGCATGCTTCCCTCTTCGTAAGGGACAAGGTTATTCCTTCTTCCCCCTACCCACCATCCTAGACTGGCCTCGAGCACGTAATTCCATCCTCACACGAAAAGAAAGGAATTCCGAATAAGACGCATATTCCGAAAGGGAACTTATGCTTACTAATAAAATCCTAACCCTAACCCAACACTCAATGCCCATCGAAATAGAAGCGTCAATCGAAGCCAATCTCTAACCCCAATATCATATCCGTCGAGACAGGAACATCAGGTGAGACTGAGAGTCTCACTCGAAGTCTCTCCCCATCAAAATCAGGACATTCACTATCAAATTGATGTCACTTTAAAAATATTGCAAGTTTACAATGTAATGTTACAGCAACACAAAGGAACAAATGAAAAGGAAAAAAAATATACATAACTGTTACTAAATTACATTTAGTCATTGACATATCTTGTCTCTTTCTCTTTGTTTCACTCTCCCACTAATTTCCTCTCTCATTACCTTACACACACTCTCTCTTTCATTCACTCACTCTCCCCATCTAATGATAACAGTTATAACTTCCACAACATCCCATTTGAACAGACATAAAATATATGTAACAGAAAACTGTTCGTATTCTCTTAAAATGTGACAGAAACCTATTGCTATGTTTTTTAGTTCTTTATCATTATTTGAATTTAAAAGATTCAGGAATCTAGCCATACTAGGTTTTGTTAAGAACCATTTAGGAAAATATTTCAATCTTATATGCTTAAATCTTGTGGTACTCGTCTTCTATCACGTTACAAATATTACATAGTCTATTATTAAGGTCAAGTTTTGGTATTCCCAACCTTCATCTCTCTATCATTGCAAAAGCACACTATGCAGAAGTCATTTTCCTTCAAAAAATTTCACGGCATAAATTTCGAAGATTTCCCAAGACTCGTTCTGGAAGTTTCTAAATCTGATCAAAAGTCCAACTGAATTTCGAAACATGTACATCCTCGTTTTGCCAATGCCTAAGGATANTTTGCCAGCTTACAGCGTTATGCATGCTTCCCTCTTCGTAAGGGACAAGGTTATTCCTTCTTCCCCCTACCCACCATCCTAGACTGGCCTCGAGCACGTAATTCCATCCTCACACGAAAAGAAAGGAATTCCGAATAAGACGCATATCCCGAAAGGGAACTTATGCTTACTAATAAAATCCTAACCCTAACCCAACACTCAATGCCCATCGAAATAGAAGCGTCAATCGAAGCCAATCTCTAACCCCAATATCATATCCGTCGAGACAGGAACATCAGGTGAGACTGAGAGTCTCACTCGAAGTCTCTCCCCATCAAAATCAGGACATTCACTATCAAATTGATGTCACTTTAAAAATATTGCAAGTTTACAATGTAATGTTACAGCAACACAAAGGAACAAATGAAAAGGAAAAAAAATATACATAACTGTTACTAAATTACATTTAGTCATTGACATATCTTGTCTCTTTCTCTTTGTTTCACTCTCCCACTAATTTCCTCTCTCATTATCTTACACACACACTCTCTTTCATTCACTCACTCTCCCCATCTAATGATAACAGTTGAGTTATAACTTCCACAACATCCCATTTGAACAGACATAAAATATATGTAACAGAAAACTGTTCGTATTCTCTTAAAATGTGACAGAAACCTATTGCTATGTTTTTTAGTTCTTTATCATTATTTGAATTTAAAAGATTTAGGAATCTAGCCATACTAGGTTTTGTTAAGAACCATTTAGGAAAATATTTCAATCTTATGTGCTTAAATCTTGTGGTACTCGTCTTCTATCACGTTACAAATATTACATAGTCTAGGTCAAGTTTTGGTATTCCCAACCTTCTTCTTTCTATCATTGCAAAAGCACACTATGCAGAAGTCATTTTCCTTCAAAAAATTTCACGGCATAAATTTCGAAGATTTCCCAAGACTCGTTCTGGAAGTTCTAAATCTGATCAAAAGTCCAACTGAATTTCGAAACATGCACATCCTCGTTTTGCCAATGCCTAAGGAAAATGGCAGAAAGTAATTCCATACCGTTACCCACTGCACTCATTGTAAAATGAGGGTTTTTTGTCTTTTCGTGCAACGCCGATTGCCTTGCTCTATTAAAGCAGCAAACCAATGGAGATGTATACCATATGAACACTGGCATTTACATTGAACAGGTTACGGCTGACGAGACAGCACAGAGTTCCGACTCTGAAAGAGCATTGTTCTAAATGAGTGAATATCACTTCATGCCGATTAGCTTAGATGAAACCGACTCAAGTTTGAAAATACAGCTCTTCTGCTTTCGTGTATTAGCTCAAATAACTACCCTTAATCTGTCCTTTCATTGACATAATTTGTGTCCTAAAAACACGATTCTGTGATTCAAGAAAACAGTTCTATTTGTCTTCCTTTAATATCAGGTTAATTTCCTCTACTGTTTTCGCTTAATGTGTAGGAGTACTAAGTGTGTTCACACTACTGACTTCATATGACAAAGAAATATAATCGCTCCAAAATGTCATAGCATTACCATTTACAGCAAAAAGTAACATTTTCATCTAATTCAGGCAAAGGCGTCTATACGTGGAAAGAAACCCAGGACGTATATGCTGGAGACTGGAAGAAAGACAAGCGAAGTGGCTTGGGAACGCTGAGTCGCTCGGATGGCAAAGGCAGTCACAAGAAAGAGTACTCCGGGGGTTGGAAGAGCGACCGCAGACACGGCTTCGGGACCCAGTTTTTCTCTGACACCGAATTCTACGAAGGTGAGTGGGAAGCCGGTCAACGCTCAGGCTGGGGCCGCATGTTCTACGGAGACGGGACCCTCTACGAAGGAGAGTGGAGCGCTGATATGCGGGATGGACATGGCATGCTCAGACTCAACAATGAAAATCGCTACGAGGGCACCTGGCAGAAGGACAGGAAAAATGGAGTTGGGAAGTACTACTTTCTCGATTCCGGTCAGGTGCTGGAAGGCGTGTGGATGGACGACCAGCCCAAATGTGGGACTATACGAGATTTTGGTCGGGACAGTGCTCCTGGGCCTACACCCTTCCCTATCCCGGAAATCGGCCTGGCTGATCCTGACAGTATTCTTGAACACGCTGGAGATTGGTTCACACAAGAGCAAGAGATTCACAACCAAGCGAACGCAAACGAATGATTCCGTACGCATGCAGGCATGCTGAGGTTATCTAAATAATGTGGGCTTTACCACATACGCACGCTACATTCATTAAATAACTTGTGAGATATGCTTTGGTCGGGACTTTCATCACACATACAATCTGCCATGCCTACGTCATGCTTCATTATATCATCTAGATTATGAAAAGTAATGCAAATTCACAACATCTGAGATGTGCGAGGTCATACAACGGTATTTCATTGCGATGTGACATGAGATGCATGCAGTGCTCCTAGTTAACGTATGACAGATGAATGGCGTATACAGGCACTTGCGAAGTACGCCTGATGTCCTATTAGATGTACATGCCTGTTTACAGTATGAATGAGAAGCAAATCTGAGCCAAAGTTGACAGTATGTGAGAACATACACGAAATCATAAGTTACTTGTGGAATATGCTAGATAAGCATGCTGGATCTCACTGTCATCATGTGATCTAATTAATGCTTGAATAGAATCATTCATGTGATCGGCATTGGTATGCATGATTCTTTTGTTCGATAAACAACACTGGGATTAATAAATGAATAATATAATACTCTGGTTCAGTTTGAGTGACTCTGAGTGTGCAAACTGAACGCCTCTGGCGACATGCGAAACACGGATAAGCTTCAACACGGTAAGTGCTGTTTGTCCGAGCTACGAAATATCTATATCCCTTTTTTAGTCTCCCCACTGGTTGCGTTCTGAGAAGACAGTGGTTAAAATAAAAACCCAACGTATTTACTTCTACTTTCTTTTACATATGCAGTGTGACAGTGTAAGGGCACCAAGCTGGCGGTAAGAGATAGACCCATTCTACCATTTTAATGAAAAAGAAGACCTATATGCCAGAATCATAATACAGTATTACAGGAGACACAAGCAACTCTTGCAATGCGCTTGTTTTCATCGATTCATCAATGGCGCATGCACTTGGCATTATCCAAACTACAAGTTATGAGAGAGTAACCCAGATGGAAAGCAAAGAACATTACACTGCATCCAGAGATGTCAAAAGGTTTATTTTGACCTAATTGGCAAAATACACCTTTTGACATGTAGGGTCTTTTTGCTGTAAAGCAGCAATTTTCGATGGGTCATGAATCATAAGAAGAAACCCACATAGAGGTCGGTCGGACTATCTGTCTTATTACATTCAGCTAAAAGATGCAATCTGTTTCGTACAAAAGCACGTGTCTGTCACACTACCGCAGTGTGGTTTCTCTAGGATCAGAACCACAGGACATATTTTTTCAAATGTTTGTGTTTGGTAGTCAAACGGCAACTGTCATATCAACTGGCGGCTTGGACGTGCAACCTGCCTACCAAGAGATTAATCAACAGTACACACAGGAATTTACTATGGGTTTTCAAACTTGGTCAAAGGACATTCATCCCGTAAGACTTTCAACAGCATATCGCCAAGGAGATATTTTTCTCCCGAATCCCATAGATACTGGGAAATTTCAAAAGGTGACCAAAAGAGGCCGAAACAAAAACAAAATGTTTGAAACCATTAATTTATCAGGAAAACCCGTTGGGTGCAAGTCAGACAGCGTTTATGAGTACACACAGAACTGTCTGAATTGCTGAGGATCGTACTAAGTATGCTACATTCTGAGACAATCCACTTATTTTAAACATTTAATTCTCGTACAATACATTCACATCTCTTTCTGTCTCCTAGTGAAAATCTCTTTGCGTATGTGAATGAAATAACAAAAGACCAAAAAGTCAAAACAAAAAAAAAAAAGAAGAAGAAGATGAAAAAATGGAACACGCTTTTAGAAAACAAGACTAGACAAAAAAAACAAGAAAACTTTGGCGCGTGTCTTTATCTGAAACAGACACACCGTTTAATCCTACACCTCCAAGTGTTTTGCAATCGACTTGGCGACCTAAGCTGCTGCCAGCGTTTTGTTTAACAAAACCCAGGTTTTAACTGATCGTTTGGAATGGTAAAATAGTGTCATCTGAGCCGTGCATCCGCGCTTAGACATTTCCAAAACACACAGATGCTCACGAGGAAAGTTGATGCTACAGTTCTCACCAAGCATTCAGCTCCGAGCTACAATAGCGAGATGGGATACCCTCCAGTGCCCGGCTTTTGTGGCAGATTAATGGGGATGCGGCTTGCAGCGGTATGTCAAATTCTGCTCCTTCCCCCCTTTGCCACGTACAAAACAAAACAAAAAACAACGCACCCTGCTCGGTGTTTTAACGATAGAAATATGTTATTGTGCCATTCATAGGAATACCGTCTCACCATATGTACACCGTCTCATCCAGGATAGAACTGAAATTGGGGAAATATAAATGGCAGGGGGATGAGAAAATCAGACAAAAGTTTTTTTTTTTTGTTTTTCGGCCGGGACAGTAGGCTGTTTCCCTGCAACTATGTTGGTGGGGGTCAACAGCCCCCACTCTCTCTCCCATTACGATTCCCACGTCCAAGAACGGTTAAAACTATCAACCCTTTCCTTACGTCATACGTTTCACGAGCTAATTGGCCTTTACGTATGAAAGGATACAGGACGTATGGATACGTCGGAAACGAAACGGTAACGCTTCTTCCAAACGAAAATGTACGATTTCGTACCGAAAAGGTGGAAGGGGAATAAAGCCGAAAGTCGTGTACAATATCATTGCCTTGGTTATATCGTTAATATCCCAATAGCGGGCCTTTGCAGGGTCTCTAAGCCACTCTGAGGAGGTGGTTACGGCCCTGATTTCTCCCTGAGAAAGGACGGGGTCTGAGTAAATACGGGAAGTAAAACGCAGAAAAGTTACCGTGGCTGTCTAAAACAACAAGCCCAGATTACTCTGACAATACGCCACTGTAACCAAACGCTCCAATGACCAACGTTTTCATTAGCTGACAACCACGGGGAAGTACGCCACATTTCCTATCAATCACCCATCGCTGAACGCCGCTGCTTCGGCGACAAACTGTCGATCACAGCCATTAGAGAGGAACACGTCAGCAAGGATGTGATTCCACACCTAACATACGCGATGCCTGCAGATATCGGGAGAAGGTATTCACGGATCGTCCTTTTTTTATGGCGTTAAAGTAATTATTAATTACCACCTCTCTCCGCACTCTTC
>JAWQUT010000007.1:3014195-3048309 GCA_033807755.1 Ellobium chinense | reverse complement strand
CCCCCATCGCAGGATAAAAACTCCTGTTTTTATAATGGCAAGTAACGATGTCATAGCCACAGATACAAAATGTATCACTTTGTGAATCTTTTGGTGCCTCTCACGCTGCCGGATATCTCAGCTGTACAAGAAATTAGTCAAATGACAACTTTACTGCATTATAAACAATCCATCCAGCACATTTGGAGAAATGGCATATAAGATCAACCAAAGCTTGAAAGCTACTGAATATATGATACAATTATCTGTCACTGTCAGTCATTCTACAGACAGGAAAACTTTACACATACAGAACTGTCCTTAAAAATCTTGCAATGACCCCCCCNATGCCCCCCCTCCCCCCCCCCTCATTTGAAAAGAGAGATGGAACAAAAAATGGATGGAAACATTACATTATGCTCTGGCATCATATGAAGTTCCTCCCTAAAAATAACCCAGTGCACGAAGATCATTTCTTCCCAAACTTAAAACAGTGCAATTTACATAATGCATCTTTCTATTTTCAGGAGTTGCTTGTTACAGAGAAAATTGAAGATGACATATCTGATATTATCTTTGTTCTGGTAAAAATACCACACTGCAAAGAAGTAAGCAGAATAAGTCACACCGATACTGTTCTGCCAACAGGGTTACTCCATGCTGTTATCACAGACAGACAACTTGGGCTATGTCCATAAAATTTGAATGCTGCCTGCATTAAAATCAGCAAGTTATTTGTTAAGATGTTTCAACCATCCCCAAAAAGCTTTAGTGAGATCATTTTATACGGCATATTTATATCTATCTGCTCAGCAAGCATAAAGCTGTGATGACATCTCATTGGGGATAAATTTCTCCTGAAATTATATTCAGATGATCTGATATCTAATCTGGCCAAAAAAGCCAAAATAAGAAAAACACAACAAACTATTCTGAAATTGGGTATTTTGATGATTTTTTTTTTCCACTGCAAGGTCAGACTTACCAGCTGAGAAGAAGATGCCACCATTGGGAAACATGAGGACACTCTCCACAGGAAGGCCATGGTTGACTGTGAGAACACTGTCTTGTGTGCGAGCATCCCACAGCTTTACAGTGTGATCATAGGCACCTACAAAAACATAAAGGCAATCATTACATATCCTGACAATCATTTGTGCAAACTTATACCACACTTAAATACTGTAGATCTAAAATCAACTTGCCTCCTCTTTAACTTATGATCTCATAAGCAACTTCTAAATCTTGTAATAAATGTGAAAACCTCTTTATCAACTTGTAATCTTCACAATCAGCTAGCAGACTTCATGAAAAACACCTTATAAATAAATTACAATCCTTATGATCAGCTAGCTAATGTCAGAGTCAATCTGAAAATACTCTAACTTTACTTCCTTGCAAACCTTATAATAAGCTTGTCAAACATCATAACCAGTTTGTCCAAAGACAGGATTAGCCACTAGGTCTGAATATCAAACTGCGACCTTGAAACCATGATATAATAATGTTGTAATACCACTGGCAAAGTATAATTTAATCTTTACTACCATTACAAACTTTGCAGCAGTTCAAAAGTTTTACTGTACATATATCACATGTCTCTGTGCTCACTCTTTGGTATCAGGCTGAAATGTTCTCAGAGACTGTACTCTGATTTATAGGAAGACCAGAGAAGACATTGCAATCTCACAGAAACCTCAGGATGGAGTCCCAATCAGATTATTATAGGGACATTTATAGAGGGGCTCTTTGCTGGATCCTCAATCAGAAAACAGGGCCCTTAAGGAGCTATCTGGGGTGCGCATGAGATTGCTTCCATTGACAAATAAATAAATAACTCTGATTCATAACGTAATAAACAAACAGCCAACAATTTTGAGTCAAAACCAACTTTCACAAGCTTTCATATTTTCACATGGAAACAAATGTGGTTTGTGTATCATTTCTCCCTGTGAATGCTTTGCAGTACAATCAGATGCACCACCTCTATATGTAAGCTGGAGAAGTGATAAAATAATGTGCAATTACTTGGATTTTGATCACAAGATAAACCCTAGGAACATGCAGAGAATAATTATTATCATTACCAGTGAGGAAAATGTCCTGACTAGACTGAGATGCCACACCACTCCGAATGTAATCCTGTTAAGGACAAAAATACAAAGAAGTTAATAATGAATTTAAAGACAGAGGTCACTAATTACGAAAACACTACTGGCCTTTACAAATGCCCCTGACAAGCAAAGGTCAAAGGTGCTTACTAATTCGTCACTGCGTTGGTACAGGGAATTCCCCTATAACATTTACAACTACCACTATAACATGTACGAAACGGTCACACAGTGAGATGACATCTTGAATACCTTATGTCACAAAGTATCAATATCTTTAAAGGCTATCATATTGGTGCATACAAGACAAGTTTCTGAATATTAACATATTGTCTATTAAAACTGATGCTATTCTGGGCAGTCACCAATACCAGTCTGAAAAAGGCACGTTGCCCCTCCATCGCAGGATAAAAAAAAAAAAGTGCTCAACCCCATAATGGTATGACTTACTGTAAAAGTAATCTCATTATAAGATATCTAAAAAGCATTAATATCAGTGACTTATTGAGTCTTCATGGCAAAAGAATGTGGAAGGAAAAGATTAATGATTCTGTAGTATACTATGTTAATCATTGTTTGTCATTCTCTGCCAATTATGCCCTTTCCACTCTTAGCCATCAATGAGTCCATGATGACTTATACTGCCCGGTTCCAGAAGAATGAAGTCTGGAAAAAAGATGTGGTCGCATCCATTTTTTTTTAAAATTGGTATGAAGAGAATTGCCTGCTTCACAAATAGTTACGTCCGTCAGTTTTCAAGCTCATACATTAATTCCGGATACTACCTCAATGCAGGTCTTTATTCTAAATAAGATTATATCAAACTGTGCCTATGATCTAACTTGTGGAATACCGCCTTATACGTGAACATGTATTATAAATATATGACAGAAACTACATAAAGTTTCGATATTATCAAACTGGAATTTCTTCCATATCCGAGAGGGCAAATATCTGAGTGAAGAAAAAAAAAGCGGGGCTGCCAAGCTTGCAAAGTTCTTATAATTTGTCTGCCAGACCGATCTCTAAGATTCAAAGATTCTCAATAGCAGAAATTTTGGTCTAATACGACTGGGGCGGTTCAACTGAAAGAAAGTTATTACCTACAGGTATTATGGCATAAGTCAGACTCAGACATATTTACAACTTGAAAAATACCATCAGAAAACTGATGTCTCACTGCTTGCTTCTTTACACCTCACAGACAAGGGGTAAGCGTTAGATTACATCCCAAACCTGTCTTGTTTAATGCAAAAGCGTGAGAATCGATGGGGGTGAGTACTTTATAATATTATTGTAGCATCAGATGCAAATCTCGCTGGAGCTGTCAACATGGAATGCGAAAGCACCTAAAATCCGTCTTCATCTCCCGACGTATAAAACCTTGGTGAGGCATCGGATTCCAAACTGAAGAGCGGAGCAAGAGACTACCATTACGGCGCTCCCACAATTCATCTGTCTAATTACACATCACTGATGACAGGCCGTCCTGCTGGGGTGCCCCGGTGGTGTTTTCCGCATCGCAGTCAAAACAGTTTCAAGAATTTTGCGAGGCATTCTCGTCAATATTTGGCAATACAAGCTGACAAAACTCGAATCCCCCATCCCTACATTAAACCGTGCCCGCGTTCCTGTTGCCATTATTCCTTTACGCTTTTCCAACTCCTCATCCACTTTCTCTTACACATTTGAAGGCACACGTCTTATTAGTTTTACTCCATTTTCTCACACATAAGCGTTGAAAAAAAAATCATGTACGACCCCCCCTAATCCCATATTATTATTATATTCTTCTCAAAAATAAAAAAAAAACCTTCTCAAACTTCATCACAGTAGTCCACCATACCGAGCTCCATCAGGTGCGGACTAACCCTCTGCCTACCCCTTTTCACCGATCTCAGAACAATTCGCCCACCGCCCGTGCTCCAACAGCACGTGTCATAAATGTACTCGCCCCCAAAAAATGTTGGCACTTTGGTAAATGATTTTAAGAAATGTTAGAAGCGACATCGTTTAAGCCTCTGAACTTTTCTAACGAAGAGGGCAATGGAAAACAGAAGGTGAAGGCAGGGGGGCAAAATACTAATAAAACCTCAAAACAGTAAATATAGATATCGAATGAACATAACTTTGTTTTCTTGCTGCGTTCTGGCTTATTCGTCTAGACCGATTTGATTAAACTTTTTGTTTTGCTTGGCTAGATCTACCTGGATTTTCAATTCCTTTTTTTTTTTTTTCCCCTTCATTGCTCTCTCGCTTTCTGAACAAGCTTATTAAAGACCACGAAAAAAAACACAAAAAACCAACAACAAAACACCGCAACACAACATCTAAAGAAAGATGTCGATGTCTTCTGAAAGTTGACTACATTCCAAAGGTGAAGCTATGAGAACCAAATTATGCGCACCAGACACGCAATCATTCATTTCCAACTCATCCCTCTTCAGTGAAAACTTAATTTTAATGAACAGCTATATTCACTGGATGTTTCATCCAAAGATGAAGGCCGGTTGTCTAGCGTTCTGCACTCCCCGACTTGCCCCGACTCCATGTAGACATCTCCTCTCTCCTACACCTCTTACTAGTAGATGTAAGGCCGATAACCCGCGCGGAATCGGGCCATCAGCATTTTAACAAGTTAGCAGATGGCGGACAACCGCAGTTGCAGACAGGCCAATTTTTATTCCCCGTTTTATTCCGTCAGTGCGAAGGCATAAATGTCGGCTGGTGTTCCTCATTCACTTCTAAGCACGATCATTTCCTTTTCTAAGTCCCATCTGCTCCCTAATGGCCCAACTTTAGTGTGCTTTCTCTTCAGAATTAGATGCTTATGATATCGCGAGTCCTAAATCCACACGTTTCACCTGTATCATAAGGGACAATACTATTCATAATGAATACATACTGTGCGTGTATTGAGCCCGATGCTGGATTTTGCTAGTCTTCGGCTAAGTCGCTTTGGAAGAAAGAAGGCAAAGGGAGGTCCCGACATTTTGAAGCCCGTAAGCTTCATATTAAAGGCCATGCATTTTGTCTTATATACTATCCAGACATATCTCCATGATTGAAACGTTGTTTTTGGGTTGGTTTTTTTTGTGTTTCTTTCTCCTTCCTCCCGACCTGTAATAGGCACTTCCAACCGAGATACTACAGGAGATATTAGGCCCTTGTTCGCACAGACAGCAATTCTAGACCACTGTAAAGTAATAGGGCTGTGAGTTCGGAAAAGTGAGGGATGAGAAAGACTCTTTAGAGAGACTGGTACATACAACAGTGTCTTTACTCTCTAATGGTGCACTCACAGTGGGAGAAATGAAGCAACCCTGGCACACCGCAGTCTTTAATGTAATTTAGGAGGCAGTAAATGAAGTGCACTGAAATTCTGACAAAAAAAAGCTTTTCAGCTTTCGTTCTGATATACGAACAAGACCTTAACAAACGAAACAACAGTAAACAAAGAATAAACATTGCCTGATATCTATACTTAAAAAAGTTCAGAACAAAACTCAGGTCAGGATCCTTAACTGCAAAGAAGACGACCTCAATTTACAACATATCCTATATCAATTGCTTTGGCGGAAAGTCTGTGATCTGATACAATCAGACAAGGCTGCCCCGCCAATTCATGCCTGACAGCGATGCCGAATGATCTCGGGCAATAAATTCGCCGTGGCTCACGAGAACCATTTGTCACAAGACCGTATTGCACTCTTTAAAAAAAATTCCTCGGGCCAGCGCCAAGGCTGAGTCGGCCCCTCTGCAGGGTGTGAGTCGTGGTATTTAGATCGTAAGCCAACACGGCATAGTTCCCAACTGCGGAGCGCCTCTCGGCCTGCGATATAAAAGTCGTTGCATTCTTCCGTGACCTCTATGGCGCTGGTAACCAAAGTCATTCGACATTCTTCTTTGGGCAGAACCTGGGGGCCCGGCTGCCAGCGTCCGCCCGCTTTATGAGCCTCTAAAAATCACCGGCATCCTTATATTGATCCATACGTCTAGATATGCGCCTATAGATTCCTCATGGCGACCCCGAAAGTATTCATTTATAGGTCTGGTAGATGCATTCACCCTCGGTGTACAAATTGCTGTACAAACCTAATGATACCATTAATGTCTGTTACTTTTACACTAGACAGCAAAGGCAAAGGGTAAAAGCGACCAGAAGAAACTGTGAAAATGTAAGAAATCTGCTCATCGCTTCTCTCTGAGGAGACCCAACCCCGATGCACAAATGCAGCCGAAGTGAATTTACTGGCATGAGGCGTGATGATACAAATGTGAGGAAAAAAAACAAACGTGTTTGTCATTCTGAGAACCAACACTGATTATCTTAACTAAAAGGGAAATATTATCTCAGTACGTGGGTTGTGACCATGAAGTTCCCTGGCGATCCCAGACTTCTAAGAAACTTTAGAAACTGGAAACTTCTTTATCATTCTGTATTTCTGCTTGTATCGTGTGGTCTATCTTCGTTTGCACTGTCACCAGAAGCCAATGAGGCATTGTTTTACGGGTATTCAGTGCGCCCATGACAGCATGATGGTACTTCTTTTTGAGTCACAGTTTGGCACTCTAGCTAAAGCACTATCGCAGATCCCCACCCTGTTGAAAATGGTAAAAACGGTTTTGCATCTATTTCTTTAGTAATGTGCATGTGCAGCATTTCTAATATAGCTACATTTAGTTGTAAGACAGCAGACGCTTCCTGATAGGACGACAATACTGTGTGTGAGTGTGCGGACTCCCACATGCGAATGTGTATGTATGGGAGAAATGGTGCAGAAAAGGAAAAAAAAAAGACAGCCAGAGAAATATGAAGTTTTTCAACTCAACTGCAGGATTAAAAAAAAAAATAAAATAAAAACAGTCAACTGTAATTCTGATCAGGCTTCAAAGAACGAATTATTAAAGGCATATCAGTTCACATCATAAAAACAAGTAAATATCCACGACATGATGGTCTAGACTTGTTTCATTCCATGTCTTTCATAAACGCTCATGGCCAAAAGTAACATGAAACTTTCATTTATAGGTAGTAAAGTAAAAATGACTGAGGCTGTGATTAAATTCTGAATAATCTCATGGAGATTTTTGCGATCACGATATAATTATGCTGTATATCTTTTTATTATTATTTTTTTTTTCGTGCACATGGTTCATCATCCTGACGAAGACCAAAAAGGAGCGCTGGATCATGTAAATAATATCTTATGCTCCCCCAGTGGCAGTCGTGGGAGTGTACTTCTGTGCCAACGTACCAAATTTCGCAACGGCATTGGCGAACTCGTTCTGAACCAGCAAATAATGCATACTATCGAATACTGAAACATCGCAGATATGAATTAAATTGCAAAGAAGATCCAGGTACAGGGTACCACAGCATATAGTCACCTAAGCCTCGCCTGCTCCCGGGTAACCTCTTGCTACTTCAGACGATCTACGCCTACCGCAGCCTGTATAGTAATTTCTCACATAGACTGCGATCTCAGAGATCGGTGAGAACGGTACCAAAATCAGACAAATAGATCTTATTTTGTGCACTGCAATGGAAACAAGCTGCCCTCTTCCTTACCCCGACCTCGAAAGAAAAACACCGAGAAAAAAATGGTTTAAAGACAGGGAGAATATATTTTCTTGTAGACGAAGTCGGAAAGCTGGCCTGCACAAGGGGGGGTAATCCGAGCACTGTTTTGACAATTGGCCTGCCATGAAAATGGATGCAGAATTCTTGCTGCAATTGATGTGGATCGCTGCTGGGTATTAGCCTCCCGGTCTGTCAAATGGCCAGTGGGAAGTAACTGTTTTGCTGATAGATTTAGAAGGTCAATTGTACTATCAGTATCACGAAAAAAAAGAAAGGAGTAAAGGTGGTTATTTCCTTACCCTGCTGGCACAACACGTAGAAAGCGGGAGCAGCTTAATGTATGCGTCAAGTATTTACATAAAAGAAAGGTCCTGACTGCGTGTGGAACGCACCCACCATCCTCTCACAAACGTAATGTCTAAATGCATTATTTACCATTGTAGTAGGATCTCAGAAAAGAATAAAAAAACGGACAGCAAAGGCAAGACTCTGCAAGATCATATTATCATGCTGCTTTTTTTCAGTAGCACCATTACATTATTTTAAACCTTCACTGAATCTTTTAAAGAAATTATCAACTTACCATGGTTCCAGATTCAGTAACAAGTCACCAAAAAAAAAAAATTGCAAAAGTCTTTTAAGTGCTTTGTCTTCTCAAATTTATCAAAAATTAAATGAACTTCCATAAATTACTTTACTGAGAATAGTGTTTTCTTATCTATCTATTCCACACAAATTTACTCTGATATCTGCAATTCTTTGTCCTTTCTTTAACTGAAAACTTCTATTATATCTAAATATTATAAACACATTTTCATGTCAGTCATTTAATTCTACATTTACTCTTTATCTCAAAAAGCAACATTATCATTATTCTGGCAAAATCAATAAATTTCATGTATTATTTATTACTAGCATGGACAGATTCTATGAATGGGACATTAGGTGATTAAAGTAAGACTGTCTGCTAGCAGTGCATGGAGATTCTTGCATTATCACTGTAATGCAACAGCATTATAATGAACTCTCCCTCAGTGAACAGGATACTGCTGGACGATTACATTTATGAATTTACCCACTGACATGGTGCTTGAGGGCTTCACACAGTACGGCCTCATCAATGGATGGAATGCGGATTTCGAAATTTAAGGGGCGAATTGCACAATTATGCAGTCCGGAAAAAAACCACTGGTAATAACTAACCATTCCAACTTGATACAAGCCAACTTTAATAAGACTCACCTGATGCTCCTTGTAAATGTGAATTTCTTTTTCAGTAGGAATGTCCCAAACCCTGACGGATTTGTCATTTGAACCTGAGATAATGCGGAACTGATCTTCTAAGAACTTTGTCACATGCACTGGTCTGAGGAAAAACCACAGAAGCAAGACTAGAAAGTAGTATTATATAAGAACATTCATTGTGTTGCCTTTATTAAAAAGCTGATACCTGATGTACTTTGCAAGTGATAAGCTGCCCATGTGAAAAATATAAAACCATGTGCTTTGTCATGCAAGTGGCATACAAGTGTAGAGACAGGATGAACAGAGGTGGAATCTGATCTAAGATAATATGAAATCAGCCTGCCTGAAACAGGATATGGAATGCAAAGTTTGCTGTGGGAAAGTGATGATGTAACCTACTGATACTGACAATAGCAGACTCTGATACACAGGTTCCTCTGATGCTGATGAAAAGTAATGGCACGGTTTTTCAACAGGCGAATTTGCTTAAAGCCTTTAATGTGATATGTACTGAGCATAGTAGCCTAGTCCATACTGTAATAAATGCATGTTCAGCATTCCTACCAGTCCTTCAGCAATGTATACCATCCTGTGATTCCTATCAAATCCAGCAACAGTGAGGTCTAGACTTCTTTTAAGTTTCATTTTAGCTTTTCTACAACAAAGAGTTGGCCTAAAGGAGAGTAGGATCTTTCAAAGAGATACAACAGAGAGCAACTTTTTGTTATTGCAATTACAATACATGTCTTGTGCAGAAATCATAATGAAAAGACTCCCTACAAATCGAACATACACTTACCCAGTGTGTCCTTTGAAAGTTCTGAGAAGAGAGCGGGTATCAGGGTTGAACAATTTGATGTAATTGTCTTCCGTACCAGCAACCAAGAGCTTCCCATCTCTGCGGAAGTTTCCACTGTAAACCACATCCTTGAATCGGCTGACTGTTCCAATCAACTGACTGCTCTCACTGCTATAGATCTGGACCTGGGAACAAGATGAAGCAGTTCAAAAATCAAGACTGTAGAGTTTATAACAATGAAGCTTTCAAGATATGCTAAAAATGGCTCCATGAAGCAGGCATCTTATCCCCATCAACCCACATCATTGTGGACTCCAGGTCGTCTATGTGCAACATTTCAGTATGTAGCGGGTCAGCAGTCGGTTGAAGTTCTGATTTTTGCATTTTATGAAACTTTTTCTATCACCCACAGGTAAGGTATATCAATGATCCAGGTGAAGTGAAATACTTAATACAATATACCCTAAACTGCCTTTCGTCATTTGTTGGCATATTCAGGACAGAATCTATTTCTAAAGAAATGCTAAATTTTGAGACAGAGGGCGTCCATGCGTTCTTGCGTGTATGCGTGCGTCTTTGTTTTTGAGGAAGGGAAAAAGGCTGTCGAGTAGCTACAGTCAGGAACAGAGAACATTTCTGAGAATGTTACGATATGTCCCCACTGTCCTTGAAACTCTGAATGTCTAACCTCAGGAACATGGCTATCTAAAACGTCAATGTCTAGCAAAATCACGATTTCCCAGCCTTTCAAGACACAACATGACTCATAAGCAACATGTTGCCATTATCACACTTGTTTTCTTCACTATAATAATTCCCTATTTTTGCATTCTTTTAAACTCCATTCCCATCAGAACTGGACCTACAACTGATTGATGAATGCAGAGTGGCAGTCTGCAAAGTTGTATACGAGTACATGTACATATAATTTTCAAGGATGCGTTTCACTTCAATCAGAAAATTGTCTGGAACTCGAAACTATATATAACAAGTCTAAGCAAGACTGACATTAGAAAACTGACAGATAAACGGACTGACTGACAGATGGTGAAAAGACTGATACCCCGGGATGGGCAGAAGTGGGGGTGAATAAAGAAGAAAAAAAAAAACGAGTTCCTTAATAACACTCGCATCTCCGTTACTCTGTTATAGCCATCGAGCAGGCGCCATTTTCCACTTGGCTAGTTTCGATGTGTGCCGGGCCCGTACTTACAAGGGATGCAAAGTCGAATGAAATGCCCTCCAATCATTATTATGACGTTCCTAGCACTAACGACTTTCACATGATAAAAAGCTTTTTTACATCCACCCGCCTTGAGCCCCGGGCTTAACGATTTATAGACCAGGCTTTTACACGTTTTAGGCACGAGTAAATAAATGTAGAATAGGAAAAGAAAAGACATGGACGCTAACCCGAGGAAGGGGAAGGAAATAACTCATGTTTTTGGAGCGTTCTCTTTGACAAGCAGTATCTTTGAAATCCGCTTGTTTATTCCGCGTAAGTCCTGAAACTTTGGTTCCCGCTAATGTGATGCACGGCTCATTTCAGAAGACTACAAACGTCAACAAATATTCAATGAATCATGAAGGAAAATCCCGTATCAAATTATGACAACATAACAAGCATTTCACAAAGCGGCGACGGCAAAAAACAGAAACAGAAACGATACAATAAGAACAAGTTAAAACGGAGAAGAGAAGACGCTCACACGAGATGTTTTAAAACAAAACGCCCACGCTATAATTTAATACCATCCTAGTTCGCGTCAGATTACTGTGAGAGAATACGTAGGATAAGTATAAATACAAGTATTCAAGAACATACCAGCCGTTGGTCCTCACCGTTTCTCTTTATATTCTATGCCCATCTCGCTCTCTCTCTCTCTCTCTCTCTATCTCTGTGTGTGTTTGTGTGTGTGTGTGTGTGTCTGTCTCCTCCCTCTCTTCTAAACTACAGCACATACTGTATACTCATTGCTACATTAATGAATCTATCATACTTTATAGCCAAAAGAGTAACAATAAACGCAGTACTTTTACGGACCGATTATCTGAAGTTCACGACGTTACTTGTTGACTCCAAACCTCCGAAAGCGTCTGACCGAACAAGGCAGCATTGGTTACAATGCAAAATGAGTCAACATTCATCGTGTTACCGATATTGCAAACTACATCCCAGTAAAAGTTGTACATTTCATACAATAGGACTTCAATGATTTGACTTTGAACTTCATGTATTCGGAAAACCCTCTGACTAATTTTAAACCTCTACTCCACAGCCTCACCAAATTTGACTCACGAATATGAAAACTTCCGGAACTTAAAATTATGGGCCGTCCTATCGAAAACGACGTCGTAAGATTTTGTTGTTTAACCATACATGTCTTCCATTTCTTGCTACAGAATCACCTAGGATATTTAGAGAGAGGGAACTCTGAATATAATTCAGAAAATATTGATGTATGGACTTTGGTGGGGCTAATGATGGACTGGGTGATCGTTTTATAAGAAGGTGAGACACGCGCCTCTTCCAATGTTTCTCGAATATGCATAAATGTTTCACATTTGAAGGAAAAAGTTGTTTTCATTTGTCCGCATTAAACTTATGCTTTAAAATGACAAACAACATGTAACTTTCGATGAAACGAGTGATGTTGTTCTAATCTAAACATTTCAGCCCACACGTCTGGCTTGATTCCTGTCAATGCTAAGATTAGATCATTCTTGCACTAAAAGATGCCGCGAATTTCTTCAAACAAAATTTGCGTAACAGGCCAATGTCGATCGCATGTGAAAGAAACTGATAAAACCAGGTGAGTGTGAACGCATCTATATATGTATGTGTATGTGGGTGACAGGGGGAGGGGGTAAGGGGCGAGGGAGTGGCTTCGAATATGCACAAATAACCGTTCACCGCACTCAAACCCCAATCCATCTTAATTTTTCTGTAATTCAAGGAGATTTCGGGCAGAGATACGCCGTCGTCAATAAACTTTTTGAACTTGTTTCTCGTTCCATCTCCTGGGTGGCCGAAGTATGGAAGAAGACAGATTAAAAAGAAAAGCGCCAAGAATAGGAACATTCTGTACATACCTGAGTAGGAAGATGGGGTACATTCACTTGGGAATTATCGCCCCTCTCATCTGCTTATTTATTCATTATTTCCGGTATCAATCGGACCGAGGTTTTCGATTGCCGCCTTTTGTTTTTGCAGGCCTTGTTTTTTTACGGCTAGCCCTGTTCCTGCGAGTAGTCTAGTGGAGTGTGAGTTTCAATGCAGCCTTATCTGGATCACACATCTAAATGGACTGCCAGTTTCCGCTGGGGTTATCACTGCACGAATGATAGCGTGAGGGGAGCCCTCGGCATCAGATAAGGGCACTCATCTACCGCGCTGGTTAACATCATCAACAGCATTCTTTCAAACTCCATTCCCATCAGAACAGGACCTATCGCGGATTCCAGGTCTACATTTACCATACTTTAATTGATTTGATCAGAGCAGAGTTAGTGCATAAGTCAAAGCCGAGCGCGGGAAAGGGGAAATGCGAGCTGGGGCCACGAGCACGCAGGCGGAATACCTTTCAGTCGCATTCGCTTAGATCAAGGATGATAATGAGGAATATGTGCCTTCCTCATTTTTTTCCCTTGTTTTTGAAATGACGGAATATTTCCCGGTGTTTGTACCACAGGGAAGAATCTAATAATTTGGTACATGAGTCTGTGGCAGATTCTACAAATACTTGTGCCACATACTCTCGCTAGGTGGTGGAATCACATTGGCATTAAAAAAAAAAAGTGAAAGAAAGAAAGAAAGAAAGAAAACTATTATGTGTAAATATACATCCTTCCAAAATTTCAAGAACACCCTATTTTGAAATTCTTTTCTGAATGATTAGTGTTTCACTACATCATGTGAGAAATGAGTGAAATTTACATTTACCAAGACCAAGATGCTCAACATTTCTCATCATGTATTATCTTTGCCAACACTTTTATCTTTATCCACCATTTCAGCCAATCAGAAACACTCTAAACTTCCTGCCACACGCCCACAAATTTTGCATTTGTTGCAGCACATCCATTTGCTCCACTATGCATCCCCATGACACAGACCAACAACTGATTTCTCTAATGAGCACTGACATCATACTCTAAGAGATGCCCATATCACTGAAAAAGTTTGTGGAAAAACTTGTCTAAATGATAGTTTACAGCATATAAAGTAACACATCCTGTGGCCTGTACGTCCATATGAATATATGATTTCCTGAGAATGAGAGATTTTTGGAAGACTGCCATTTTTGTGATATGGTGTGATGTCCTTTCAAGAACAAATTTCTTTCTATCTCATCTTACAACTTTCACCTTATTGCTCAAGACTGCCACCTTGCAGAAATATGCACTGTGTTGTGTACTGAACAAGAGGTAGAATTCCTCTAGGCATGTGCCTTGCAAAAACAAAAACAACAACAACATTAACAAAACTTACCCTCGTAGAATTGGTCACAGCAAAGTTGTGTGGCTTTACAGGACAAAAATCAATATCTGTTATTGCTCCATATTCCTTAACAGTGATTGGCACCTGCAAAAGTCAAAGGGAACAAAATAGAAAAGCCTGATGAGAGCTCAAAATATTCCTACAAGTTTATCCTACATTTGCAATGGAAGTGGTACAAAAAAATAATTCCTGCAGGATGTGACAAGACAATGGGATTCTACAGTGGTTGCAGGTAATGATTAATTTAGGGCTGAGCTGGGCAGCCCTTGATCAGAGCTGTCAGATTCACAATCAACTGCTACTTCAACAGTGCAAAATTAAACATGCAGGTAATCATTACCCAATCTTATTGTTGCAGTCCTGCTTCTGATCTGATATCCTTTACTTTCCATTTCCAATCTGACATTCTCTATGGAATTATCTTTTCCACCTTCGCATGCTCAAAATCCATCAATGAAAGTATCAAAATTCACCTAGGCTGGCTAAGTTGGTCATAATCCACACCTTAAATGCAAATTTTGGTATCATTTCTTATACAGTAGCATTTTCTGGCACATCTTATGACATGATCTGAACTGAGATAACAGCTTATAAATCGAAGGTATATAATGACTTCAAAGTATCTGACTCATTCAAACTAATAAAATGGTCATATTTGTTCACAAACACCATTTCCTCTACCCTGTATGTGAATGTAGACAAAATGCCACCCTCTTTAATATAATGCAATAGGTTTACCATTTCATAGGATTAAAGTGATGTTAAACAGAGAAAATGATTTTACAGTAATTACAGTAATACCAAAATTGTAGATACTATCTTCAAGTAAATTTGTGGGTGCAAGTTCTTTTGCTTTGTTTTTTTCAGCATGAAAGTTTTCAATATATACATGTTAGCAGAGGTCTACTAAAAATAATGTAAAATGACTTCTAAAATCTTATATTATAAAAAAACTCGTGAAATTTTGTAACAGCCATATCTCGACTATTTGTGCACCAATCACCCCCAAAATTTGCATACACCTTCCTGTTGGTCTGAAGATGATTCTTTTGGTAATTTCTTCGCCTTAAACGGTCCACAAGTGTTATTTTGATAATTACGTAAATTTTCTTTCTTTCGTGACTACGGTGCCACTTCGTTGTTTTTTAATGGACCATACGTCATTGGTTTTTGTGATTCGTTCCTGAAATGTTGACTTCCGGTCCCCGAAGTTGAAACTGAGCATTTGTATCAGATGCCGGGTCGAGAATATGTACGTATCAGAGTCGATCGCCCGAGTGAACATAATCATCAGTACGAAAAGGAGCAGAATCAATAGAATGAACATGACTTTGGCCGTGTGAACCATCAGTGCGAATACTGGTGCTTTCCGATAGAAAGATGCAAGTCGTAGACTTGGCTGTACCAACAGCAAAAAAACGCTTCCTCCCATGGACATCATGGAAGTTAATTTCTCCACTGATTTCATCATGTGTAAGTCAAATATGACCATAACTGGTCCTTTTTTTTCAAAAAATTGGTGGGCTGCGATGTTCCTGATTGTCCCAGAAATATGTAGAAAATAGATTTTCCCATATCCAGATGACCTGTTCCATTATTTTAATAAACGTTTATGCTCATGACGTCACTACTGTTGTGGTTCTGCAGCCAAATTGGTGCTTTGATGCCAAATTCCTCAAATATGGCGGGTTTTTATAGTTATAGAGGCTGGCATTGAGAAAAATCATTACTTTTTAGCGCTTTTTCTGGGTTTTTTTTTCCAGCTTAACCATTATATTTACACACAATTACGTGTGTGGTGTGAGCACTGTAATTACAAAAAGAGCAGCGGTGTTATTGTTGTAGAAGTAGTTTGGTCGCACGATTACGCCGCAAATTTGCGGGTGTTTTGACTAGTAATAATAAAAAAGTATGCACTTTTTCTGTGAATTTGCATAATAATATATCCAATATAATTAGCAATAGGTCAGTCATTGTGCTCTCAATCTGATCATGTTCCTTAGTTTCATGCAAGCATGAGAATAAAATTATCAATCCTAGGGTAAAGTGAACTGCTTAGTTTTTGAGAATACAAGACAAGACTGTGTAAGAAAGTGATGCATTTTTTTTCAGCAGCTTAGACAAGCTGTCCTAAACCTTTTTGCTGGCTTGTCTCTGCATTATCAAAAGAAGCATGTCCATAACTGTATAAGAATAAATGCCTCCATACTGGCTTGTCCCAAATTATAATATCTCAGAGTAAACGTTTTACTAAAACTAAAAGATACACCTTTCCCATGATTCAGCAGATCCATTTATAAAGATCATGGTTGTAACAGGAAATTGGTTGTATTTCAGCTGAGCATAATCTCAAACCCTGTTTTCTCCTCTTGTTTGTCCGTGTTAAAATATAATAAGCTTTTCACAGCAGGACTGGAAGACTGAAAAACCAGGCTGTTAGGGCAAAGCGGTCTCACCCTCGTATGAGTTTTAGCATTATTAGGAAAGTCTGATAGTTGATGTATTGGTAAAAATTGTCTTGTTCAGTGTGTTCAGGTTGACTAATAACATAATGTGTATTATGTCTGTGCTGACCATGTCTCGCAAGACTAATGTGAAATCTGAATGTACATGTTTTCAACTTAGGAAATACAGTTCAAGTTCCTTTTCTAGACTTCAT
This sequence comes from Ellobium chinense, assembly GCA_033807755.1. Lineage (NCBI taxonomy): Eukaryota > Metazoa > Mollusca > Gastropoda > Ellobiida > Ellobiidae > Ellobium > Ellobium chinense. Next base: position 3,031,431 of record JAWQUT010000007.1, on the reverse strand, counting down.
ACTCCAACATAGGATCAGTACAGCATGATAACAGCAGTGAAATTTTGAAAGCCCTGACCATCTCACTATTATTAGTGTAAGTTCCACTGCAACACAATCAAGCTCAAGTTTACATGAAAACCTATTCAATAGCCCTTTCTGCTTCGTTTTAAGTTGCCTCTTCAGACAAAAATGTATGTGCCTTTTCTCTCAAGACCTGGGATATAAAATTTCCATTTTACCTGCATAAAAATCCTTAACTTCTGCAGTATGCCAACATAATGTGTACATATTTATCCCTTGCAGTATTACAAATTTAAAACTGGTGGGCCAGCTTCCATCCCCTGACAATAATTATGAAATCAGTGAGAGACAGGCAGAGAGAGAAAGAAAGCAAAAAAACAACAAATTACTTCATTTCCTTTTCTCTCACTACTGCGTTTTTGCAGCTGCAATAATAATAAATACAAAAGTAAGGAGCTTGAAGATTCGCTTACTACACAAATCTTTTTATGACCTGTTTCTTTTTTAAATAGGACAGTGTACAACTGACAACTATCTTTTAGTTACACACTGGCCCTTGCCCCACATGAACAATCACATGAGAGCCCATTTGGGCAAGCAGATTATCAAAGGAATAAGGTTTATTGTCTTTAAATGAACTGGCCTATACTGTGTATTTTCTTTTTCAGTAAGTCATTGCTGTTACATCAATGCAGGGCTGTGGCGCAGAAACCAGTTCAAGCTGGGCCAGCTACTATCTAAAGGACATATGAGTGTGTCTTTATTCATCATGCCCTGCCCTACCAAGAGAAGTGAAGAGCAGACTAGCAGTTTGGCACAATAAGCCAAATTATTATAAAATTAAGCAACACTGCCCAGCGCTCTTGCCCTAAGCACAAGGAAAATTTTAAAAAGTGCATTTAAAAGATTATATTCTGCTTCATTGTTTATTTGGCTAGTCTGAGAGTGCAAACTGAAGAGCACATGTATATTGACCAGCATCTCAATCAATAATGTTAAAACATCAGCTCTGCTGGATCTGGGCAGGAGTACCTCAATGCCACTAGTACATACACGTATCTCTCTAACTTACTGATGTCCATTGTGAGACATGGAAGTTTTTGAAAGAAGGATATCTGAAACTTCTAAACAATACTTTTTGACCATAATGCCAGTTCATTCTTACAACAGTTGCCCAGGATGAGCCTATTACAAAAATAATGAATACCACTACCAGGAGAAGAAGGGTTCCTGAATGTGCCTCATACTTAAACCGACACAGTACTAAACATAAAGCTAACAATGGGCCCGCCTGATTTTACCAGGTAGGACAGCTAACCATCATAGTGATTTGATTATTTTGATATTCATATGTCGTGATTACATTCACCTTAACTGATGCGATGCTCACTCTAAGCTACTCAACTGATGCTTTTGTTGCAACATAAGTCACAACAAGGATGCACCATTGAGAGTTTCTGTTTGTGAGGTGTTGCAGGGAGCTGAGCACCCAAGCTCAGTATTGTGACGAGATGGATTCAATGTATTTTTAACGCTTGCCTCGACTGATACTTCTGTTTGTTAAGGTCTTTGTTGTCTTGTTGTGGTGATAACAAACAACTAAGTGCGCATTCATTTGTACTTACGCTGGGACAATGAAGCCGCAGACGTTGGGGGACAGTGATTCAGAAAGAAACTGTAGTCACATGACCACAAGGAACATACAAAATGTTTCGGATATGAAGAAAAGATACAAAGCAGTCGTCTAACCAATGATGATTTACAAGGTTTACCCCCAAATGCCCAGTGGGATGGGACCCATCTAAGCCTACCAACGGAAAACCCATTGATAAGCAGGCAGCAAGCCTTTAATTTGGAAGCTCTCCCTGAAATACTGCAGAAGAGGAATTCTGAGTTAAAGTTAGGGGTAGGAGCAGGATAAGATTTGTATTTGTAGCCATGAATACAGTCAGGCATGTAAATATCATCTAGACTTTTATTTTTTGAAACTGACAGTATTCAAGTCCGAAATTGCATTCATTCCAAATTCAAACCGCTAATGTTGCAAGCTTTGCACATGAAATATTGAGCCAAAATAAAATCATCAGACAGGTGAGTGCATATTTCTAACTATATTTTATAATGTTGCAATTCCTGACCTCTAAATTGCGCCAGTATATGCCATCAGGAGTTGTTTTCTCTTTCAATATTCTCGGGACTGTCACACTCGTTTTTTTGAAGGAGGTCGCCATCTTTATTGACATCCGGCGAATCTGGATGCACACATCCACGTTACGACCAAAGTTTCGTATACAATTATTTTCTTCATTTTTAGCAATTTTATAAAGGTTAGCCTTTAATTTGTTCATTAAGGATGAATAATAGATTAAACATGGAGTCAACTGCATTTTTATTATATTTATATTTATGTGATCTATCATTTTGTCAGGTAGTATAGCCTTGTAAACGTAAATAGGTCACACGCTCTGCGCGGATTGGAAAGCTCCAGCCACGAGATACGTCACACATAAATTAATTTCCTCGAATCATGGGCCCTCGCGGCGGGATAACATTATTTGATAAAGAGTGCAACGAGATCGGCGGGAGTATCGGTCCGCCGTAAGCACCGCCTCTATTGTGTAAAAAGACGCACAGTAGTTGGTCGGATTAGAATCGCGATGGATCAGGCCGTTAGCGGATCAGAGATGAATCTTGTGAGTAAAACTTGCACTGCTTTGTGTTGTTTTATTTTTTCCGATGATAAGACCAGTGGCACTATGTGCGGACCGTGTTAAAAATTTTGTTTTGTTTTGTTTTTGTTTTGGTTGTTGTTGTTGTTTTGTTATTATTGTTGTTGTTGTTGTTGTTGTTGTTATTGTTGTTGTTGTTGTTACCGCCTTGAGTGAAATAACATTAAAATACTTGTCCTTTACTAATTTGTTGACAATGCTGATGTCTTCAAATGTTTTTTTTTTAATATTTCTTTTGAGGCTCAAGACGTTTGGACGTCTTTGAAGCATTTTCCCCTCTTGTTATCTGTGGACACAATATTTACTGTTATTGTGTCATTGTTGTCAATAATTTGTTCTTGCTGGTAATCAGAAGTGAATATAAAACAACAAGATTATGCAGTGGGAAAAAATGCATATATTTCCCCCTCAAGGGACTGGTATGCTTTGTTTTCAAAGTATAATGAGATAATTTTAAAAGTTCAAAAGATAGCAAAAAATAATCCTTTATTCTTTCGCTGTTGCTTGTTCATTGTCTCTCTGAAAGCAGCCATATGACCCAATAATTGATCATTAATAAAAACCAAGTAAAGACAAATAAAACTTTTTTTCGACCGTCACTGAATTTATCATGTTTAACAAAAGAGAATTTTTGGAGATAAGTTAGTTTCTGTGTAATGAATTTCAAAAAAAAAAAAGAAAGATGCCTAGATGTAGTTGGTTTATTTACCATGTTACTTGATAATACGTATATCTTGGGCGCGTGGAAAAATCATACTACATATTCAGGTGTGCATTTGAGGATCATCAGAAGGACTGAATAATAATGAATCCGTGCATGTGAAATTAATAGCTAATAATCATAGACCAACTTATTATAGGAGTAGACCAACTTTAGTATCGAGGTTCCATTGCACTGCATCTTCAAATTTCAGGACTTTTCGTTGGATTTTTTTTTCTTCCGAGGATTCAGTAAAGATTTAGATATTAAAACTTGATTTAGTAATTGAAACTTAATAAAGCGAAGTTCTGTCCTCTTTTTTTTTTTTTTTGATGTAGACTAAGTAAGTTCTTTGGGTGTATACGGTGGTCTGTGTCATGAGATTCTTCTCTGTCTTTCTCTCTTGCTCTCTCTCTTTCTCTCTTGCTTCCATTTGTTCAACTACTCCCCCCTCCCCTCCCCAACAATTGATTTGCCTGGTATAAAAAAAAAAAAAATCCTATGCCTACATGACTTACTTCAGCAGTTTTGCTCAAATTTCTGAATAGCGACAGAGTTGAGAATGTGACTGGTCTGAATCTTCTAGACTTCTTCGATTTCCACTTCATAGACCTTGTTATTGTTATGTTATGCGATGTTATCTCTGTGCATAAATTATGTATGTGTTGGGAAGGGGGGAGGGGAGTTGGGAAGGGAACAAGGTATACAGATTATGACAATGATGAAGATAATGACTGGGTTTCTTTATTAATCGATGATGATAATGTGATGTCTCGTGGTTGTTCTATTTTTGTGGCGTTACATTGAATCCTTTTCACTTGTTCTACGTGGATGGTTATCTACTACTTAGTCCAATGAAATGTTCCCTGCACATAACGTAAATATTCCGTAAATATTTATAGCTAGGCCAAAATTTCTTTTCGTCTCAGTTCTGGGCAGAATTGAATAACAGTTTTAATAATGATGATGATGATGATGATAATATAAATATGATAACTGGGATAACGCTATTGAATAATGTGTTTTATATTTAATTTATTGTGCCTCTGAGACTTTTCCCTTTGTTCTGATCTCCAACAAGTGACATAAATTATTTAATCATCATGAAGATGATGCCTGGTCGTGGTTTGAACGATGACTGGTCTGGTGCCAGTGTGTGTGTGTGTGGAAGAGGAGGGAGGGAAGGAAGGGAGAGAGGGAAAAAAGGTTGGGTGGGGGGGAAGGAGGGAAGGGAAAATAGCATTAAGAATTAAATTATCACTGCTGAATCCATGAAGTAACAAATGGTTGTCAAAGATCACTTGCCATTTGACTTTGCATCTGTTGCCAGCTAACTGAGTTTGCTTTGTTTTCCTACATACAAGCTGATATTTCTTCTCTGAGATAATCATGTAGTTCTACTACTATGTTACTGTTATTTATTACTTCCTGCCACCCCAACGTTCCAAGCTCCAAGATTAATTGTCATATTATTTGTGTAGTTTTTTATTCGTTGTTAGATAAGATAAAAAAAAAAAAGACCGGGGGTGAGGAGACAAGATGTAGACTATGGTTGCAGTATAGACATGCAAGGTGGAAAGGGATTCATTATGTTAAAGCTTGGTTAAATCTTCCTTTTTTCTTGAGGAAACGTTTGTGAGTCTGTAAGAACAGGTCCAATCAAATGATGCTGCAGGAACATGCTCGTTGCTCAGCATGCATTCTCCTTTAATAACATAGAAATAAACTGGCTTTTTTTTTTTGACATTTGGAGAGTAGGGAGCTAGGGGAGGGTCTAGGATGCGTTTAGCGGACGTTGTGATATGGTAAATATCCCTCAGGGTGAATTTTTCTCAGTTTCAGTTTTTATGAGGGTCTGTCAAACTATAATTTTGAACTGAAAAAACCGTTTATCTCATTCCTTAATTCAGTGAAAAGTCAGCAAATTATAACTATATTATAAACATAGGAGTTTCACAGCAGTGCAGCATGAGATTGTCCACAGCTTCTTCAGCTGATTAGCTTAATGGAAAGCGAACTTGAAATATATGTCAGTTGGTGAGCGAAGTCGATAATACAGGAGAGTAGCATTTTTACATTCCTTTGCCTTGTAAAATTACTTGTAGGCCTATTGCTTTGGACTCGCTGTTAAATGCACTAGGCTAGCTTATATGGGACGAAACTTTAGAACAACTTATAACGTAAACACCGAAGTGCAGATCTCCTATAATCCCAGCTTGTCTGTGCCCTCACTTCTTAGAGCGTTGGCACTATTCATGGGCACTTTATGTAGNCATCAGCACGCCTCTCCCCCGCCCCACGCCTACCCCAACTCAAAAACTGTTCAAGAACTTGCTGAAGGTCCTTCGTGGGCCTCTTCTAATATGACCTCCCATGAGTCGAGAATATCTAATAAAAAATTACAAATCACATCGTTATCTTATCTTTGAAACGGAACAAAAAATTACGCACCAGCGTATCTCCTTTGATAATCGATTTTGCATGGTTTAGTTTTGTGTTCTGCACGTGAGGAAGGGCTGTAAAGTTCCGTGTGGTAGCCCTCTTGGGCCACGCAATTCGGTAAGAACTGCAAAAATGGCAGGCGGTCGAAAAACTGTTATACACCCTCTCTTAAGTGGATTCTTTTCGCCTGCTTTATGTGAATCTCTGCCACTCTTTCCGTCGTTCTTTGTGTGTTTTCAGTATTCTGTTTCTCTGGTCCTTTTTTTTCTCTTTTTTCTTTTGTTTTGACTCTTTACATAATATCTGTATCTCAGTGTTTTTGCCATTGTGTCTATCCCGCTAAAACTAACCGACCGATTGACTATAACGGCTTGTTGTGTCCGAAGCGTAGAAAGCAGTTCTGCTATTTCCAGACAGTTTTCTCTTCTCTAACGATTGTAACTGGAATTATATTGGATAATGCCCACCCCCTCCGCTCATTAAAAAAAAACAACAACAACAGAAATTGTGATCCCTGAAACACACTCGATCATATCTCTTAAACGACGTCCTATCTTTTCCTTCTTTCCCCCTGACCTCTTCTCAACAAGAAATCTTCGCCACCATCACTGAATCTATTCTATATATTTCGATATTTCTTTCTCTTGTGAGCAAGGCAAAAAAATGAAACAGAAAAATGAAAGAGGGTCAAGAGGCAAAAAGAGTGAGAGAGAGAATGACAGAGAAAAGGAAAGAGCGAAAATGGATTAACGAAAGAGGAAGAGAGAGAGTGAAGGCAGACAGTGACAAAAAGAGATAGAATGGGACGGCAGAAGGTAAATAAACAAAGCAGAAGGAACCCCCATTAAGTGACAAAGCAGGCCAAAAACAAAGAGTAAAAAAGGTGCGCAGATGCAGGTGAACCAATTTATTTCACTTGATTTCGAAAAATGGCACGGCTAGACTATACACAGTGCGGTAGACGAATCAACCGAAAAAACAAATAAAAAAAGAGAAAACAGGAGGAGAGATTAAACTATTTTTCCTGTTGTTGAAAAATTTTAATTGATTAAAAACGTTAGAAATCTGCAATTGCTCTTAGCTGACTAACAAGCACTCTTGTTATCACGCGTCTCCCTCGTCTCTCGAGTCTTACTTATTATTACTTTTTTAAATACTTCTTCAATTTTAACACACAACACACCTGTGCACACGTGCGCTCAATCATAGACACGCACACACACGCATTTATGCCTACACACACAGACACTCACTTGCACCACATTCATGCTATTATAGAGGTTTCCATCTGTTAATGCATATATTATTTTCACAAAATTTGTTGGGTTTTTTTCTGAATTCAAAAAAAAAAAAAATGGGATGAGAGCATCCGCAAAGAATGACTCAAATCTTGGAAAGTTCATTGTGTCCTAGAAGGAATCTAACAATAATTAGTTGAAATGAGAAAAAACGAAACAGGCAAAGACACATTATTGTCTATGATCAGGGTATCATGCACCTAATTTACGGATATGCGTGTCTCCATGATGTCTACTGTTAATGATATTCCTGTTGTTGTTGATGTGGCTTCTGCTATTGTCGTTGTTGTTCGTTGTTGTTGTTGTTGTTGTTGTTGATGATAATAATAACATTAACTGACTTTGATAATGGAGAACTTGCGCATTAACTTAGTTGACTTTGATCATTGAGAATTTGCGCATTAGCGATGGGATCTCTTATCATCTGAAGAATTACATCAACTCTGCCTTTTGAACGTCACCAAGGGTGCATTCAGCACCGATGCACTAATGTAATTCTTATGATGATAAGAGATCCCATCTTTATTGCGCAGGCTCTCAACACTTTTTTTTTATTTTATTGTTTGTCATTACTATGATTGCTTTTTCACGCTCAAAGGCGTGCGCACACGGCAACACCTTGACAGTGACATTTAACCTACATGTACTTTTATCAGCTGAATAGAAATCTTATCATGAAAGATATGCACAAATACAAATCATTTTATTGCAATACTAAATTCTCGTTCAGTCTTTGGCTGAGGAAAAACAGTATAACTTACACGTCGTTCACCTTTGAAAACATAATAATTTGAACTGACTGCTAGTAACACAGTAGTATAATTCTATAAATAATGAACACTTTGTAGCCTACTGTTGTTCGTATTTACACTGAAACCAGTTTTGAATTGTTGAGATCGGGTAATCTAAATTTTTCAATTTAACAGAAAAAAAAAAAAGTGCATAATTGATATATATATTCTTTTACTGTGCTCGCGTCAGAATACAATGAGTACTTGATAAAAAGAGGCAGCTGCTCATCCATTTGGACTTGGGCGGTCACCAGCTTTATTGCATTGATGTCCTCTCTCCAAAATCCGTATTCAACATCAATGAATTTATTTGTAGAGTAATGCTTATTATCATCATTTTTACTAATGTCCCACCTAGTCTGTTAACTGGACCAGTCACAATACTTTGGTGACTTTAATAAAAATTCTTTTCTTGCACTCAGTAATTTTATTGATATTTTACCTTTATGATATCATTACCACTTATTTAAATTAACACTCCAGGAATACACTGAGGAGGGCATTACTGCCGAAATCTGAACCGTTCTTTGAAAATTGTCAGCTATAATGGTGCAGTATTTCTCCCATATTATGACAAGAGGTAGATTTCATGAAAATATGATGATAATGTTAGCAGTCATTAGTTGATTTCCATTTGAAACAAAAAAAAGTTGTTTGAAGGCAGCTGCCGGTGCCGTTCACAGTAATGTAACATACTCCTTATTAAGAAATGAAACTGCTTTGAAGCGAAGTATCATCGTGGAATGGGAATGGGCATAGTAAAAATGTTTGGTTTTTTTTTAAGATGAGGACTTTCTTTTTCCCGGCAACTGGCCAATATTTAGAGAGAGTGAACTGGAAGAAGGAGCTACTATGTAAAGGCCAGGGGAAGAAAAAACGTTCTTGCGATTGTTGAAGTATTTTGCCCAAAGAATTTAATGAAGACTTTAAAACGAAGCTTTTGGCCTATTTAGACAGCGGTTGATGCTATGTAATGTTGCCGGCGTTATGCTCTGTTGGGTGGAACCTGTGATTTTTAGAATAATAATAATAAAATAATAATAATAATAATAAAAAAATAGAAAGATAAGGGAATATTTCTATGACTTTGAGCTTTGTCTTCTGCATGGTCAGTGCTGAATAGGAATAGTCCTAACATTATTTCCGGTGATCTTCCACACTCTCACCTATTTTTACAAAAACTTGAAGCAAGAAAAAAAACCAACTTTCCCTTCCTCCTTTAAAAAAATAAGACAGTTAACGAATGTTGCATGTTGTGTGAGATCTTGGCTTTGTTACATGATTATGACGCACGTAAATCTGGATTCGAACTGAGGTGAAAGGTGCGTCTTCAGCCATACAAAAGTACTTGACGCGCTACTTAGACGCACTTAACAGGTATGCAGGGGTGACTTAACTTTTAAGTGCCTTTCAAGCAACAGAGCCCAGGATATAAACCATTGATGAATACAGGTTTCATTTGGTTCCAAGCCAAGATCGGGGTTGAAAATGAAAATGGCAAACTTCAAAACTGTAACTAAGGGAATGGAAAATGAAAACTGGTTGTTTTATTAGGGAAGCATTAGATGCCTTTCTGAGTCGGCGGGGAGCCGAAGGAATGGAGCCATGATCATATGGTTTCTAGTTATCCTGTATGGAATAGAGCATAACGGAGAGTGGTGAGAGAGAGAGAGAGAGAGAGAGAGAGAGAGAGAGAGAGAGAGAGAGAGAGAGAGAGAGAGAGAGAGAGAGAGAGAGAGAGAGAGAGAGAGAAACTGTGACAATCTAACACAAGAGCGACTCAAAATGCTAAGACTGTCTCAGTAAACTTTAATAAAATTTATTATTTTGATTGCCATACTGTACTCTCTCCCAACACACGCGCCAAACTACCTATCTTTTCCCCTTGTTCAATGATAAATGCCGGGTAGCTCATTAAAAATAATTTCACTTAATTTCAAATTTTAAAAACGAATTTAAAGTATCACGCGTTGATATTTGACACACATTAAAACATTGATATATTGATATATGTTTTGTTCAGACAGTATCACTGCCAGTAAGCATCGCTAACAGACTAAATCATAATGCATTTGGATACCTTACATACTAAGTTCTCCTTTCTCTGTCCTCATCCCCCCCTCCCCGGTCTCCTCCGCCCCCTACACACTCCAGGGCGTCAAATTTATTATGATCCGAAGACAGAATAGCCCAGTGGCAGCTCATGACTCCCAAATATTACTCGTGCACCCCTCCCTATTTTTTATGTGTGCGGCCTATAATGGCGCACATGAGCATAATGTAAAAGTGGAATGGCGATTTGAACGCATATAACAAAACACGATAAAGATATCTGGATTTGGCTTGGTCGTTGTTCTCTCTCTCTCTCTCTCTCTCTCTCTCTCTCTTCTCTCTCTCTCTCTCTCTCTCTCTCTCTCTCTCCAGCCAATAACTTTATGTTCCTAACTGGATTCTTACCGGCACTGCACGGCTTTTCACTTGAGGGCCAGCCGCCATGGATCGTCTATAAATAAGGGGCATAGTCAGACACCATTGACCAAGAAATTTGGTTTCATTTCTGAGACATTTTTCAATGAAATTCCACGAATTAAGCTGACTATGATGTCCCGCGCAATATTATGTATTTAACTATAGGTAATGCATAAAAGTGTAGGAATTTGACATAGACCAGCGGATCAGTCAGAAAGTGCGCAGACCTAAACAAACCTATAGTATTGGTCCATCTTTCCGCATACCTCTCCGTCCTATTCCTCGAAACATGTGAACCAGGTAAATCATCCAGATTCTCGTTTTGATCACTAGGGGTGTACAGATATTATTGAAGAGTTTTGATTTGAAACATTATCTGTGTTAGTGATGTTGTGTGGTCCAGGTTTATAGAAATAAAACGAGTAAACTTAGAAGCAAACTAGTCAACCAACCAAGAAAACAAACAAACAAACAAACAAACAAACAAACAAACAAACAAACAAACAAACAAACAAAACAACAAACAGACAGACAGACAGACAGGCCAACAAACATAATTATTCAGCTTCACATTTCTGACTCTCTGTCCACAGACCAACGGATCTGCCATGGAATCTGAGCCCGAATCGGACGCTCTCAGCGAGACCGGCGACATAGCTGGGGAGCTGAACGCGGATAAACTCGATCCAGCCGAACGGGCGCTCTACGAGAAGCTGAAGCAGCAAGAAAGAGAGGAGAGAGAAGAGATAGAGAGAGAGCTGAAGGAACACGAGGAGGCACTGGCTATACACAACAGTCAACTGCGAGCCAGGGAGAAGGAGATGCATCTTGTTCAGGAGCGCATGCAGCAAAGAACAGAACGCGAGCTTGACTTGAGCAGCGGCAGCCGGCCGAGTTCCAACAAATCATCCACAACGCCCAACGGCACCGTCGGGTCGAACTCCACCACCACACCCACCACAGCCGCCGCCACCACCAACGGTGGCAGCGGGAGCCACAGCAACAGCAGCGGAGTAGACAGCAAAAACAATAACAACAGCACCAACAACGGTAGCAATAACAATCGTCACAGTAGCACTAATCCCAGCGGAATCCCGAACAAACCAAATGGGGACACCAATGGAGACATGAGTAAATTTTTCCCAGAGGATTTCAGGGCACACTTTCACAACAGCGCCAACTTCCTGTCCTCATTTCCTTTGGGGCATCCGCTGGCGCATGCGCACTTGGCTCTAGGAGGACATCTATTTGGCAGGGACATGAAGAGTTTGGAAGGAGTCAATCCCTTCAACCCTATCATGCCCAACCACAGTGCGTTCCCTAGTCCACCCTCTCCAGCTGAACGCTACCCACCCTCCTCGACCACTCCTCATTCTCCTACGGGCAGCCTTCAACCTTCACCTTCACCCGATGACCCCAACGGAGAGAACAGGTCACACAACTGGACCTTCGAGGAACAGTTCAAACAGGTACAGGTACATGTCCATTTTCTATCTTTTTAGTTAACAGGACAGTCACGAGAAACAAAGACTCTGTACAGGAACACCACTGACGGTATTACTTGTTAATGACTGCGACCACTTAGACAGCCCAATCATCCGTCATATATAATGTTAGCAAACAAAGTCACTGACAACAACAACAACAACAACAACAACAACAACAACAACAACAACAACAACAACAGCAACAAGGACGACGACGACGATAACGACCGTACATAACAGTATTGCATGATAAACTAGTAGGGCCATTAGTGGAGAGTAGACCTCTGCCAAAGGTTTTGGTTAATAGGTAGTACTGATGAAAAAAAAAATGAGATATATCATTTTAATCTAATGTGCAACAAAATTTTTAAAAAGCCTCAAAGTCCAGACCAATTTCATGCAAACTGGTGACATTTTTAAGTCATCTTTGTTACATGCCATTTAAAAAAAAAAAGTTAAAAAAAAAAGAAAAAAAAAAGACTGGATATCCACGATAATCAGTTTTGTTTTGGTACTAGACTTTATTTTATTTTAGACCCGACAACCTCTCCACTAAGTGTCACGAAAATTGTTAAAAAAACATTTTGAGTTTTTTTGTTAGAACTTAAAAATCTATAGACTATTTTGTGAGATACGTCCTATTGCTTTGACACAGATATACCGAACTTTAATCTTTTCTTATTCCAGCTGAGCCCAACCATTTCATTAAGTTTCACACAAATAGGCGTGTAGATTTTTAAGTTAGTTTGTTCCTAAACAAACAAACAAACAAACAAACAAACAAACAAACAAACAAACAAACAAAAACTCATTGGGTTAAAAGCATAATCTTGGCTAATGTAAAAACCTCATGTTGTCTGAGTTCAAGAGGGACGTTATATTCAAACAAACAAAAAAATTTGGAACAAAATGCCATCGCATACAGTCTTTACGTCAGCCTGTAGGGATACATTTCTCATATCTTTAACAGTTAGTATCTTAAAGCAATGCCATACTATGAATATCGTCGGTAGACAAGCGCAGCCTTATGAACACTGCCTCAACTAAAATGGATTTACTTTGATATTTCAAATACAGATAAATAGAAATTTCTTAAGTGGGGTTTTTTTTGGCTTTTTTTTTTAACCGTTACGTTCAGACAGACAGTAGACAGGCGATCTGCAAAGTTTCTATGCAGTATACAATATTTTACTTGTTAAATTCTGAACAAAATAGCGCTTCGCACTGAAACGTGCGATTTTAATTCAAATTAGTGAATGACCTAGCATGCTTCTCCTCTCCTTGTATACCTCGGGCGAGTCTTTAAGGTTTAGACTTTTACATGAATTCTAATAATGTCGTCACAAATGGCTTGAAACTCTGAAGAAAATGATACAAGTGTTTGCATTTTTTTCCATTTCCTTGTTTACCTTTTGGCATTGTACTTCGTGAGATGTAAAATATCCTGGACGAGGGCCTAACTCTAAAATAGTCTTGGAAAAATGGGAAACTTGGAATTTGTGGAATACGAAGCTATACAGCGACATATTCCTTCATTAACAAAACACTGACGCTTTCATCAAGGGGTGGCAACAATAACGACGTTTGCAATAATTACAATACCATCATCAGCTCATATAGCAGCAGAAGTCAATATTTGAAAAAAAAATCAGTGTGAAATGATCTAAATAGCTTGAGTGACTGTGTTCTGGTATTTACTGATTTAAATGTTTACATCTACTATTTAATTATTTTTCTATGCTGTCGGCACAAATACTGGAATGCTTAGCATTCACATACAGTCTGGATAGGTAAAATAAAATCAAAAACACTATTGAGTTTGGGTTTTTTAAACTTTCCACCTTTGCTTTTTCCGCGTGTTGTCCGTCACTTGGAATTCACTGTTCAGTTTAACCTATGTAGTTTAAGCTTTGTTATTACGATAAGACCTCACACACTCTATTCCTGCGGGACAAATCCGTAATTTTGTGTTGTGAGTTTTTCGAGTTTGAGAGTAAAATTTAAAATGTAGCGAAGAATGGGACTTGACACCACAGCATTATAACAAGTGTTTTTTCGAAGTCATGACGATCTGGTCTGTGTTTTTTGTTTGTTTGTTTTGTTTTGTTTGTTTGTTTGTTTGTTTGACGGGAAAGAAAGGGGGCGGTCTAGGGGGCAGTGGGGGTTGCTCCTCTGACTGGCTCAAAATCTTTTGAACTTGTTTGCTCTAAGACTAATAAACCTCATCATGTGCCACCCTCGAAGAAACACACAAAAAAAAGAGAAAAAATTTGCAAACAAACAATTTGTCGAACAAACAAAACGGAAAAACACAACTCAGATTTTGGATTCGCCGAAGACCACCAAGCCCAGCTTCATGGTTTTGTTCGTAGAGTGCCATTATTTAGACGTCAAGGATTTGCTAAATCATGTCACGTGTTACAGGCTGCGACTACCTGTCTTGGTGAACTGAGAGGGAATGTTAAAAAGTAAAAAAAAAACAACAAAACCATACCACCGGCAAGTGAAAGAGTTCTTAAATGTTAATTTGTACCAAGTTTTATTCTTTCTTATTTTTACATGAATATATTGACTTAGTGATATTGTGAAACGTCTAATCCGAGCAAGCGATTTTGATTGGTCAGCTTTGATTTTCATTTCAGAGAATATTTCTTAAAGCGGTCTCAGGGTGCCTTGACCGTAAAATCAATATTATGATATGCTTGCAACATAAGTACAAACAGAACCTCATGAACTCCAGTTTTAGGGGATTGGATAAGAAATCCGATTTCGTGAGGTAAATCTAGCGTAGAAACATTAAGCGAACGACCAGAGCTTTGTAACAAGTTAACAAGGAATTCATCTACGTGAGGTCCGAGATCATGGGTGTCTATTATAATTTCTCATTTTTTTTTTTAAAAAAGAGGCAGGCTTAGCTATTTGCTTCACAGTCTAAGAAAAAAAAACCACATTGTTTTTGCAAGAACTTTAACCCATGGATAATATTTTTCTGAAAAAAAATAAAGTACCCCTGGCATATCGGGATTTTTCACCCTCTGTACGCCGCCATTACTCGTGCTGCGTGACATCATAAAGCGAGAAAAGCTAGCAGACGATTGGTGTAGATGCATGGGCAAACTGTCTGAACCAATCGTCTGCTAGCCTAACTCGCTTTGTGACGTCACGCAGCACGAGTAATGGCGGCGCATGCAGGATGAAACTCCCGACATTCCTGCTGTGTTTTTTTTCAGAAACCGACAGGCGAAAGGAAAAATATACGTAGTTTAAATTTTATGAACAAATAATATGGACGTCTTAAGCTGTGAAGCAAATAACCACCCATGTCCCTTTGAATAAAAAGCAATACGATCTGATGTAAGTGCGTGCCACAAAAGCTACAGGAAACATTCCTGGACCTGCAAAATATCTATAATTCGACAGGGTTTGTATTTCACCGTTTAAAAAAAGTTGTCGTTTAACGTTGCTGTGAAGGCTTTATTCGTGGTTTCCCTGTCTTTTGAAACTTTTTTTTTTTGGAATCTAGGATTCTTAACTGGTTAGCAATCTTTAAGATCCCGATGGCGCACAAATGTCAGGCCTCCCCCAAACACTTAACAGTTAGATTTGCATTTCATTATGGCTACTTCAAACAAGACATCTCAATATTTGTCAGCTGCTTTTGTAGAATCACCAACATACATGTAGATGTCAGAGTTTTGGAATTAGCTTGTCCTATGTCATCAGAATATGTCATCACTATATTGTTCAATGTACATGATTTTTCACATACATTCTTACTACAAGCTAAGGTCCAGACAGATTTATCATCTCCCACCATTTTTTTTTCTCTGTCTGCAAATATGACGTCCTGATTTAGAGTCACACTTGCGAATGTAGATAATAACCGAGAGCTTGCTAAACGATGAGATCCATTACCATCGCAAGAATTACATTAACTCTGAATGTTGAATGCTCCTAAGGGTGCATTCAGCGCTGATGCACTAATATAATTCTTACGATGGTAAGAGATCCCGTCGTTCATGCTCAAGTTTTCATTTATTCACAAGGTAAAATCACCATGACGCCATTCTTAATATCAGAGTTTTTGCTTCTGATAATTAACATGAATGAATATATTTTTTTCCAGAATTCAAAAATGGAATATGATGCCTCAGATTCAAGCTTTTATTAAACCATACAAAGCTGCAAGTTTATGTTCTGTCGTATTTAATTCTAAACAAAGAACTATTAATTTCATAACGTTGTACATGTACGTGATTTGAAAACATTCAATCTTTCATTTGAATTATTTTCTTTAAAAGTTTGCGAGAAACATTTTATCCTCTTTTTCTTGGAGAACTTCCAAATGATTTAATGAATAAAGAAGTAACATATGGTATGGCTTCAACAATTAAATATAATAAGGAAAGGAGGGGGAAAAAAAACGAAAAAAAAAAACAACAGAGATCTAAACTTCAAAATTCCAGTGTGACAAATTACTATTACTCACAGTCACCTGTGATTGTTTGCTGAAAAAAAAGTGGGAAGACTTTTATTCCTCAGGACATATACTGATGGTGCCGTGCTCCCCCCTCCCTTCCAACACAGACATAGAGTATTTCTTCTGTGGCTGTGGAAATTATCATCATATCCACGTTTGAGATTAAACATCCTGCAAATGCAATAGCAACGTATTCACTAAATGAATATAATTCAATTAAATTTATATTTCGGACATAGGAGCAAAGTTTTAATGTATAATGATCTTGAAAAGGCTCGGCGTTCATGCCGACGTTTGCGTATGCACGAAAATGCTTAAATCACGTGGCTTCATTGAAAGATTTTGGACAGGAAATAAATTAAAACATAAAAAAAAACCGGGAGGGGCGTTTGAATGGTCTTACAAAGAATGGAAATAATATTAATGCCACTAGTTAAATTTGCTTAATTCTTTTCAATACAGATCGTTGTAGTAAGTAGTATTATAGTGCAGTTGTTGACGCCTAACCAGAAGTCACTTAAGAAGGTGGTAAAATTGCTATAAACCAAAGGATGCGATAAAACGGCGTTGAAGATATCTTCAGTTGTCATCACTTTATTTTTCTAAATCATGCTGGAATTAAGCGAACAAATATGATCAAATGAAGGCAATAGGAATACAGCCGGTTTTTGTTATGGATACCGAAAAAAATGTGAATATAATGTGCAGGAGCTGTCTATGAGATCAGAGGGACATTCTGTGAGGTGTATCTATAATACTGGACTTGGGAGGTTCCATTTCTCTTTTCCTTTGATGTGTGTCGTGAAAGAACCATATTTCTTGAGTGACTTATATATA
>JAWQUT010000007.1:2988205-3013282 GCA_033807755.1 Ellobium chinense | reverse complement strand
ATATATAATCAGACAGGCTAGACTTGACCCGCAAGGACAGACAGACAGACAGACAGACAGAGAGACAGATAGACAGACAGACAGACAGACAGACAGACAAACAGACAGACAGACAGACAGACAGACACGAATTGAAAAACAGCGGGATATCAAAGACAAAGAGACTTCTACTAATGTACAAACCCGACAGGACTGCTAGAGATAAAGAGAGATGACTTCTATCAAACGATACAAGAAGAGATAGAAGGAACTAACTATTAATGTAAGCTGAAGCAGGCCTCGCGATAAGGAGACAAGAAAGAGGAAAAAAACAGGGAGAAAGAGAAAGAGAGAGGAGAGGAGACGGTTCTATCTGGAAAGATGATGCGGGTAATTATGTCGGAACATCTGAACATCCGATTGGCAAAGATATCAGTTACCGTCTTTATTTACGCTGCCTTCCACGAGCGCTGTTCGGATGAGACTAGTTAAATAGGAGGCTAAATGTAGGCCTGGTCACACATGACGGGGCAAGTAAGGGGTGATTAGGGGAAACAACTCGCGAGTTACGCTCGACATGATTACTTTGCCGCGTATCACACACTCAAAATCTGTTTACGTATCCTGACTGTTGGAGTGTTAGATTTGACTGTTTTCAGAGTAACCACAGACGGTGTAAAAAGATGAGAAATGGCAGTGAAATTGAAATGTCAAAGGAGAGGGTGGGAAGGGGAGAAAGGGGTCTGGAAAGCTGGGAAAGACGAGACGGTTGATCTTTCCATCAAAATTAAATCATATCCAGAGGGATGTAACTTGACATGATCACTTTGCCATGTATTGCATACTCATGTACATAATTATTATTCTTATTGCTGGAATGTTAGATTTGATTATTTTCGTGAAATATCATTGAAACTGAAATATTAAAGAAATTGGATCGGGAGGTAAGAAAGGGGTCTTGGAAACTGGGAAAGAAGAAACGGCTGATCTTTTTATCAAAATTAAATTATATCAATGGAATGTAACTTGACATGATTACTTTGCCATGTATTGCACATTCACCTACATATTCAGATTGCAGGAGTGCTAGATTCGATTGTTGTCATGAAATATCAGTGAAACTGAAAATATTAAAGGGGCGGGTGGGGAAGTAAGATTGGGGTCTGGTCATTTTATCAAAATTAAATTATATCAAAGGGCTGCAACTTGACATGATTATAATGTCATGTATTGTATGTACATATTCTGACTGCCGGTGTGCTAAATTTCATTGTCTTCATAATTACCACAGACGGTGCAAAAGTTTGGAAATATCAGTGAAATTGAAATATGGGAGCAGGTGGGGAAGTAAGAGAGGGGTCTGGGAAGCTAGGAAAGAAGATACTTTTGATCTTTTTTATCAAATTGATTATATCAAAGGGCTGCAACTTGACATGATTATTTTGTCATGCATTACACACTCATGTACATGTATTGACTACTGGGATCAATGGAGTGCTGCTTTTCATAGTAACCGCAGACGGTGTAGAGGGTGGTAAATATCAATGAAATTTAAATATTACAGGAGCGGGTGGGGAGGTAAGAGAAAGTCTGGGAAACTGGGAATAAAGATACTGTTGATCTTTTTTTTTTATAAAAATTAAATTATATTAAAGGGATGTAACTTGATATGATTACTTTGCCATGCATTACACATTCATGTACATATATTGACTGCTAGAGTGCTATTTGATTGTTTTCATAGTAACGATAGACCGTGCAAAAAATAATAATATAAAAAAAAGTCACGTTAGGTGCTGGGTGCTGGGAATGAAACCTGAATTAAATAGTATCAAAGAGTTGCATGTCGACATATCGAAATAATTTTCGCCGTGCACCACACATGACTTACGTATTCTGAGCGCTGGAGTGTTAGATCTGACTGTTTTCATAGTAACCTCAGACGGTGGAAGTGGAAGCGACAAGAAACGGCTGTGGGAGTGAATAAAACACTGGGTCGATGCGTTCAGCCGAGGGCATTAGGGAATGGGGGCGGGGTTTGGTGAGGAAGAGAGTTGGGTTAGGGATGTGGTTGAGGATTGGATTTCAAAAAAAAAAAAAAATCTTGCGTATTGATATCAAAGAGTCACACTCATTGTACTCGACAGGATTACTTTATAAGGCACAGCGGCTTTCTCGTATGAGAGCACCGATTCCATGACTTGTCTTAGACTAAATAAACGGTAAAATAATAATAATATCAGTAGCAAAGAAACACCACTGCGGTGCTGTCCCAAGAGATAGCCGGCACAACATTGTCTTATTGATAAAAATATTGGAGGTTAACCACCAACGCTGACGGGCGTTGCGCTGGACAGTAAGCATAGGGGGAGTAGATTTGGTTGTGCTTCGTGTCCCCTAGGACAAGGTGGTCCTGTTCGGAGAAGGGCAGTAACAGACAGCTGTCTTTTGTGTCTGCGCTCTCCAAAAGATTGAGGAATTTATATTTAGTGAACATTTATTTCTTGTAGGACAATGGCCAGTAGGACAATGGCCAGTAGGACAATGGCCAGTAGGACAATGGCCAGTAGGACAACATACCAATGGCCAATAGTACCACATATCAATACAATTATAACAACAATGAAAATCCAAAAACAACATTATCGAAATGAGGTGCATAATTCGCGAATACTGTGCATTTTGATTTAGGAGGAAGGAGATGGTTTTTTTTCTTTAGCTGGGGGAAAGGGCGCTTGCTGTCAGGAAAATAAATTTCGCTTCAGTATGTTCGGGGAGGGATGGGACGAAACTGGCAAACTGTGATACAGGTAATACAGACAGGTTTTATCATCCCTTGAAATAGTTGAAATTATACGCCAACGGCACTGTGACAATCCAGTCTGCACTTCAAAAAAAAACAAAAAACTACGGACGGCTTTGACATTTTATTTCATTCTAGAAGTGAGACAGTAACACTATTATGGTCTCATCTTAGCTAATTATCAACAAAAGACGCCGTGCTGTAACAATAATAATAACAACAACAACAACAACAACAACAGTAAGTTATCAGGCAATACTCAGTTGTAAATGGGCAAGTATAACAATTAAACATAGTGACGTGTGCGTTTCACTTCAAAAAGTCAAAGTCTCACTAATCTAGATGAACACAGCGCCTTCTCCCTTCCCGAAATTGACGGCGCCTATTAAGATCAGAAGAATATAGCCACCGGCATCTCCCTATTGGAGCAATATTAGGTCACATCCCCTACTGAAATTTTCGTGAGAATGGGTCGCATAATTCAATAAACCACAATCTTAAGTTCAGAATTATATGCTTCATTTAACTGATCCTTTGAGACAATATTATTATATTCAAGTAAATCACTGAAATTAGATTATGAATCTGCCTAAATTTAACATAAAACATGAAAAAAATATAGACTTAATTTATTTTAAATTTTAAAATTGGTCGATCTTTTCAAGTGAAATTAAGAGACATATATGTTTAAGAAAATGTGTGTAAAATGTTATTCTATAGCTTTAAGCCTTGTTGATTCCCTTATTATAGGCATCCTTTTTACTGGGCAGTTGTTTTTTTTTAATGCTGTATGATAAATCAGGAATATAAATAACTTATTAGAACTTTTAGTATATGGTACATACAGTATTCTGAAGTTTGTTTCATTCCTTAAATCCCTCTAACAACAACAACAACAACAACAACCACAACAACAACAACAATAACAACAACAACAACAACAACAACAACAACAACAACAGCAACTGCACCAACAATCATCAATCACCGCAATAGCAATAGCAGCACCAGCGACAACAGTCGATCCTCATGAGCAGATTTTGCAGAGCATTTTTTGTTTTTGGACATGCTGAAATTATACCTAATTAAACCGACCAGAAAACAAGCGAGTAAGTNTTTGAGACAATATTATTATATTCAAGTAAATCACTGAAATTAGATTATGAATCTGCCTAAATTTAACATAAAACATGAAAAAAATATAGACTTAATTTATTTTAAATTTTAAAATTGGTCGATCTTTTCAAGTGAAATTAAGAGACATATATGTTTAAGAAAATGTGTGTAAAATGTTATTCTATAGCTTTAAGCCTTGTTGATTCCCTTATTATAGGCATCCTTTTTACTGGGCAGTTTTTTGTTTTTTTTTAATGCTCGTTGATAAATCAGGAAAATAAAATTTAATAACTTATTAGAACTTTTAGTATATGGTACATACAGTATTCTGAAGTTTATTTCATTCCTTAAATCCCTCTAACAACAGCAACAACAACAACAACAACAACAACAACAACAACATCGACTGCATCAACAATCATCAATCACCGCAATAGCAAAAGCAGCACCAGCGACAACAATCGATCCTCATGAGCAGATTTTGCAGAGCATTTTTTGTTTTTGGACATGCTGAAACTATACCTAATTAAACCGACTAGAAAACAATTGAGTAAGTGAGTGTGGGTATTTAATAAGGTATATTCAGGAAGGCCAGAAAGCCCAAGAGTGTACAATGTAGATTTTACAAGACAAAACAAAGAACGGAACGGACGAACATGCATAAAAGGTTACAATAACTATCGTATTACAAATAACATAGAAATACTTGCTTCTTTCTCTCTGTCTCTCTTTGTCTCTCTCTCTCTCTCTCTCTCTCTCTCTCTCTCTCTCTCTCTCTCTCTCTCTCGTTCTTTCAGTCACTTACGCTATTATCTCTTTCTCACGTTTCTCTGATTATACAGTTAAATATGTGTTAATTAAGAAAGATGATATTGATCTTGAGCTTGCTACTTTCTTTAGTTCGTGTGTATTGCATTCATCAAAGGACTTACTTTATAGCAGTTCTTTAAATATACTAATATTTACTCATTGATAGCTTGACATTGAAATATTTCATAGAATTCGTCTCCGAGTGCCTGGAAATTCCTTTTTCTACAAATTCTTTCTTTCCTCCGGGTTCCTACCATTTCCCTATTTCTGTAAATTTCTAACTCCTGGGCTAGGTACTTTAGCAGGCAGTCGTTTTAATGTTCTGTCTCCCTCTATCAGAACACTGAATTCCATGGACTCCTCTTAATCGCAAAGTCATCGAGATCATGGGAAAGTTGTGATTAAGAGGATATGCAATTATAGAGTGATTTATGGAAGAAAAAAGGTATTGTGCTCTCTGAAAATGTTGTGATAAAGTGGAAGTTGCGATTCTGCGGAGGGGGACTCCATTATGATAACTGTATTTTGGTCGTTGACTCAGTAAATAGATTCACAATATTTTTGTCAGCATTTTCCTAATCGAACTTTTGTAGTGACCAACAGAGTTATGTCACATACCTTTAGTGCTCACAGTCACAAGGGTGAATTTTATTGAAGAATACATTCACATTATAATAAGGGGTTAATGCGGTGATGTTTGAAGATAATAATAATAATAATAATAATAATGCGGTTTATAAGTCTCGAATCCAGGCTAATGCCTGCTCACTCGACTTCACACGATCATTACCCCAGCATGCCTGATCACTCTAGGACTTTCTCGACTCCTTGGGGAGCATACAGTGCCGCTGCCATTTTTAGGCGCTGATCACTAGCATTCTGACAATATCTTCCACTGCCTATAGCCAAGTACCCATTTTACAGACGGGTGGACTGAGGAAGATGAGAATGAAATGCTTTCCCAAGGCACTTATATTATAACATGACCGTGGTCGGGAATCGAACTCACGACCTTTAGATCTTGAGTCCAACGCCGTAACCATTAGGCCACACTGCTCCATATGATGGACTTTGCATTAACAGGATTAGCTCATTTATTGAAAAATGTTGTGATAAAGCCAAAGTTACGATTATGCAGTGTGGCTTATTCGACATATTTTTCAAAACACAAGGTAGTTACTGTGCCAGAAAATTCTTAGACATAAAGGATAATGTTATTAACATCCTCCGCTTATTCGGAGCCTCTAGTTCAATGTTCTTTTTGGGTTGTGATTAATCAGACTGGAGTCGATTATGACAGGGTGCGCTTTAGTTAAAACAGGGGAAAAAAAGAGAGGAAAAGAAAGAAATAGAGGAAGATGAGGCATAAGGATCCAGCTGGTGGTAAAACTGGAAGAGGGAGATTGTCAACAGAAATGACAAAAAACAAAAAAAGGAAGAAGACAAAAAGGAGGAGGAGGGGGAAGAGGAGGAGAAGAAGAAAAAAAGAAGAAGAAGAAGAACAAGAAGAAGACGAGGACAGCGACGAAGAAGAAAAAGAAGATAAAGAAGCAGACAAGACAGAAGAAAAACAAAATAAAAAACAAAAAAGTTGATGGCGATAAAGAGGCGGTACAAATTTATAAGTCAGGACATCTGAATGTGCAAAGTTCTTTTTATGATGGCGGAAAAACTTTCGTCTAGACATCCTCCTAATTTCAGGAGAATATAAATTTAGGTCCCAGCCTGCATAATACGAGATGCTGAAAGCGTGCACCGCCGATACTGCCAAACACTGCGTCAGGAGTACGGGAAGAATGCTACCTGAAATAAAATACATTATTATGAGGTATTATGAACTCTCGCTGGGCCAGTAAATCGATCACATATTCTTTTTTAAGCACCTGACACATTTTATGGTTTCTTGATGCTCATCTACCCCTCACCGTCTCCAGATCTCTCCCAAATTGGCATCTCTCCCCCCCCNCCCCCCCCCTTTTTCCTGCTTCTCAACCTTTGATCATTCTTTGTCGTGAGCGGATTGAAGCATTTTGTTGAGTCTGTGGTTATATGAAAATATGCGGAATCGCGTTTTATTCTTTTTAAATGTATTTTAAAGACTGTCAATAGAGCTCATAACCCTTCGTTGCCGGGGACGCCAAATAGTTCTTGGCATCTGGAAGTGCTATTATGTCCGTAATATTCTTGATCTGGTGCCCTTATCATGTTCATACAATAACAATAACAATAACTTTATTGAGAGAGAGAGAGAGAGAGAGAGAGAGAGAGAGAGAGAGAGAGAGAGAGAGAGAGAGGAGAGAGCGGGTGCGCGCGCGTATGTATGCATGCATGTATGTGCATCTGTGTGTGTCTTTATTAATTTACTTATGTGTGTATCTATGTCTGTGTGCTCTTGCCTATGTATAGCGTGATTTTGATGTGCACTTGTCCGAGACAAATTTCCTGTGAAAGGATAAATAAAGTTTATTTTATCTTATCTTATCTTATCTTATCTTTATTAGCTGAGATATATACGGAATATACATATGAGCAGGCATTATAGATGAAGCATAACAATTGCATTTTGATGAATATAGAGGGACATTCAAACAAAGCAAAACAAAACAAAAATGCCAGAGGGCACACACATAATTTCAAGCTATGGTTTTACACATGACGTTATTACCTACATTAATTTGATCTGGCCCGATAATGATATTTTAGCCGGTTAGTTTTTGTCGTTGTGGATAGATCGAAACCACTCTATCTAGGAGAGTCTGGAATGATAAAATGCACACAGATTATGTATATNTGTAAGTGTGGGTGTAGGTGTGGGTGAGTGGGTGGGTGGGTGGATTTGACTGTATGCCATATCTGTACGTTATCACGTTTATCTAATGAATGCAATTCCCTATTTCATGTATTAGCTGTGCTGCACTTGTTCAGAGCAAATTTCCATAAGGATTAATAAAGTTTATCTTATCTTATCTTAGAATGGTCGTTTTGCGAGTCACACAGTCACAACAGTACATGTAGTTTGATTTATTATTCTAGTTAACATCTTTTGTTGTTTTTTTTTTTTAACTTTCCTTACAGTAAAACTTACATTAGGCGAAAGGTCGTGGTGAACTATGCATTTATCACTCAGCTTCTTCCCTCTACGAAAAAAAAAATAAAATATATATCTTTCGGGGTGTCGTAAGTGCATACTAAACTTCATGAATTTTCACAATCTCTTATTTGTCCTGTCACAACAGCATGTACAATGTGAAGGATACATTTACACTGGTTCATTCAACTTAAAGTGACAAGAAATCTACAGGATTAATTATGATTGTTATGAAAATCGCACTGCACATTAAAAACAACGAAAAACTGGCTTAAAAAGTTCTAAACTTTCAGTTAATGAATTAATCTAATTAAACAGATTACAGAACTAGCGCCTGATAATATATCAAAAGAGAGACTGTCTTTTAAATTTGTTTTTCTTTTAAATCGGAAGGAGAAAGAGCAATTTGGGGCCATTAATTCTGGTTGAAATTATGGTGAAAATTCATATCATGACTTGTTTATAATTAAGGTGGGTTTTCAGGAAAAAATATGACGGATATTCCATGAGGAGGTAAGTACCATACTTAACTAAAGATCAGTTTTCAGAACCCTTTCAAAGCAGTTCGATAATTTACACGACTTTGTCTTAAAAGAATGATAATTTTTTCCAGAGCTGTGGGGTAGAGATAAATGGAAGGACTTTAAAGAATATAATAGTAGGCTATAATATAGTAGGACAAGGATGTACTGTTTGAATACGACATAAGGGAATGGTAGGGAATACACTGCTCGACTTGAACAGGAGAATCGTCTTTTTTTCTTTTTTTAAATCTTGTTTCATTTTCTAATATGGGAGCAAGAAACATGTTTTATAGTTCAACAATCATTGCTCACATGTTACGAAATTGCCGCAAATTAAAAGTATCTGTCCCAGTCCTTGCAATTTGAAATTTGAAAAACAAATTAAATATGTATTATGGAAGGTATGCGTATTATGAGTATGAAGAATCCCCAGATTTCATTGATGAGTTCATAATCGGTACAGTAGCAGCTACATAATAAGCTTAAAATCAATGCGTTGCTGTATAATAATAATATTGCTGCATCCTTAGAAACGCACGAAAGAACGGAAAATGTGCCGGACCTACGTCAGGAAAGATATTTTGTGATATAACACACAGTGCGCAGTACTTTCTGGAAGTTCCTCAGTGAGGGAGACAGACTGTCTCATCACGTACGTTACCCTTTTATAGAATCCCATAATATGATTACGTAACTGGCTGCGAGAAGAAAAATTCGATGGGAACGCCTGTGCTGACTTCAGAGCGCTGATAAATTTCACTTCGATACACACCTGGTCAAGCCATAAACTAGACATAAATTTCGGGATATATACTTTACACCAGCTGCTCCCTTTCCACTGTTCTATTACTCACTGAACTGCGCTTTTGTGTGAAGTTTTAATGCCAACAGCACTTCTTTCAAAGTGACACTGGGTTGATAAAGGGTAGTGTCTGTTTCCAGACAGGTTCACGTACTAAGCAGTAACAATATCAGAAGCAGAGCTGGGTAATGTAGTCAATAGCAATAACAATAACTTTATTAGTCCGAGTGTATATAATAATAATATAGAAGAAAGCCATGGAAAGCTCCCAAACTTCAGCCACATCTTATATCTTCTGAATGTGTTTTTGGGAACATGAGAACCTATTATCGATACCTATGCAATAACCATGCAACGATTAAATGTGAAATGTTGCAATATTGCTGTCTGATCGCCATGGCTAATTTTAATTTTCTAACTGATGGCGAAAAGAACTTGTATTGCATAAAAAATTTAATATTTGCCCATTTCTATTGTTTTGTCAGTTTCCAGTTTTTTGGCACCAGACCAATGTCATTGCCTGCGCCTCATTTGCATGCACGCATGCGTTATGGGTAGTTTGAATAGTGGGGTCACAAGTGTGAAAAGCGCACAATACTCTCCAAGGGCCATTCTAAGTTTGCTTCGTTGTTTTTTTTTCTGTAAAATTATAATATTTTGTAATGTCGACAAGATGGAGTTTCCAATGCCAGATTTCTTTTCTTGTTGCTATGATCGATATAGACAGGTGAATGCATTTGAAACTGTGAGTTTATTCTTGTTGAATTTCTTTTTGTTTAGGCTGACTTTAGTTAAGTATGGTATTTACCTCCTCAAGGAATATCCGTCATATTTTTTTTTCCTGAAAACCCACCTTAATTATAAGCAAGTCATGATATGAATTTTCACCATAATTTCAACCAGAATTAATAACCCCAAATTGCTCTTTCTCCTTCCGATTTAAAAGAAAAAATTCCAGGGATCCCCCCCCTCCCCACCACTCACTATAATTTTAAAGGCCGTGGAATGCCTTTTATGCTTGTTCTCCCTAAAACCCCGCCTCAACAATAAACTGCTCAACAAATAATCATGGCAAAATCTCCATCAAATTTCTTCTAGAAATGTTCCCAAATGCTCTCTCTGATTCCCTTAACTTTGAAAGATATTGGGGTGGGGGGCATGCCCCCGGATCCCCGACCCTAGATTAAACTACCGCCTTTGACAGTCGCACAAGTGCATTTAGGCTCCACTTTTCTTACTGGATAACTATCCAGCTGGATCCGCTCTGTTTTCATCCATATCTAATTTGGGTAGTAATACATTCTTGTCAGACAGATTTGAATACATATTTGTAGTTTTCATCAATTTACGTATTAACCTCCAGATGGAAACGCAAAGCTATTACAACACCAACAGAACTATGTTCGTCCAGCCCGCCCCTTCCCATAATTTAACAAAAATTACGGGCTGGATTTACCAAAATCAGCTCAAAAGATACAAATCCGGCATCTCTTAGTTTTTTACATAGATCCACATGTCATTTCTGTAAACATGGGAGGTCAAAGTGACAAATACTTGACGTATCCTCTCGCGATTAGAATTAAAAATTTGTCTGGGCGCGCAAAAAATAGCAGCTTGAAATCGAATATAAGCTCTGATTGCGTGGTCGGTAAAAATGTTATTAAATTAGAATGTCTAGCTGCGAGAACAACCACAATAGAATTTGCAGCAATGTTGGCATTACAAAGAAATAATATCGTCTCTACCAGTTCATCTGTCTGCATATCTGGGCGTCCATTCGTCCATACGTTTGCTCATTCGTCCGTCCGTTTGCTTGTTTATTCGTTGGCCAGCTAGTCTGTCTGTCCACCGCTCTATCTGTCCACCCGCCCGATCATCCATCCGCTCATCCACCTAACCTTCCCTTCGTCCATCCGTTCTCTTGTCCCTCCCCCTTTCCCTTGGTCAGTCAGTCAGTCAGTCAGTCAGTCAGTCAGTCAGTCAGTCAGTCAACTAAGAAATCGATCAACCAATCGTAGTTACGAATGAAAGATGGCCGGCACGTGCGAGCTTCATTTCTGTATTTCTTGCAACTTGAAAGTACATTATATATATAATATATTTTTGTATTTTAATTGTCTATGAAGATGTACTGTCTAATCTGTCGTGTCTGTCCAGCCATTTGTTACGTGTAATGTTGACCGCCCTCATACTGTCAAGGACGGTCTGGGCATGAATAACAAAACTTATTAAACTTGTTGCAAAGTCAGCCTATTTCAAAAGACACAATGCTCTACATTTCTTATTCCAAGGACATCACACAGACCTTTAATGTTTACGCGTCCAGTTGAAGCTAGCATACTATGATTCTAAACCCATTTTCTTGAACAAAAGACATGAATCTCTTACACACCACTATCTCTCACTCTTAACATTGGCTGTCTTATGTAAGACCTCGGAGTTGATAGTTAATTTGTTCCCCGATATGCGATACTAGCTTTCGTAAGATGCATAATTTATGCGCTCACCCTCTCTGAGGCTTGTCCTCTCAGAGGCTCGTTCGCGCCCCGTCTCATGGGATCTCGTGCGGCTAAGGCACACGCCCTCCGTATTGATTGTATGATGATTTTGATCAGTGTTACGGATCTGCTTTATGCGGCCGACATGATGACCTCGCTCCCATCAAATACCTCTGTATCCATATAATGCCCATTTCTGGCTATTCATTAGGAAAAGAACAGGCACTGCATAAACTCAGTATATTGTGAGATCGTACCATCAGTCTCATATTTAAGTAGCGGGATTACATGATATGAAACTCTGTGCAATGAAGAAACAATCACACGTATCCAATAAATATTACAGCCTTATAAATTCTGTGAGAATGATTTCCGTTTCATAATTATAGCAAGAGCATATTGATATAGGTATGTTGGGGGAAGTTCACGCAGTCGTCCTTGACATCCCCTACTACAGAAGGCCTAGTATGGTCTCCGCATGGTCAGGTGATGGTTCGTAATAGGGAGCAGCCACTTTGCGGCACTTTGAGAAAGGTTCCATTCATAGACATTCAGTTTGCGACCCTAATTTTATCAAGATGGATTTCAAGATATTATTCTATTCGATTGCAGATACCTGTTCCTACTCATTCCGCCGCTCAGTTATTATGATGAGCACCTATGTCCTAAACTATTAGCAATTAATAAATCTTTCTGTTGTAAAAATCCCTCAAAGTTTGCCGTGGTTTCGCAGGCAGGCCATTTAATGGTATGACTTTGTCAGCTTCACCACAGTTTAAATTATCTTTCATCAGTTGCTGCTGCAGAATTAGAATTAATCTATGTCCAAATTAATAAGCCATCAGCATAAAGTGATAAGAGAAATAAAAACAAAAAACTTTCTTCACACTAGCCTATGGTATTTACTAGTTATTTTACATTATGTGTAATATCGATAATGAGTGCTGCAAAGTGAAAGAATCGCAAAGTGGACGCGCTCTCGGATTTGACAGGGCACAGGTAAAGTCAGCACTTTATCACCATGAACAATATTTCCCAAGATCAAACGATCCTATTCCTACGAAATGATATGGAAACTCTGAAGAAATTTAAGGGAGGGATGATATCGTGACATATGGAAACGATCCTTAGCGGTAATGGGTTCGAATCTTTATGACCCGAATATGTGACGCGCCACAAGTCTCTTCTCAGTAAGTTGTTGCATCAGATATTATGATACAAATTACCAGGAAAGGGAATAGCCCAGAGAATTCTACACAGTTTTCTGTTCTTGTACCCAACGATAAGATGAAAGATGGAAGATTAGAGGGTTACCCGTAATTGCCCAATTGCCAGTTTGTCAGTTTACCGTGAAAGATGACGATTAAACTTTAATTCTAATCTGCACCGTCTTAACCTGGTTCGCACGGAAGGGACATTAAATTTGCGGACCGACTGGACAAACGAACGCGCCAAATTATTGATGCTACCTCGCCTTTTGGCCGCGCTATAGCGCCACTGTATTTGATTCTGGCAGGCCCGACAATGGTTATATCTTGTGAGATGGTCTTAATTTTTAATGGCATCGCTGGTGGTTACGCCGTTTCTTCCACGCACAAATGTGTTGATCAGATCGGTCTTGGCGGGTGCAAGAGGGTCCATTCATTAATAAGTGATAGCATGCAGGATAAGGATGATATCCGTGTGCGCAAAATTGGGCAGTGCTCTTTTACAATAAATGAATTGAAGACTTCTATAGAAAATATAAAGTCATCGTTATACCAAGCAACCAGTTCCATTGCGCCATCGTATCTCTGGGAGAACTTTTATATTGTGCTTGAACTCCTTGCTGCACACTCAAGGCGACGGATTTGTGGTGGGATTGTGTTGTCCTATAATTACTGTATAGGCTCCTGAGGTACACTATGAAACCAAAGTTTTGGAGCTCGTTCGGCAATGCTGAGACAATTTCTGTTATTTTTATGTGAAACAAACAACAGATAAAGAAACTTCAAAGAAGTAATAGCAAATATTTGTGTGGAATGTGCGCGCGCACAAGCAAGTGTGTGTGTGTGTGTGTGTGTGTGTGTGTGTGTGTGTGTGTGTGTGTGTGTGTGTGTGTGTGTGTGTGTGTGTGTGTGTGTGTGTGTGTGTGTGTTCACAACTGGACATTTCTCTCCTGCTGTATACCTTTGAGTTAGGACTACTGGTCATAGGGCATCATTGTCCAAAGCTCTGTGATTTTGAAGACTATGAGACTAAATCTCAAATGCAAAAATAGAAATTTCGGCACACGATCCAAATCTACCACAGTTCCTGATACCTACGTTCAACTCAACACTAATCAGCTATGCACCAATAACTGCCAATAAGTGCGCCATGAAGATCTCACAAAATATATTTTAAAAAGGAAGTTTGTTTTTTCTTAAGTTCTGGTGTAGGGGTAGGATGAGAGGAAATAGAAGGCAAGCATTGTGGTATTAGTTGTGAGAAGATGAAAGCAACTATGAACAGTACCAAGTCACCACTGTTATTTGCTTGTCTGTCTGACTATCTGTCGTTTGTGTAGATAGAAATCTGGCATCAAGACAGCATCTTCACCCTACTATCACCCCAGAACTACCCCATCCTCTCCCACCCCTCCTCTCTTTCCAGTCACCTCCCTATTTCCAAGCTTTATTCCGCTCCTGGACACAGCATGGCGTTGACGTGTGGAAACTATAGCCCCGAATTTCTGGAAACTTAATAAGCTCCAGCGTTCTGTTCCATGACCACCCTCCTGCCATCACAGGATCTCACAGAATGTAACCCAATGTAGAGGCCACGGATTAGGGTGAATGGTGTGAGAAGGGGCTGGAGGTATTTTGATGAGACCGCTATCTGACAGCAATAATAACATCTTGCAGCACCCGCTAACATGACTATTAGGTCCAGATGTAGCTCAATCGTGAACCGAGCGCAGTTTTAACAACAACAATAATTCAAGGAGAAGGAGTCGCGACTTGGGAAAAGGGTATGTCCGGAGGGCGTAGTCGCTGAAATGAGAAACTTA
Source organism: Ellobium chinense (assembly GCA_033807755.1). Taxonomy (NCBI): domain Eukaryota; kingdom Metazoa; phylum Mollusca; class Gastropoda; order Ellobiida; family Ellobiidae; genus Ellobium; species Ellobium chinense. The sequence goes on along the minus strand of JAWQUT010000007.1, from coordinate 2,998,631 downwards.
AGCCGTTGCATTTTATATGTTACACAAAAAATGTTACATAAAAAAAACAACCAAAAAACCTGAGAGGTGCTTGTAGTGTGAGCGATGTAAATGTATCTGTTTATCGTTGAATTAGCAATGTTGTTGTTGTAGAGTGGTTATACACAAAGCTCATGTTGTGTTAGGTGCTTTGCATTGTAGTCGTGATTTAAATTGCACCATAGATTTGCAAGATGTCATTCCAAATGTTGCAGCTGTTTGGCAAAGGAGTAATTAAATGTTTACTAAAATTACCTGGTATGATTTAGTATTAAAAAAAAACAACCACCTCAGTCTCTCTCTGTCTCTCCCGCTATGTGTATGTCTCATCCCCAATCTCTCTCTCTTCTCTCTCTCAACACCTGCAAACGTTGTACCCCCGATCTCTCGCCTTGTTAGACCCGATCTTCGTCCCAGTCATATTAAAACACTGCTACTAGAAGGGATAGGTCTAATTTCTCCGTGTTGGAAATCCTTGAGACGATTCTCTTCATAGAACTAGCCTAACTCTATGATTAAAGGCGAAGTCAGAATCTGTTGCCACTCCACAAGGATACCATAGTATATGGATTTCGCATCAACGAATCTCCTCAAAATGCAACCTCAGAAAGGCTTAAGGTGGTGTCTGGAAGGGCAGAACTGGTCCACAGTTTCCCACCATCCTCTTAGCAGCACCTCCTTCTCTGAGATGAGAAACTCTTTCTAGAAGAGCGAGGCAACAGAAGATACACAAAGGATGATACCTCTGCCTTGCAAGTGTTTGTGAGCCCTTTAATCTCTTGAGACACTAAGGGAGCTGAGCCACACCTGGGTCACGACTTCCAAGCGCCATTCAAACCCGCAACCTCCTTGTTTTTTAATTCACTGCAGCATTTTCCTCTCTGCCACCGCGAAGCCATGGTGAAAGCGGTTTGGTTTTTTTTTTGTGTGTGCAATATTGTAATTGACGCTGTGTTTGGCCCAAATACATGCAGAGCTGCTCTCAGGAGTCTCTGCCAGATCCCTCGGAGTACGTGCCGTGCCCTTCCCCGTATTCCGAGCAACCTGAGTAGACAGTAGGCTAAGATACCCACCAGATCTCTCGCCCCTTCTTCCACAACCATCACTCATTATTTGAACCCGGTTGTTCTTAGTTTGAGAGCAAGATCATTCTACTTGGCAGTTTTGTCTGCGTGCATCTCGTCCATCCTTGTCTCTAATAGCAAAGTCATTTCATTCGGCAGGGTCTGTCTTATGGATGGTCAGTGTTCTACGATATTTTTGGAGGCTCTGATTGCTTCAGGGTTTGCTCGATAGCCCGGTAAATCTACTGCCATTTTCCAGTCGTCCGTATTATCCAATATAATTGCCACCAGAGGGCTGGTGTATTTGGTAACAGACCTGATGCCGATTGCCAATCCTGCACAGAGAAGTACTTTGGGACAAACTCTGGTCTCAAAGTAAAACCTTCAATTCCAAGTTTATAGCATGCATCTGTCTGGTAATGCAGGGGCCTCATGATAAGAGCAATATAAGAATACTTTCTACCCTTTATCTCCTCTTCTCAATCTCTACTGGTAGTTATATATACTCCAGTTATATACCCTTCCAGGAGCCTCTCTGGCAAGCAGGGCCCTCATAATGAAACCATATAATTATTTCTTTTCTCGGTACTAGCTTTTCTCTTTGAATGCAAAATCTCCAGATCCCAATGAGCAGCATGCATATCACTTCTGGTGTTTCGCTGGTAATGTAAGACTCATCTTGAAATTATATTCCTCCTTCCCTCTTTAACAGCTTTTCTCAAAGCGCTTTGAGAGAGAAAAGCTGTTAAAGAGGGAAGGAGGAATATAATTTCAAGATGAGTCTTACATTACCAGCATACTCTTTCCAGTGTCTCTCTGGCAATGCAGGGCCATCATGATGAAATCATAAATATATTTTCTTCCCTCTGAAACAACTTTTCTCTCTCAATGCAAAATCTCCAGATTCCAACTAGCAGCATGTTTACTCCAGTGTCTCTCTATATTGCAGGACCCTCATGAACTGAGCGCTAGCGATGAGCGGCGTAACTCCTGAGATTATTTTCTTTCACAGTTTTCCACTTTGGCTATCTTTGATCCCGCCGGCGGAGAGTTAAGTTTCCACTCACGCAGCAATAACGGGTTTCTCACGTGGAGGGAAGGGGACGCCGGGGTTATCTGGAAACGAGTACCGGGCTATAAAATTGCAATGGTGCAGCGGCCTGGCTTATCTAAATGATGTTCGAAAACAGTTTTACACGTCAGCGGATACGATAAGATGATTCATTAATCATGTGGGTAATTATGTCAAATGAGTCGATTTTTCGCCGCAACTGCATTGCACTTTCTGACGTTCTGTGCGTCTTTTTGGCTAGATTTTAACCTCTTGATAAACACAGTGTGCGTGCTATAATTTTTTTTTGTCCCTGTGTCGCTTCCCAGTTCTTCTCGCTTCCTCTGTCAGTGTGAAGCTCTTAGACACTCCTCCCTAGTATGTTCCACAAAATTGCAATGGTGCAGCGGCCTGTCTAAATGGTGTAAATGTCCAAAAACAGTTTTATTCATCAGGGAATATGCTAAGATGATTCATTAATCATCTGGTTTATTATGTCACTTGAGTCGATTTTTTTTTTTTTTGTGGCTACAGCTGCATAAATCTAGAACTCGCTGAATTTCTGTATGTATCTTTGGCTAGACATCACCCTGATGATGAGCGCAATGAGTGAAACTCTTTCTTGCATTTCTGTCTCTTTTGAGTCTTTCCCTTTTGATACCTGGTAATGCAAAGTCCTCAGGTATCCCCTACTGATATCTGCAATAAAACTTCAATGGTGCTGTGGTGGAGTGATGCCGTGGTGCACCCGTGCAGCGGCTCAACTTATCTTGAAATTATGTTTGAAAACAGTATTACATGTCAGCGGATATGATAACATGATTCATTTATCATCTCGCTTATTATTATCAAATGAGTTGATTTTTCGCTACTGGTGCATAGCGCTTGAAGAACTGCGGAAACAGCTATAATTAAAGTGTACTTAATGAGTGCCTTTATCGAATTTTGCCGGAACAGAGTTTATCTTTCCGAATTAGCCAGTCAGAACAAACAATCCTGTATTTGTCATGGTCTCATCAGCAGAGTGAAGCTCGAATGCGCGATCGCCCGAGTAATGCTTATAGTTACAAGTGTGGTGATTGGAAAACAGAGCTGCCAAGTAAATAAAAATGTGGGCGGTGCTGGCCTATTTTAGCCGTGTGGAGATCTCCGTTAGCCTTGTTTGGCCACGTGGAAGCCTTTTGTTTTTTTTCGAAGTTTTTTTATTTCTTCGGAAAGGTGAATTCATTCTTGAGAAGGGAATACTATAAAAGTTACCTCACTCCATGGGCAAACGGACGAAAGTCAGATGGTTTGTGTGTGTGTGTGTGTGTGAGTGTGTGTATGTGTGTGNTTGCGGCGTGCGTGTGCTGGTGTTATATAGGTCTGAGTGAGTGGGTGTGCAGACCTATGCTGTGTCTGGGTGTGAAGTGTTTCATTCTTACAATGATGTAATACGTGTGTTATTAAGTTATCTTTTGTTGTTATGCACTTGTTCAAAACAAATTTCCATGCATGGATCAATAAAGTTTATCTTATCTTATCTTATGATGCTCCTTTGTATTGCTGGTGGTAGAGTGCAAGACTTTTGAGTACAAATGCGCCACAAATCATTGGTCTCATACTGTGCCATCCAGTTTAATGCGTTCACCTCACCTGCAGCAGCATGACAAATTATTCTAGGGTATTTATTCATCAGACTATTAGCTTTTCATAACGCTGATCAGGTCCTGAACAATATTAATCAGGATCCGTACGCTTGTCTCCATGTCAGCCTTAGACACGACAGTCATCCAACGACATGTCCGACGAGCTCAGTGTTTCCCCGTGTGCTCAATGGTTCCCATGCTCATTTTCATGTTCCTCCACAATCTTGACTCCTGTAACCCGTCGAGTGTCAACTTTGCCTTTGTGGGCTTTTATTTCCCGGCTTTAATCGCTCAATCAATCGTATTTGCCAGCGCCTCACGTCCGTCCCCGAAGGAAAAGTGAGAAATCAACAACGAAGCAGAAGCACAAACAGGCCTGTCATTGGGTCTGATTTGTCGCTCGATTTTTCCGCCTCTAGTTTGACAACGCGCCGTTACCCTGGCACGGCGAAGCTCGGTAAGCAAAGGAACTATTTGTCGTGGCGGAAGGAACGTGACAAATTTGTGCTTTGGTCGACTTGGTAAGAGCGCCAGGGACGTGCTACTTTCGATTTCCTTAGTCGATTCGTCGTTCTCCACCTCATCTCGAGATTCAACGACATCGCTCATGTCTCCCCACCCACAAGTATTATTTCGCACTATTTTCACTGCACGATAAAGTTAACTGGTTATGAATCAACTTAGCTATAAATTCATAATCTACAGCCTATGATAAATACAAAGAAATCAAATGTTAAGAAGGTCAAACAGGGTAGAAACAGCTTATAATGATAAATTTTAAGCTTACTACAGTATAATTCAAAGAAAAAAAAATCATCTATACCTTCAAACATGGGACGCTTAATTGCACCATTCGCTTAATCATATTATTTCCCACTGGTCCGCAAAATTTAGTGGAGACAAGTCCATCAATTTAAAAAAAACAACAATTGACAATATGACATTGAGGCATTTCAGATTATCCGATAGCTTTTCATTCTCTTGCAACATTAACTGCATAGGTTTACACTAAAGGATTTTCTTTTTCTTTTTTTAAATATGTATTTCTCAAACGCTTGTTCTCACCTTTCTTACTAAAATGTTTAAAAGTAATTAAAAAAGAATAGTAAACCAAAGAGTGCAGGCAGCCCCCACGTGACCGAATTATCATAAGATTGTGTGCTAAGTGGATCTAATTAGAGGAAATTCGCGTTACTTTGATGCAGGGGCTGATGAAAGCATAAGCTTTCTCCGGCTATGAGTTTTCCAGATCTCTTACCGGTTGGCCCTCGTGCAAAAGAGGGAGAGATCCGTACAAGGGTCAGACAATTAGGACTAGGGATCCACAGAGGTCGCTCAGTGGCACCCCACAGGCTGCGTGATTCAGGCCTAATTGGGACACCCGGACACTCCCTACTGGGCTAGCTATTCGTGAGGGGGACTCTAATATTATGGCACAGTTCCTGAAATTTTTAGGGCGAAAGAATCGAAGAAACAGAGTGCTCTCACGAGCGGAACCTCCTCGAAAGTTGTGTTGGCTTTTGATCTCAAGTTTTATTTCTGTCTGAGGGTTTACGAGAGGTTCGCTCTATATCCTTTTTAAAGTCAATTTCCTCACGTTTGATAGAAACTTAAGAGAATTTGGTTAATCATCGAGCATAGATAATTAAATCTCCATTTCATGCAGAAATCCAGTTGGTTATGCATTAGGTCGTTAACTCTAGGGCTTTCTTTCTTTCTTTCGTTCTTTCTTTCTTTCTTTCTTTTTTTCTTTCTTTCTTTCTTTCCTTCTTTAATACTCGTATTGCCACAAAATTACGCACACAATAATCCATAATTGCGGCATTCCATTCGTGGCATCCACTTGAAGTGGTAATATTTTCAAAGGCTATTTGTGGCGATAATATAATGTCCCAGCCATAACTGCCATCGCCAGAATATCTTAAATATGACTGCCTTTATTATGAGAGCTTGCGGGCAAAGAATCTCGCCAATTGCTCAAATTGCCCAAAATCTGCTATAGATTGTCCCATGTCCACTTTGATATGTCCCTCCGCGAGATGAGGCGTCAACATAACGTTATCAAAGGATTATGACATTTATACACGAAGAGTATAACATTTATATGTCCAACTATGGCCCGGTATAGAACTTGGGTAACCGTGACAAGAGCGAGGAGACTATCAAAGCGGAGACTGAATGAAAGTGATAGACATGAAGTCGCGAGGAAAACAATTGGCTATTCTTCCCAATCGCTACTGTTACAGGCTGGAGTCCCGGACAAGATCTTCGCTGAGGAGACAGAAGTGGCGTTCACCGGCACGTCAAATTATGGTCATTACCGCCCATCCAGGCTGCGTTTGTAGACGTCGTTTGATATTAAAAAAGGCAAATTAGACCGATTGAGCGATCATTTTCACACTGCCATTGTCCGGATGGACGACAAGCAGGGAGTGACAGGGCTCCGTCACAGCGAGAGCCAGGGACTCTATTGAGACGGTCTGACCAAGTGGGTTACATTAGCGATGGCTTTTAAGGGTCAGAGGACATTCTTGCACAATGACCCATCCAAATCCTTTTGCTGGCGGAACCAGCTCTTCTTCTCCTTCAATGAAGCAAATTGTCCTCTTCTTCTTGACACCATGGGCTTTGATCAGGAATTTCTTAAGCCATAACATTACTGCATGCGGTACTACCGCTATGGATTTTACATTTAGTCCAAACTTGGAGCTACTTTAATGACTTGTTAAATCATAAGCTCATGTACTAACTGTATGGTAGGAGCTTTCTTCTGTATTTTCAATTAAAGAAAAGTATTATGCTGATCATAACAACTCAAAGTTCTTAGAGATGTCTTTTACATGTTGAAGTTTACAGGATTTTTAAAAACAAATTTATAGTTTATGAATGTGCACAATAGAAACTCACGACTTCAAATTCACATACTCGCATTTCTCGCTAAAATATTGCAAAGCTCCAGATCCTCAAATTCCTCTTGTGAACACAAATTTCTGAGCCGGTCCTCATTTCGAGATCAGCAATCGTTTGGTTTTTCTGCACATGTACATAATGTATTGTAAAGTTCTTGCGACAACACTTTATCTTAACGGACGATATTTTTAAGGTTATAAAAATAATGCAATAAACAGTGACATAATACCAATCGATATCCTGATCGGTTTGTGCTTCATTCATTTCAGCCACAAGTTTCTGTTTACCTGTAGTTTGTTAGACTGGACGAATCAAACACAAAAGAAAGAAATTTGTGTTTGCAAGACAGACAAAGCATCAAAAAGCCTAACAAACATATCTACGAACGAAGAAAGAAAGAAAGAAAGAAAGAAAGAAATGAACGAACGAACGAACGAACGAACGAACAAACAAACAACCCTCAAAGCACAAGAAAGCTTGTGTGGGGAAGGCAATGGGGGAGGAGCAGCAATAACAACCAAAGGAACACCTCCATTCCCCCCCCCCCCCCCCNNAAAAAAAAAAGCGATTGATGTATTGATCACAAAAAAGCCAGTAATATATGTATCATTAAGATCCTTGCAAATCCGATGAAAAACTGTTAAGATGACCATGACGGCGGAGCAGATTTCCGTATTTTATTTACATCTCTCATGTCCTTTATCCTCTCCCTCGCACCCGCCCCCTCCCTCCATAAGGAACATCCTGCCTACGGCGCTGCCCATTGTATCCAAAAAGCAGTGTCAAGAAGCCTTAGGGTGGTCTCATTTTATTACGACTTCAGCTTACTCAAGACGTTAGGCCACTAGAGATGATTATCCCTTTAAATGTCAACCTTATTGACGAGCAGACAAAGCGAGTTTTCACTGAGACCATCCATATTCGTGGTGGGCATGTTCAAGCTCCGAATTTGAGGACGCGGATTTGCGAAATTTACTCGAATACAGAATCAGAATCAGAATGAACTTTCAAAAATCGAATCTCATTTAGAATTGTAATTTTTTAAAAGCTTTATTACGTATAAGAAAGTCTTCCTTTGCCTTCATTATCAATATTCGTTATTTAAAAATTGTGACTGCATTAGGATTCAGGTTCAGTTTCCTCATCATGTTTCTTCTTTCTTTTGCTCCAGTGCACCTGTTACCTCCCGCAAACAAACAAAACAAAACAAATTAAGCACTCAGAAATTAATGTTAATGTAGCTATGAATGATGGTGTTACATTCCAGGCGATCTGTCAAAGTTGCACAAGAAGTAGACTGTCTCGTCCACTGAATGTGGAAAAAGCTCACCCACCCACTTGTTTGGATTCGAAAGCCCAGATTTATAACTTACGGAATGAAATCAGGAGTCGATTCCTGCAAAGAAAAAAAATGGAATTCACCCACCCCAGGTGGTTGAATATCTGAAGGTGGCAAACGCTCTAGTGGTCGAGATCTGCCCCAACCCTCTGCCCCAACCCTCCCCTCCTCCACTGGATGTGCCAATCTCACGGACAACTCCGCTATTTGCTCACCTTAGACAGATGGTGTATACCCAGGCATTCCGACTTAATCCTTGCAACTTTGGCTCGGCGTGCTTCTTAAAATGTCTCTCTTTGGTCCGCGGATTTGATTGAAGTTTGCTTGCCAATCTTGGGATGTCGCAAAAGGAGATCGGGATAGCCCAGCGTTGCGCCGGATTGCTGGGAGCATGAAAAGTCATGTTTGCTCTCCCTTTGACTTGGGGCTATTAGGTCACCGGTAACATTGTTTGTAGCCAGGATCTCCGACTCGTCCATAAAAACAGACATGATCTGGCTTCACTTTACTTATCACGCCTAATCTTCTTCCCCCTTTACATTAGGGTCTCTTTCTCCCCCTTCACTTGTATGAAAACATACAATATTAAACTGCATGTTCCTTCAATACCTTCTTCCTACACCTATCAAGGTTTGAAGAAGATTTGAACAAGGTTCAGTGGGGAAAAACCCAAACCACAAAGTATCCCACACAATCCACCTTTCCTCGAGGGTAGTTTCATTACGTTGCAGACACGTGGAGCTGCGCAGCTGACTTACTGCATTTGCTTTGAGAACTGAATCATCAAACATCAACGTGATACAATGAGGTATTTTCAGACGGGTCAGTTACACCACGTGATCTAGGGATTGCTAGGCTATTTTGATAAATGACGAGTAATCATACAAGAGCAAAGCATGTAAACAAACCAACGTGTGAGCAAGATTTCCTAGGTCACGTGATGGAGCTGAAAATACCTAATTGTATCCCGAGGCTGATACTACTGATACATATACGGAGTCATTGATTTGTTATTACAAATCAACAAAAATCTCGAAATCACATTTACAGTCAACCTCTTCTTAATCGTAACTCCTTGAGAACCTAGTAGTTATCCGCTGTTTTTATAGATACAATCATGAATCTGTTATCTGAAAATGTTGCGATTATGCGGAAGTTGCGATAAAGCAGACTGCGACAATGCGGAGTCAACTGTTTAAAAAAAAAAACCAAGGGTGGACAAGGCTTATCCCACCACTCAGCTGGATATGTCAATGTCATTAATGATGATGGCGAAATAGGATCGTAAGAAGGGTGACACATTTTTGCCCAGCTGTGGTTCAGAAGGTGAAAAAAAAAGTGCTTTCCTCTATTTCTTTTTAAAGACCTGAACTCGCTTAAAATATTCAAAGTACACAGATGATTTTTTTTTTTCAGACAGCGGCATGAAATCACTGAATCTGAAAGACCGAGTACTTAAATCCAGTCAAGGCTACTTAGATCATAGATGATGAAGAGCATTTCATTGGCATCTGAACGTTCTTATTTACTTTATCTTTACCGACGACATCTAAATTTAGATCTCTGACATTTTCAAGCCCAACTTTTGTAAATGAACTGTTGAAAGCATTCTTACGGTTATCAGAGAAGAATGTGTGGAGCACTGCTCATTGTGAAGAGAATGATGAATAGAGATCACCTCAGTGACACAAGGGATTAAAGTCGTGGTCAAGGTTGTTTTTTTTTTTTTATAGACTAGTCTACAACGTGCCAAACTACATAATGAATGCATATTTCAGCTTGAAAATATACCATTGAACTTCCACAGTTTAGTAATATCGAGAAAATATGATTTTGATGTTAACATGTAACATGTAATGTTTTCAACAGTTCATTTACAAAAGTTGGGCTTGAAAATGTCAGAGATCTGAATTTAGATGTCGTCGGTAACATGTTATGTGGTATGAAGGTGGCAAAAGTGACAAAGGACCACTGTGTTAAAGAGGGATTTAATTTTTGAATGTTGGATAGTTAATCTACGCGATTAGATATAAAAGTGGAAGGAAGTGAACACCATTCTCATATTTTCTTGTCGAGTTTAGGGAAATGCTTATACAAGCAACGGACGTGCTGTCAGAGCAACCACTGGATTAGAAAATATTGTATTGACATTCGAACATACCTGAAGCGGAATAGCCGACGAAAGAAATGCAAAATAGGGAAAGATTTTGCGCCGAGGTGAGGAGAAAAACAAAAATAAAAGAACTGCGCAAAAAAGGTGTTAATCTCATCCAACTATGCAAGCTGAGCTGTAGTGTAAGCAAAGCATACTGACAAACAAAGAGAACAGTAGGGTCTTCTGCTCATCGAAATATTATCACTCTCTTTCTCACATAGTCCTCGTCATCACTGCACCCCAACCCCTTCCCCTACCCCC